>OX457133.1:16040668-16638168 GCA_949752895.1 Dendrolimus pini
AAAATTATAAATATTGATCTTACAGTTTCGGGAGTCGAGACTTTTTTTAGGAAATTTCCTCTTCTATTCGAATCTTTTTTCAAATTTGAAAAATATTTATTACTTTTTGAGATATTTGCAAAAAACTAAACCCCTTCTTTTTTTTAGTTAATTGTTAATAACTTTTACAATTTTGGCAAGCGGAACTTCATTTTTTTCAAAAATCATCTAGATGCCATTCCGAATCGAATGATACCTCATTTATAATTTTCGGAGACTGCTGAAAAAAGTTGGTCCAAAAGGCACTTGTTTGCTACTCTATAAGTGACAGTTTTAAATTTAAATCTCTATCACTGTATCTGATTTTTTATTCTAAATACGTTCTGAAACGGCTCAATGGAATTTCATAAGCACTTTCAAGCAAGGGCGCTTGAACTTGAATTGCTGGCGATCTACCTCAATATTGTTAGGTTGGCCCGTTGGCCGAGGTATGCCCCGGCCTTCTGATCACCTGAAGAGTCAATGAGTTGTTTCGATAAATTTTGGTAGAGGCTCATGGCCTCAGGACTGCTGTATTAATTTAATAATTTCTTGATCTAAAATTGCTAGATTTGTGATGGCACACTAAGGAGGGAGGAGTCTCGCGAATATGACCAGCTGTGCCATAACTTGTGGATGTGGACTAAACATTAAGTATTGTACCAAGAAATATAATGACTTGATGATTTTAAGGTAATTAAAAGTTTACTGTTCTTTATTCCGGCACACAACTTGTACATACACAGCACGAATTTATTACAAGCTTTTATTTAACTTGCAATGGATGTATGTATGTTATGTAAGGTCGGGTGGAATCTTGCAAGTTTAATTTGACCAACTTCCTGGTTTCCGATTGAGCCGAAATTTTGCACGCACATGTAAATTGCGTGACAATGCAATAATATGGTACCATGGAGTCGGAAGGTGGGCATAGGAACACCTGTACTAAACAAGATAGACCCGTCGTGTTTGGGCTCGTTTTACTTGTCTTGGCTAGCACTCTGGTGCTACATGATATCCAGGACCTCAAAAGCTTGTATGTAAAAACCTTTTTTTAAACAAGTTATTTTAAAACTAATTTCCCAACGGAGGAGGTGAGCACAGTCCAATATCGCACAGCCAGCATACAAAGTAAGTAATTCACTTCATACTCTACGAACTCGCCCAGCTTACCACTTTAAGATTAATGCGTCAAGTACACCCGGTGACACAAGTTTGATTTTCTGCATACATGAATTTCACCCGGGTGCACTCGCACATTAAAAAAATATGTTATTATTGTAGAAAATGAAGTGCCTACAATTTCATAATAAAGCCCTTATAAATGAAATGGAATTAAAACGCTGCGAAAATTAGCTAACAAACTAATTTTATGCCTTATTACCTAGTCTTTTGTTAAGATTTCGGCGTTATTAACGAAATATAAATTCCGGTCACTGATCAATTTCTAAACACTTTCATAAACGCGTTAAACCTACTATAACAGATTTATTGTTATGCAAACAATTTCAACTAATTAGCTGTTGTTTATTACAGACCATATTCATATTCTAGTAACAATAATTTTTAAAGTATAGTTTTAATTGAAATAATCTTAATATATATATATAGGCTGGATCTTACCTTGCCCAAAGAATAAGTGTTTATATTCAGCAAGGTAATGCTGCCAGTATTCTGGGTACACTACGCTGCGACAGCAGCCTGGTAGGGCTGGATCGATTTTAATTAATATATTTGTTAGGTATTTTTTATTTGTATGTAGCAGCTTTATTCTATAACTAGCTGTAGCCGCGACGTGGTCCGCGTGGAATTTGTTTTCAAAACCGGGGGGGTTTTTTGAAACATTCTTCATTGATGCTCCGCTCCTATTGGTCTTAGCGTGATGATATATAGTCCATAGTGTTTCTCGATAAATGGGATATTCAATACTGGAAGAATATTTGAAATCAGACCAGTTGTTTCTGAGATTAGCACGTTCAATCAAACAAAGAAACAAACCCTTCAGCTTTATATATAAGTATAAGATACATTTATTTCTTTATGAAGTGCATAATATAAAGTTAGGATATAATAAATACATTTCTGCTGTTTCGTTATAATTTTAGGCCATAACTCACTTGCAATAACAAAATAATACTACTAGTACTTGCTGTTGTTGTGTTAGTTATAAATATACAAGTGATTAGACATAAAGTGTACCCAGAGTGGAAACAAATCACTATGCAAGTCATAAAAATATATACCGAATAAGTAAGGAACTCACACAGATATGTACAATATCGCCTCATCGTAGACACTGACATGTCTGTCGTACCGAAAATTTTAACGTTATACGTTAAAATTTTCGTTGTTATAAAAATACGCAATGAAAGAACACACATAACAAATGTTATGCCTGTACTAAATAGATGTAAAGGCCCCCTTATACGAAACGATTCGTCGTTACGACGGATCTGCAGAAAATCGTGACGTTCGATTCGTTTACGATCATGCACTGAAATTCAATACGTGCCCTCTTTGAAAATGGATAATGAACTTCTGTTCATTACCTATGTGGCGGTAAGTTTAATCCAGCTACAGAAGAAAAAGTAAACCTATAAAAGTGTGGCTATTAAAGTTAAATCAATATTCACATGTAAATATTTTAAACGAATTAAGATTGCCAAAAAAGTCTGGTACAACTATAAGAGAATGTCCGAACTGAGCCATACACCTTCCTTCCATCGATCGTCAAGATATTCATGATTGTATTGGTTTCTATTGCGATCACGATATCGTCTTCGATTAAAGAAATCGTTAACGATTTGTATGTACACCATCGATTTGTCGTTGCCATCGGTCTGAACCGACGGATCGTAACGACAAATTGTTCCGTATATGGGGGCCTTAAAGAACATTTCGGATTTATAACGTAAAAGGATGGCCAATTTTGCTTAACGTTTGCCATAACGTTTTTTCCGTGCAGGAACGGAGAAAGAATACAATTTCCTGTGGCCGGGTGGCCTGTCGTAGGAGGCGACAAAACAACCCACAGTCAGGTGGTAGGGCATTTGCCTGACTGGATGGCTACCACCCCTGGTCTAAAGTATGTCGCCAGAAGAACCTTGAGTTGTGTTCCGGCATTGGTGACCAGGTTCCATCCAGTCCCCCTTAAGAGAGCAGCAGCGCATTTGTAGCACCTTTGATGTTGCAAATGTCCATATGCGATGGTAACCGTTTTCCATCAAGTGGGCCTTCTTCTGTCTGCTGAACTCCTGCAATAAAAAAAAACAACATATAACGTCATTTCCGTAATATCGCTGCAAATCTTCGTCAAAATCGCTTCAACTATTGCTGGATTTTAACACATTTATATTGTGCCGACATTAATATAATATGTAAACGATAACTTACTTTCAAATTTATCATGGAGTTAGCACTTTAATCGACGTCGTCAGTGAATGCTATTTAATATGCTGGTAATAAAATTGTACCACACATTTCGGACCTCTGTATTTCTCAGCCAGCATATATCGGCAAGTCTGTCCAGGTTGTCAGTGTGGGGTACGCCACGCCAGTCAGGGTCGGCATTACTTTGTTTCGTTGACTTGACTTCTGCCTAGAATGACAACAGCGTGGAGCTTTAGTGGGTATACCGGTATATACCCTGCGAGTCCTACACTACCCCACTAACATATCCTAACAGTGGGGTGTCCATAAACGGATTTACTGAAAAAGTGGTTGACAATGTACCGAGCCGGAGAGTGCTCTACACTACGTTTGCCTAGACTCGGTCTATCCATCGACTGTCGGTCCTACTGTAAATATACCCACTTCACGTTATTAATTTTGCTATTATTCTGTTGGTACCTTGGTTCTTTTACGTAACAGAACCAAAAATTAAATTATTGGTTTTCAAATAGCCAGTCTTTGTAGCAAATTATGTTGCGCAAACTGAAGCCAGAAGTCGCTTCAAACAATCAATGACATGCCCAATTAGTCAGAAAAAAACTGTCTCGTCTTTCGCTAACCGCCTTT
Organism: Dendrolimus pini; assembly: GCA_949752895.1. NCBI lineage: Eukaryota > Metazoa > Arthropoda > Insecta > Lepidoptera > Lasiocampidae > Dendrolimus > Dendrolimus pini. The sequence continues at coordinate 16,044,704 of OX457133.1, forward strand.
TGGCATACTGTCAAATGATTGCACCACGAATCATGCTCCGATTTATTTGCACAAAGAGATTGAAGGAGCGCTTTCGTCACAGCAGATGCAACTTTCAAAAGGCTATTTATTCAAATTTTATACGGAATCGTTCATTGTTTGTAAGTAAATCAACATGCAACATCTGCCGATATGTGATCGGACGTAGTAAAGTCAAGCTGGATTTTGATTAGAGCTCTTAGGTTGCCTGTTAATTGACGCAATTTTTATACAATCCTTATTAGTTAATATTTCTCCGTTTCTCCGTTCCGCAGCCTCGTTTCGCTTCAATGAACAATTATTAGCCTTAGGGCCGGTTCGATCGGTGTGATACCACGGTTTTACAGAATATTGGCGTGAAACATTTATCAAAAGCATTTATCAAATTGTGTGTCGTGCTATGAATGATAGTTTCGACGTCCTACTTCTCCCTCCTCTTATACAATCTTACCTATTTCATCTTCTTATTCCAGTCTCATATCCCATACCTTTTATGTCATTCCTCCTGTCTGATGCTGCTATCTCCTCCTAAAGACTGGCAATACGTTGGGTTCGCTATTGGTATTGCAAACGCATATTTTTTTTATTGCATAAGTTCAGCAGACAGACAAACAGCCAACCTGATGAAAAGCGGTTATCATCCCCTATGAACATTTGTAACAGCAAAAGTGCTACCAATGCGCTGCCGCTATCTAAAAAGGGACTGGAACCGGGCCACCAATGCCGGAACACAGCTTAATTACGACAGCATATACTAGAGCAGGGGTGGTAGCCATCTAGACGGGCAAATACCCTACCTAACTGTGGGTTATTTTGTCGCCTCTTACGAAAGGCGCCTGGGCCGCAGGAAGTTGTATTCTATCTTCGTTCCTGCACGGAGGTTTATTGGCACCACTACTTTCCGTGGGCCGTCTGCCTGTTTGTCAGCATCGCAATAAAGAAAATCAGAATACATATACTCTCAGAACAATTAGATATTATTTATTCATTTTATTTTATTTCTTTTAAATATTTAGTATCATATTTGTGAAAGGCTGATCTTGAAACTTTCAAAATGCAGAGAAATAATTATTTATTTATTCACAACACTGTTATAGGTTATGGTACAAGCAAGCAAGTAAATGATAGCTAATTTTTTTATCGTAAAGATCAACGATTTTGTTCGTTCTAGAATAAATAAACAGCTATGAATTTATCTATTAATATTTTGCCTACAAAAAAAGGTGTTTTTTATTTTATTTTTTTCACGTATAACCATTATCTCGCTCGATTTGAGCGGAGATATGGTCTAAGATCGAGCACGCTTACCAAGAAGGTACCTATTCACACGAGACTTGAAGACACCCAGGTTGTAGGTTTCTGGAAAAACAGACTCGGGCAGTGTATTCCACTCCTTTGCGGTGCGTATAATGAAGGTAGACTCAAAGCGCTTAGTTCGAATAGCAGGTATGCCCACCACATAGCGGTGCCGCATGTCAGTGCGTCTGGTTGTCCGATGATGGATGGGAGACGGCACAACTCACACACGGTAGAAGTGAAACTTCAGAAAAGTAGCATACGAGAGAATGAGGATAAAATATAGAGTATTAGGAGGTTTATTAATTTTATAATATTTTACCAAGGTCAAAAATTATTTCACAATTTAATACAAAATATTACATTTCATATAATATTACATATTTAACATATATTTTAACACATATTATTCAGACTCCATGTTTACACTGTGAAGAAAAAACACGAGAGGCTAATGATAACTAAAATAGAAAACAAATATTCTAGTTTCAATTTGATTTATGAACTTCAAAATTTCAAAATATTTCCAAGTCTATCTATCTATAAAAAAATAAGAACGTCAAGAAAACGAAATGTGCCAACTTAGTGACAAAAATAAAGTCATATTTTAATATATTAAAATAAAGGTTTATCTATAAATTTGTAAACATTGGTGTTACAGCCTATAGAGGCACACAATTTCTATAAATAGACACAATTAAAAGCAGCGATACAAATCAATCAAATTTATTTGTTCAAAATATGGTTAAACAGTTGGTATATATGTTATAATGTACACGTGTTTTGCTCACAAAGGAGCATACAAATATTTATGATAAATTTTATTAAATTATATAATGTTAAATGAAACAAAAAAACTACACAGAAAAACATACGCTGGACGATAGTATATTCAAGAATTCACACAAGAAATTATTAAATACAATTCATATATTACATAAATATAACACATAAAAATATTTGCCTTGTTTACACTGTTTGGCATCGGAATTATAGAGTATGAAAACTAAAAAACTAAAATGTATAATATAACTTATTTCTAAAGCTATTATTATTAATATATATTATCTAAAACATCTTAAAGTCGGTGCTTAGTAATTTTCAAAATATAGTAATTTTTATGTTTTGCTTTGCACCGACTTCAAGATGTTTTAGATAATATATATTAATAATAATAGCTTTAGAAAAAGCAACAAAAAAAAACAAAGATCCCGACGAATTGAGAACCTCCTCCTTTTTTCGAAGTCGGTTAAAAAACGCTTTGAAGTTGACCTGCGTGGGAATGGAGTCGAACTGCGGTTTTAAATAAGTAACAGGTATTATTATCGAAACAAAAATTTCGTCAATATGCGCATACTGTTATGGAGCGAACCCATAGCCTCGAGAGAACTGAGCGTAACGTTATTTTATATTACACTAACATATTAGCCCGGTTTTACACGGGTATACTTCTGTCCTTCTATTTTTTGTAGGTCAAGTTCGTTATTTTAAAAACACTGAGATCTGCTCGTCTCTTAAGGTAGTCAGACGGCTGGTGTCTACCTTGGAAAACGTTCGGTACGGCGGTTCAGTACAGCAATTCAAAGAGCCTTCTGGACCCATGAAAGACGGTGATCTAGGCCCAGTATTCTACTTACAGTCTTAAGGGATTATAGGTAGAATACTTATATTATTTATATAGGTAAGTATAGTTAAGGTTAAAGTTTCTTTATAGTATTGAATTACAAAATGTCATTTATTCAATAACAAAATATTCCTTAAGGGAAAAACACACTAAAACCGATATTATTATTTATTATATATTTTTTTATGTTTGCTATTAGGCAAACTAGCAAATGGTCACTTGATGGCAAGTGGCTTTCGTCACCCATGAACATCTACAACACTAAGGGAGCCGATGCGTAGCCTACCTCTTGAGACTTGAAATATCTGTTTACGCCCATTTTGACGTGAGCAAACTATGGGAGTTCTTTTTTTTTTATAGCTGGAGTACAGAAAACAGGCTGGCGGCCCACCTGGTGGAAAGCGGTTACCGTCGCCTATGGACGTTTGCAACATCAGAGATGTCACCAACGCGCTGCCGGACTCGAAGAAATTTTATGACACCCTTTTTGAAAAACTCCATATCGTAGCGCTGTGGGAAAACCTCGGCCGGGAGCTCATTCCAAATCCCCACGGTACGCAAGAGAAACGTTCTACAGAACCGTTGCGTACATGAGCGAAGTGGCTCAAGGAAGTGGGGGTGAACTCCCAACCGATGGCGAGCGGTGCGATGGTAAAAAGAGGACGAAGGCACCATTCTAAACAGTTCTTCGGAACACTCCCCATTCGTTCGTTCCATAACTTGCTCACGTCGGGCATAAAGGAGCGAGCGCCATGTACAGTGGATGAATTCCAGGTATCAAGGAAGTGTGGATGAACTCTCAGCAGCAGACGAGCAGTGCAGTGGTAAAGTGCCGTCGTAGGCAGCTAATCAAATAGCTCATTCGGATACTACCCATTGTTCAGACGGTAAAACACGCTTAGAGCGTCAACGAATATATAATAACAGAACATTATTGTCTTGAATTAGACAAACATATGCGGTTTCTTTTCCTATATATTTTGCAAATCTATTTGTCCATATTGACACTGGTAATTAAGTGAATATATACTGCAATTTCATTTTTGTCCGGATTTTCCAATTGTAAGGAAATTTCTCTTTTCCTAAAGACATTATTCGGACTAATAGTTGGCTAGTTTTAAACAATCGAAAACAAAGTTGCCAAATTTTAGACATTATTATCAATAATAAAAAATTTAAACGGGTTTAAACATATTTTTTATACATGTTATTGTAAATATTCAACACTACACATTTTTTAAACATTATAATAAAATTATCAGTGTTGATCCACCCACTTTAATATAAAACGTTTCGTTAATTCCTACATATTTAAGCGACTAGCTTTCTCTATTATGTTATTCTATATTATACGAAATACGCCTTTCACGACTCATCACGTGCTACAGACATCTTCCATATCATTTTATGTAACAGAAAATAGTCATAATAGTTTGTTTTTACATCAAATGACACATATGATATGTAGACTGTCAAATATTTCCGTAAACATTATATTCGAAACTTTCCAAAATAAGCATGATCTTATTACATGAATACTTGTTAGTGTAGTTGTTTATTATACAAGTGTAATTACGAGCAAACAGACAATTTATAATTACAAATTAAAAGTATATAAACTGTATTGTTTTTGTGAAAATGTAAGTATACTAGTGGACAAACCATCTCCTGGTATGTAACTACGGTCACCCGTGGATTCTTCAACAACCTAAATAAATAAAAAATAATTGCTCTTCGATTGAAACGCTTTCGTTGATTACGACGAAACTGATTTGGCAACTTTATTTTAAATTGTTTCAAATTAAAAATTTCAAATCAAATAGCGCACTAATAGTCCCAATAATGCCTTTAGAGAAGACACAGGGACTAGAAAAGCAAGGGAATGTGAAAAGTGAACGAGGAATATGGAAAGGTGGGAACATGACTGTCACTGAACAAGGGAAATGTTACAGTGGTTCAGGACTGCGAAGCTGGATTGGATACCGGATAGATATTTAATAGGAGGCACCCTCTGTGGGAAAGGGTAGGCCCTAGATAGGCTTGCTTGACGATCGTCAATGATGACGATAATCTCACAATTAGGGATGCCGAAGACCGTGAGAAGTTAAGAAGACATAGAAGGAAAGATGACCCCCTGCTTCGAGGCAAACTGTTATGAAATTGTATCATCAGCATCTCTATTTAGTACTAGGATAAACCTGCGACTACGTCCACGCTTGACTTGAGATTCCCGCGAAATTCCCGTGGCTCAAAGTATCGTAGTATTTTAAAAAAGAATGCATCGTTTTAGTGAAGACTGAGTCTAAGCTAATCTTTATGCATCCGAACAATTTCTAACCGCTCCCGGGAAAATACCCGCGGTATTCCCGGCATAAAAAATAACACACATTTTATTACATTAAATTTGCTATTGATCAGTAAACAAATCGTTCCCAGAAAAAATCCCGCCGGACTCAACCACGCGCCAGCATCCTAACAAGACGCAAGCAGGAGCTATGACGATTATAAACTAGGAGTCCTCATTTACACCTTGACACTTTTTTGAAATCATACAGATAACAATTTACTTATTGGTATAGAAAAAGCACATTTGTTAATTGTTGTGCTAACTAAATAAATAATAATATTACGCCTTCGAAAATTTAAGGTACTGAACTAAAACCAGTTAAGCTAGCTATGATCTAGAAAGGCTTGTGTGTAGTATGCGACAAAGTATTTGAGCAATTCTTCCATTGCACAAGAGATTGAAAATATCTATTAAACTTTTAGACGATATACTATATCTTTAAAGGATTTTGTAACCTTTGTGTGCCAGTAACAAGACTGGTTCACATGCACTTTGAATGATGATGTACAGTCTCCCTCTTACAACATCTCAACGCCGCATTATTGCAAAAAAATTACTACAGCAAATTTCGAAAAAAAATTGTCTCAAAAATATTTTTTGCATTTATAATTATGATGTCGAGTTTAAATTATGTAAATTATAATATTAGACGTGCTTAAAATTAAATGATAATATATATGTATATCATTATGTGAATATGCCAATTTTGTGTATAATTGTTGGCTGACATTTTTAATAGGCTAATAATAATAAATATAAAGCAATTATATAATCATGGCATTAAATGGCAGCATTCTATTATTGATATACTTATAAATTTCTAACAATTTAATCATTGGTAAACCCGTAGCTTTGATTCCTAATATAATTTTAAAGAACGTCTAAAACTTAGCGGACAAACGTATGAAACGCGTGACGGTATCCACGATTCGAGTTCACTCCTCGACGATCACTGACCATCATTGACCTTTCCATTGGGCGTCCATCTACCCACGTCGTAGACTCCGTCAAACGCGTCCATAGCGGCGCTGGCATTCCAGTTATTTGGCAACTGAAGATCGTATCCGACTGTCGGTAGTCAATGTACCAACTTTTCACCACCGTTTACTCGGTTTCCGATACTCGTTCTCTCTATACATGCCTCGACACTAACATTCAGTATTTGACTACTTCCGCCATGTGGTTTTACTTTAAAAACTACCTCGATGACGACATATGTGTATGTGTGTGCATATATTTGATCAAAGATATTTTGGGAACGTAGGATACTTTTTATCCTGAAAAATGGGATCGTTTCTGCGCTATACGGGTCCAAATACCTGCGAGCGAAACCGCATGCCAGGCTCTAGTAATTCATATATTTAATGAATCCTGACAGCATACAGAACATATATCATGAAAAAAATTTCAAGAATGTTTATTATCGTTGTTGCTTAGAGGTTGAAATCAAGTCTCTTATTTCTGAATACGATATTAATCTTTGCTATATAAGTTCAAAGTTCAACAGGTGAAAAAATACATCATATTTAAAACTTGTATTTACGATTCAAACGTGACATTAAAATTTTAATCTGAACATTAAACTATTACGTTAACAATATGATGTGAACTCGTAATGCATTGTGCGATTGTCATGTGACTTGTAAGTACACACCATGTAAAATGTAATTCACATAATAGCAAGCGTAAAAAGCGCGAATAATTCATTCATTGTAGTCTGTTGCTATTGTTGACATTCGAGTTGACCAATTACTCCCAGATATACACTTATACATAAGTTGTAGAAAGTAATTTAATTATCTTGATGTATAAAAATGAATATTTGTCTGTATATCCTTTATAGAATCGTAAACTATTTGATTTGATCATGTTATGATCTTTAGCAAAGTTGTTGTGCCTGAGCCAAAGAAGGTTTCTGAATTGGTTCACAATTGGACTAGGTAGGTGGCGCTGCTGTCAGCATATCGATTGAAGCTTTTCCTGGCAGGACAACTTCTGCCGGGATAGGAAGTTTGTTATAAATGAAAACTAGTTTAGGGTAATTTAGTGGCGTAACATAAAATTGTGTCTCGTATCAATGTCATGGGTTGTATTCATAATCGGGGAGCATGCACCGCTTATCTAATGTCCATATTATTACAATAGGGATGCAGACACTTTTTACAATAAATTATAATATTTTTAACCGACTTCCAAAAGGAGGAGGTTCTCAGTAAAATTCGTCTGTATGTTTATTTTGTATGTTCGCATATCGATTTCTCAGCCAATTCTCAGTCAAAGTACTCCCGAATTGGTCCCATAATCACCATGTCAGGATTCGAAGAGTGGATCCCAGGGAAATCGTGGGAAACCCTTGAAAATTGTTTGTTACTCGATTTCGTTGCCAATTGTGGACCGATTTTCCAATTGTTTTTTTGTTACAAAGAGTATACCTACTCCTGAAGTGGCCCCATAGTGACCGAGTCCGGATCTCATGAGTAGGTCTCAGAGAATTCGATAGAAACCCTCGAAAATAGTTACCCGACTTTTTGTTACATAATATCTCCGTCAATTGTGGGCTGTTTTTATTTATTTGAAAGAGTATACTCCCGAGGCGGTCCCATTGACACTAAGTATGGATTTAATGAGTGGATGGCAGGGAAATCTAGAGCAATCCTTGCTGAAGAGCGTCTACAGCGAAGAGTGAGACGTCGAACTTGCAGGGCCAGTAGTACAATTACTACAGGCGTTTATGGTCTTATTCATAGAGAGTTAGAGTAAGTTTAAACACTTCTTTAAGAACTATAAAGAAGCGTTCGAACTTACCCTAACTCTCTATGAATAAGACCGCTAATATATTATTTCTAAAGTAATTGCCAAGTATTTACGCAACTAAAAAGTAAAATATTTTTTTTAACAAAAACAATACCGACTTTCAACTAAAATGCAATAACTAAATATTTAACCGACTTTTTTATATGCCATTATATTTTGCAAATTTATTGTTGTTTTTGTATTTTACTTGGCAACGACTTCAAGATGTTGTAGGAAGAAGTCAGTTATTTATTTTTTACACATAAAAAACACGCATAAATTAACATCTTATAATACAACTTTAAATCATGATTTCATTATAAAAGTAATTAATTACTTACTTATTTACTTTTTAAACGATAATTATATCTAACGCATTATTTGATTCAATTTACTTTCCGTATCTAATTATGAACTCATATATGTAGGTAGGCACGTGCAAAATCTGAGAGGTTTTGTATAAACAACATCTGAGCTGACCCTATTACTACCTGCTTATACTCGCAGTAAAGAAAAACATACTGAAGTGAACTGCAGGTCAAGATTTTCTGGTTGGTTCGTACATGTGCTTAGAATATAATACTGAACCATCTTGTCCTAACCTTTTAAATCTGCTCTAGATCTAAATTAAGATACAAGGAATATTGACTTAACTATAATAATAATTAAGGGGTCAAACCTATATTTGACATTTAAACAAGGGTATGCATCGCGCAATCGTTGCAGTGTTATTGTCTAAACACGTGTTACACTTATAGTTATTGGCCCTATTATGTGCTACAGTAATATCATGTATAAGGTATAAGTAGTATTAAATCACTATCAGTGGTGCCTGTTAGAAGGGGTGTCTAGTTTCCTTCTTATACCTGTGCACACAGGTATGAGCAGAAAACGAAATCATTTATCGGGATAAAATATTTATATCCTAAGTGTTAACTCGGGTTATAAGCCTATGTTGAGATTTATTTAGTTCAGTAGTTTCCAAAAATAATGAGATCGTAGCGCCATCTTTTTCACTATTATCGTCTGACCCCCGGAAACCACGTCATTTATTGTGATAAAAGTACCCTATGTTATGACCCGGGATATATTCAGTAGTTTTCACGCGACGCTCTAACAAACAGACAAACAGAAAGAAAGACAAAATTCTAAAAAAAAATACTATTTCGGAATCTCCTGGTCCGAATTAGCTCCCCTGATTTCTTTCACTATTTTAAACGCAATGTATAAAATTGAAATAGTTTATAGATTTAATAAAGTATAACTATAGATAGATACATTATTTATTCCTCTTTCAGTAGGTATATGCAATACCATACAATGTGTTTATCGTCTCTAGATCTTGCTTTAATATGAAGATAATAGCGTATTATGTAAATGAATTACACTTAGAATTACATTTTGGATTGTCGGCATACAATACATCTTATGAATACGTTCCGTTTGTGTCTCGATTTGTCGCGGTCGACTTACTTGCACAATCTGATATTACATGTCCACGCCGCGATTAAGTTATTCTTCATAGATACTTGTCAAATTGTCACATATGTTGTACTTATAATAGAAACACACTCATAACAATCAGTTGAATGTGCATTTGGATATTGTTCGCCTTGATGTCCGTCTAAATATGGGTTTACATAATACTTTGACAGATTGATTGAATGTTTTCAATGTTATTATGAAAGTTTTTATGCAGTACTAGCAGGCTGTTCAGAATTTGTTAACCATGTTCTTGCTAATTGCTAACTATTGAGGTATAATTAAAACTACGTTAACAGTTTTGAGCGCCGTATTTTATTGGACTTTATCTCATATATAAAATAAACAGCCAGGTGGTAGATCATTTAATTTTGTCCGACTGGATAGCAACCAACCCTGATCTAGAGTATGCCATCATAACAACCTTAAGTTGTGTTCCGGCATTAGTGGCCAGGTTCCAGTTACCCTTTAGAGAGGAGCAGATTGCAAGCTTGTAGCACCTTTCATGTTGAAAATATCTATAGGCGGTAGTATCCGCTTTCCATCAGGTGGGCCGGTTGCCTGTCTGCTAAACTCATGCAAGAAAAAAAGAACCAATGTAACCGATATGGCTAAAAAAATTATAAGCTGAAGCGGCAATGGGCCGCTCATGTCTGTCGTAGGAGTGTTGGCCGTTGGAGCAGACGAATGGAATGGAGATTGGTCTCGGTAAACGTAGTGTAGAACGCCCTCCAGCACGATGGACTGACAATCTGCGCAAGGTCGTCGGTAAATGCTGGAGGAGTGGGATATGTGGAGCAAACATCAGGAGAGCTACGTCCAAAGGTGGACTGTCATTAGCTGACGATGAAGTTATGTACCGGGATGGAAATTATGCTAAACATTGACTCGGGACATAAATTAGCTATGTCAAGTTTAATTTAAATCCATTTTGTAATTTTCACGAGATGCCCTAGCCCTAACATACAGACACCCAAATAATCCAAAAATTGTATTTTTGGAATCTGCAGATGTACACACTCGATTCCTCCTCCTTTAAAGGTTGGCAGCACATTGATAGTATCTTTTGTGTTACAAATATCCATAGGCGATGGTAACCGCTTTCAATCAGGTGGGCCGTCTGCCTGTCTGCGGAAACCATGCAGTAACAAAAAAACAAAATTTTAAAACTATACATATTCTATTTTAAAACTTTTATATTCAAACCAGCGTGACGTATCTATCTCATAATAGTATGTGAGAATGATTATGCTTTATATTTAACAAGGTTTTAAGAACAAAAATTAAGTTAATTAAAATTGTGCTAATTATACAAGATATTTCAGTAATATATTTTATAAATTGTTGTTGGAATTTTGTAATCTCCAAATCTAGATTATTTATCTAGACATTAATTATTTGGTGATTTCGTCATGGGTGCTGCCAAGCGTACCTGTGTGTCGTAAGTAGTCACAATTTGACTAGATAGCATTGTTTCATGCGGATCATCTGTCGGATTTAAATCTTCTAATAATATACTTTGCAGATTTTAACTTAATAAGTAGTAGGTATGCATAACAAGAGATTACGCAAAATACTAACACAATACTTTTTATTACATTTCTTATCCCATAAAGGTAATCTACAACGATGATAAAATTAAATAATAGTAGTATATCCTCAAATGTCTAAATAGTTTTAGGGTATTTACAACTAATAATTTAGAACTTATAAATAATTTCTGTTAAAATAGCTATAAGCTCGGTATTCCGCGTACAGTCTTAAAGAATTATAGGTAGAATGAAATATAAACTTTATCGCAGTAGTTTTTATTATTTTTGTTTTATATAACATATCCTACGTATTATAGTTTAATTTATTATATGAATGACTCACATAATACTACGTGTTTGCGGTTAACGCAACTTTCATTCCATCAGACCTCATTACATTATAACATTATTATAAATAAATCACACATGTCACTCGCTTTACAAATGTCTAATACTAAACACCTACAATTTCTCTATAAATGTAATATAATAAAAATCCTGAGATATCGTAAAATATAGAACTAGAATTGGAAACCAAGTTTAATTTAATATAATATCAAATTACTAGGCCTCTATTAAGTCCAGACTCCGAATTTTGTTGGTTTTTACTATTCAACATCGACTAATTGGCCTATGTTTAATACTAATTAGGTATTGTTGTACTTCAGTCCTTTGTCAACTCGTGTGTAAAAACTGTACAAAACTAAGAAAATACTACAAATAAAATTTACGTTATCACGAACTGTTTGTCAGGTTTAAAAATCAAAATAGCTTTTCAAAGAAACGCATTGTATATGTTGCCAAGTCTACCTTACTTTAAAAAATACGTATGTAGGTACTACCTACCTACTTTACAAAACTATGGGGTTACAATTTACTTATTACCTACTACAGCATTCTTTGTTTTGATCTACGGTTTTACTGGAACATTACGGTTTCGAAATTCTGGCAGTTGATTCCAAATAACATAGCTCTGATTTAACCATCGCATCGTTGTAATAATGAAGAGCGCCACACCCGCTCACGACTTTTCATAATACACTTTATTAGCCTCAGTTCAGCCACATATCTTCCGAACAGCCTTCATTGAGTACCCGTGTGTTTAATGTTATAATTTAAATAGCTGATACACGATCCGAAACGGCAATGTAGTCCGAGGTCGATCTCTTTAAGACAACTTGTAGGTTTGTTTTATAGAATGTGTCGCAATAAGCGCCCGCGGGACAACTCCGAAGGCACCCAGTTGATATTAATCACATATCAATAAAGCCGGTATGTAATAGCCAATCTATTTTACTGTCCAATGAAGGATACTGTAAGCAAATACTTAAGATTTTTAATTCTTGCATCATCAAGAGGAGCGGATGAACGTTAATTTGTGTAATCTTAATTGCAATCTCTGGTTGCTCTTGGCTATTGAATTTAAATAAAATAAGTTTTATTCTAAAATTTTACGTTTGACTTTAAGACCCGGATACATGCAGATATATGCATGCTCAAAAATCGACATAAAGAGAGGTATACACGATGGCAGTTAATAAAACTATGGTCTCGGAGTTTGTGTAGCAGTCACTTGGTATAACGACGGGCTTGATAATTAAAAATTCTCGTCCTAGCGTTTGCAGCGTCCACTTCGGAGCCCATAGTCCAACTCTGCGCTATTTCGGCATCCCTTATTGTCCAATCCAATAATCCCATTTGGCTCGATTATCATCCTTCAATGACGTCAAGCTAGCGTTTTTTGGCCCTACCCTTATTACTAAGAGCTCGCGAAACCGACAATGTAAGGATTTTGTTCTCCACATAACTACCCACCTTTTGTAAATTATAGCCGTATCAGTATTGGCGACTATATTGATTTTGTTTACTATAGTAGAATTATTTTTAACTGACTTCGAAAAAAGGAGGAGGTTCTCAATTCGTCGGGATCTTTTTTTTTTGTTGTTGCTTTTTTTATGTTTGTTCGCCGATTACTCCGTCATTTATGATCCGATTTACGTGATTATTTTTTTGTTCGACGTGGAATAGTTTCTAATTGGTCCCCTAAAAATTTTACATAGTTTGGCCCAGTAGTTTTCATTTTATGAACATTTTTCATGAAAATAATTTTCACTCCGTTCCATATGTACACCGATCACTCGTGAGATTTATGATTCGATTTACGTGATTCTTTTTTTGTTCGGCGCGGAATAGCTGCCATGTGGTCCCCTAAAAATTTGACATAGTTTGGCCCAGTAGTTTTCATTTTACGATCATTTTTTTGTTCCCGGATCATGGGACCTATATTTTTTAAGAAGCGCGGCACCATTCGTATTTCCACCCATAGACACTAAAAAAAATAAAACTTCGTTTAAAAAAACCGACTTCAAAAACTAAAAAACTAAAATGTATAAAATAACTTATTTCTAAAGCTATTATTATTAATATATATTATCTAAAACATCTTAAAGTCGGTGCTTAGTAATTTTCAAAATATAGTAATTTTTATGTTTTACTTTGCACCGACTTCAAGATGTTTTAGATAATATATATTAATAATAATAGCTTTAGAAATAAGTTATTTTATACATTTTAGTTTTTTAGTTTTTGAAGTCGGTTTTTTTAAACGAAGTTTTATTTTTTATTTGTTACTTTTTAGTGTCTAGCTATGTATGGGAGGACATACGAATGGTGCCGCGCTTCTTAAAAAATATAGGTTCCAAGAACTGGGAACAAAAAAATGTACGTAAAATGAAAACTACTGGGCCAAACTATGTCAAATTTTTAGAGGACTACATGGCAGCTATTCCGCGTCGAACAAAAAAAGAATCACGTAAATCGAATCATAAATCTCAGAGTAATCGGTGTACATAGGGAACGGAGTGAAAATTATTTTCATGAAAAATGTTCATAAAATGAAAACTACTTGGCCAAACTATGTAAAATTTTTAGGGGACCAATTAGAAGCTATTCCGCGTCGAACAAAAAAAGAATCACGTAAATCGGATCATAAATCACGGAGTAATCGGCGCACATACATAAAAAAAGCAACAAGTTTTTTTTCGAAGTCGGTTAAAAAGTAACGAATAAAAAATTAAAGCTTCGTTTATAAAAACCGACTTCAAAAACTAAAAATCTAAAATGTATAAAATAACTTATTTCTAAAGCTATTATTATTAATATATATTATCTTAAACATCTTGAAGTCGGTGCAAAGTAAAACATAATAAAAAAAATACTATATTTTGCAAATTACTAAGCACCGACTTTAAGATGTTTTATATAATATATATTAATAATAATAGCTTTAGAAATAAGTTATTTCATACATTTTAGTTTTTGAAGTCGGTTTTTTAAACGAAGTGTTAATTTTTTTCTCCGTGCAGTTTGGCTTATAAATAATCGGAGCGGTGAAGCGAGTATTTCGCTCTCTCTTCCACTTACGGGCCTTATGGGCAGACACAGTGATACGCATTATTGTTGTCGATAAGCGTTATCGATAGTGTATTTAGTTTTGTCATTTAGTGGGTTAGTGATATAAATGAAAGAAAAAAATAGATAAAACAACGTATTTATTAAAATAAGAATAATAATGATTGAAAATAAATTATTTATTAGGTATCTATGTATTAAAAAACTATAAGTACAAAAGTTTAGAATGTAACAAGTTATATTAAAAATAAATATAAATACTTATATCTAAGTTTAAAATTAACAGGTAAAAAAGATAATAATGATTTTTAAAAGAATGATAATCTTTCTTTGATAAGAATGAGTTTTTATCGATAATGGCGTTGCGCTCGCGCAACATGCTCACCGCCCTAGCCGGGCTGAGGCAGAGTTTGATTTATGACCCAAACTGCACGGACAAAATAATTCTACTATAATCACAGACACGGAGACTGGCGCTGGTGCAGGAATTCCTAATGCGGTACTCCCGCGTGTACATCTTCGCTACATGCTATTTCTGCTTGTGTCACACAAACTCTGGCTACACTTCACTGCCACGCAAAAGGACAGCTGTAATTTTGGATTTATAGAGTAACGTGGTAGCGTAATTAGATTAAAACTTGCGTTTACACGATCTCGATAGCAACTCAGGTTTGTACATAGTTACTGCCACGTATAATCACCTTTTAAATTAGGCTTTAAAAAAATGGAAATGTAAATAAACCAGGCATTTGAATGATGGCGTTTGAAAATACATTTTGCCTTTGCAAATAACAGTTTATTTAAGTCGGAATAAGCGTGTAGCCGGACCTTAATGTTGTCCATGTAGGTAATGTCTATGTAGGGTATGTGTACATTTCTGCGAAGCGTGGTGCGTTTGGGCGCGGCTGGTCCAATATTTCAAGCTGTCACCGTGCCAACGACTAGATATGAAGCCCATGTTCGGTCGTCAACTGTCAACGCCATTGACCCTATTTGTTACGTGCTTAAACATTATATCAATTTTAAACCAATTAGCTATCCACTTATAATGTTTATAGTGGTTCTAAGATTATTATTTTTACTTGATATTTTATTTTTCCAATATTTTCAAGAACTTATTTTGCAGAATTCTTCCAACATGCATTTCTCTTTTATTAGTGTTATTTATATGTATCTATATAACAGAATCTTTCATCGTCATTTACACCCACCAGACGTCGGATTCATTTGAAATTTTGCACAAATAATTTATGATACAACTTTAGGTCAGATATGGACTTAATAATAATTTCAAAAATATTTAAACAACATTTTTAGGAGACGATGTAATTTCTAAAATCATCCATCTGCTTTATTAATTTTAGGTGTTTACACTATTAATATATTGTTTTAAAAGTAGTGTATACAAAATCTATATAAATAAAAATGAATCGTAGAAATGTATTTACGTTCATAACTTGAGAAAGAGTTTACAGAATTTGACGTAATTTTTGTGATGGGTTAGTTAGATTCTCAATTAAAACCGGTAGGAGGCACTAGAATCGGGTCGTAGATTTTTATTTTCTCAGGACAGAGCAACATCTTCGGGATACTAGTGTCTTATTTATTTATCGCTTTATCCATGCAGGAACGGCGAAAGAATACAATTTCCTTTCGGCGAACTGTCGTAAGAGGCGACAAAACAACCCACAGCCAAGGTGTAGGGCATTTGCCCGACTGGATGGCCACCACCACCACCCCTGGTCTAAAGTATGTCGCCATAACAACCTTGAGTTGTGTTACGGCATTAGTGACCAGGTTCCAGTCTCTCTTAAGAAAGCAGCAGCGCATTTGTAGCACCTTTGGAAATAGCCATAGGCGATGGTAGCCGCTTTCCATGAAACGGGCCGTCTGCCTGTCTGCTGAACTCCTGCAATAAAGAAAAATTATAAAAATGAATCTGTGTTGTCTTATAATATAATTTGATTATAATTATTATAATCAAATAATCACAGTACATACATATTTATACAGTATTGTGTGTTAAAAAGCGTAATTTGCCCAAATTACATCGTACTTGAACTTTGCGATGTAAATATAAGGTCATCTTATGAACCTTTAAATGCTTGCCCTAGATGTCATCATTTCTTTCCAACCTTGACAATAAAACAGTGGAGAAAGGATCAATACACAGGTTACTCAATTTTTACTCGAAGGTTATTTTTTGAGATGACTGCTCTTTTTTTAAATTGTTTTTTTGAAAGGTTAATTGTTAGTTTAATATTCTTGTTAGGTAATTGTTGAATAAATAACGACACTCAAGGTTAATTAAAGATCCGTTATCCTTAAATAGTATCGATTGAATTTCTTATTTTAAAGTCTTTTTTTGTAAATACGAAACTTATACAAATTTATTAAGTTGTTATATTTTTCGTTTATTATATTTGACTATGGTTCATGATATTGGACTTCTAAATTGATTTCTGTGTAAATATATATCTTTGTTATAAGTTTTAAGTTAATCGCCTTGCAGCTCTTTGAGTGAAGAAATACAAGTTTTCAAATAAAGAGTTTTGTGTATGTTTGCAGATATCACTTATCAGTCAAGAGTCAGACTAGTGATCGACGCCTGTAAAGGTTGTATGAATGTTATGAAGTAAAAATGAGAGCACACTCCAAAAGCTCAAGGTCATAAAAACTGAATTGGATTCTTCTTCTTCATTTAATATATGATGAACATATGATTTCGCACGGTTTGTGGGTCTAGTTAGTGTCAAACATCTAAGTATGAATATTGAAAAATATTTTTAAGCTTAGTTTTAGAAAAATTAAAGTTAAGGGGACCAAAAAGAAACTAGTATCTGGTCGACGCCAAACCACAGTCGTGTTTAGCGTAGATAAGATTTTTTTCTTGGTCAGCGCTGGAGCAATGTACACATTTTGTGTGTAGACACAACACGAATTCTTGCGCAGGCTCAACGACTTCTACGGTGTACAAGTAACCTAAAACCTCCACGTTCCACACGTCCTATGTCCGGACTGTGGGTTCGCTCACGTATTCACCTCTAGCCCGGATGCAGACGCTTGCAGGCGCTAGAAATTTTTGGTTCCAATAATTATCTGCCAGAAGTTAAGAACGTTTCCATTTTGGGAAAAATACGTGAGAGTGCTTAAAAGTAAGCATTACTTAATTAATAAACATGACAGCGAATATATTAAGATTACATAATCGCCCACAGCATCACATGACGCGAGCATTTACAGGTCCGGTTTTGATGCAAAACCTAATACTAGCATCACTTAAGTAGTCGAATACTTTCTATGGAGAAGCTACAGGTTCTATAAGGCAAAACTGCCTATTCAATTATAATCTAAGATCAGGAACTGAACGTAGGTATTATTTTTATATTTTTCTTTTCTTCCGTACTGGTTTTAACATATGCGTATATGTATCATATATCTTTAAGGTACTTTATTATTAATTTCATTTTAATTACATACAAACTTTTATTTAAATATTTTAATTTAAATTAGAGAAATCTGGTTAAGGTTTCAATCAATATACTTTACACAGTATTATTTGTTGATGTTTAAATGTCTTAGTCAACTTAAGGAATATCTAAAGTATTCTAAAGTTGAGTATTAAAGCAGTTTTTTTTAATTAACCATAAAACACACCACTGAACTAAAACTATTTGCAAAATTTTATCTCGTATGAAAAATCAAGATATCAAATGTATATGTCATCGTCAATTATACTATGTAACGCATTATTTTTCGGTAGATCATGATCTATCCACGTGGATTAGCAAATTGTGAAATGGATTATCATGGAACGTTCCTCACGCGCTGATTGGTCGGTCTTACGGTAGATCGGTCTATCGGTCAAACCAACAAAATGCACTTCAAAAATTGTGACATCAAGTATACTTATATTTATTATTTAGTAGGTAATTAATCATTCTGACATAATGGTATAAAAATAACCAAGTTTTCTCTTACAAATAAAAAATTTCTAACAAAAAATAAACCGACTTCAAGAGTAAGTAAAAAAAATTTTTTCTTCTATATCTTGAAGTCAGTGCCAAGCAAAACATATAAATTATTATATACATTGTTACAACAACAAACTATAGTAATTTTTATTTTTCACTTGGCGCCGACTTCAAAACTTTGTAAAGAATTTTATTATTATTATTTGTTATTCTTGAAGTCGTTTTTTTTTTAGTTTTTCTTTTATTTCTGAGAGAAAATTTTGTTATCTACAATTTAGCGGAGACATATACATTAATATTTTCCCATTTTTAACAAGCATTCGAAAAATATAATCGTACATATAAAGATAGACGTAATTAATTCTTAATAAAGGCCTAATTCCTTTCGCTAGGCTGGTTGTTTGATTTTGGAAATGGTCATGCATGGAAAAATAAAAATATTTACTGGGCTATTGTCATACATTTATAATATTATATGTAGTGTAATATATATGTACCTAATATTATAAATGTACCTGACTTATTAGTCAGGTAAATATACATTTATAATGTTACTGCAAAATCTGGGGTAACGTTAGTGTTAGTGATCGTTTAATGTGTTATTTGTGATGCGACATTGGTATTAAATTGTCAAAGACGGTAAGCATTGATAGATAACGTATGTATATTACACGTATATACACTAATGTAGCTCATTATTAACGGCGTCATTTTTAACGCTATAAACAAGACTCATTTGGTCTCAGTCACCACATATTACATTATCCGAGATGGAAAAGCCCATAAATGTAAATTATATTGTCTCAATTGGGATTAATGAATAATTATCTGAATCTAAGTGTCAGTAAAATAATTACAAAAACTGTTATATAAGGGTTAAATTTAAATTAATATTTAACATTGATTCGAAGGACTTTTTAATGTATATTATATATATAATAAATATACATATACAGTATGTTAAAATTATTAACAACGTGTATAAACAGTATGTATAATTTCAACATACCTACCTAAAACTTGTTAAAAGTTTTGTTTGAAATTACAATTACTTAAGAAGTAAGATTGTAAAATATATAAATCAAGAGTAATTAAATTAAATAAACCGTAAAATTTAATTAACAATTTTAAAATACTAATGGCTTAAATTTTATGGGTGCAATTCAATGGTAATAAAGTAATGGAATAAAGGTAAAGTGGTAATAAGGTTTAACTTAACTAGGGCGAGTTATTTTTAATGTTATGTTGTGTTTGCGATTTGACATAGATTATAAACTTTTTTAGAACTATAATAAATGCATGGTCAGTATTTATCTAGATTAAAATTAGAAAGCTGAAATAGTAGTGAGTTGGCCGTATCTGTCGCTGGACGGATGCCCAATAGAGTAGACGTATCTTGGAGTGAATGCAGACCACGATTCGGCTAATGTAATGTAGGACGCCCTTCATCCCGGCCGACCGACGACGACTTGGGTACGAGTAAGGTTGCCGGTTAGGGCTGGAGAAGGAGGAGGACTGAGATAACCAGCAGTTGACAATAGGCTGACGACTAAAGACGACGACGATTATATCTAGGTAAGAGTTTTCCATGCAGGTCCGCTTGCGTAAATATCAAGCCTGCATCTTGAAGAAACCATCCACTCTGAGTACAAAACGTATCCTTCCCCTTTAAACCAAATCTATTTATAAGCGGTTTATTCAGTTTAATGGACTACATTATCTCTGGAAGAGAGTGACGTCTGTCTCCTGAACTCGTTAAATTAAAAAAAGATTTGCCTTCTCAAAGGGCCAGGTTGTATACCAGTCATCCGTCCGGGCTGGAAGTGAATGCGCAAGCAAGCCCACAGCCCGGACAAGGGACGTTCGAGGATCGGCTAAAAGTTTTAGTGGGTATTCCTAACCGTGGCGTGGAAATAGAATTCCTACGGGGATGCTAATGCCATCCCGAGGAGGCGAATCCCACACACTCTATCGCGGTTCTCCTTAGTGGTTAGTCCTTAAACGGATTTCCCCTCGCAAAATAAAAAGAAGGCTGTATACCTGTGGCCTTGGTCTCTCCGACTCGGATGAGCATATTTTCAGGGTTCCTATTTCAACATGGCGAGTAACACACGCCGCACCGTGCTTCCCCCTCGCAGTAGGAAGTCCTCAATCAGATGTCATATCGGTGAAAAAATGGTTATTTCTCTGGATCGTCATACTGATCCGTTGACCGGGTAACGCGTCAGTTCTCTAATCAGCTGAAGACTTGATTAACTGCGTTAAATACAACTTAAATTCAAATCGTGAAACATGGTGTAAATATATAAAGCCTTATCATTCACTGTTCATGTTTATAGTTATTACGTAGTATAATGAAACACTGTAAGAGTTTATTTATGTCCAATATAATTATACAGCTATAAAGGAAGAAACTTAATTAATGGCCATCCATATTCATTGTGGTCAGTATTTCTATCTTAATTTGTCAAATTAGGCGTTGATAGAGATTTATAGATACAAAGCACGATTTTCTAGGTAAATTTAAAAAAAAAGCCAGGTATAGCCTTATATTTATATCCTTTCTTACCTTGCCATTGGTAGAAAAATAATATTATTTATACGGAATTTACGTCATATTTTAACCAACTAATTAGATTGATGGTACGATATAGGAACCGACTGTGAGTTTATTTTATTGATATTTAGATTCGTGTTTCTTCGAACGCAGAAGTCGTCATAGCGAAATGGCTAACGCAAGCGTCACAACTCATACGGCGCGGATTCTAAATTTAGTCTCGACGAGGAAGATGTTGTGTACAATGTATTATATCCTACAACTAGTCGAGAAGACGCAGAGGCAGCGTCTTCTCGACCGCTCTTCCGTGAGTTCCAATATAATAATAGTGTCGTTGGACAGCAGGTGCAGCTCGTTTACGGCAATTCTCTCTGTGGGGTTATTTTCAGGAGGAACCAATGTGGTTTCTGGCACCCCTTATGACCTCTGGACCGTTTGCCGTACCGTCACCCTCAGTGGCTTTTATTCCCCAGTTTTGGGAAAGTCTTCAGCAGGTAGAGGGGCTTGTACCGTCTCCCTGCGGCACTGGTCGAACTTTACGGGTGGTTGCCCGCTTGTTGCCGGAGTCTTATTGGTGAGGGTAGCAAGTTCTCCCTTTTCGACTTGCCTCTTTAACAAACACAATGCAACGCCTAAATCATGCTGCGTGCGCTCTGTCGCAGTTTGCGCACGTCTGTCTTTCACGCGACTCACCTTACGCACTTGATTGAGCGATAACAATTTCTGGACGAGTGTTCAAACTTTTGGCACCTATGGCGTTGTTCTCTGCTCTCGCCAGGCCTCTAAGTTCACGCCCGGTATAAAGATCAACTGGTTTGTTTTATAAAGCCGGGGGAGGTTCTCTTGGTTCAGATGACTAAATGTGACATAGAAGAGGCAGCCAGGTCTGCCTCCACGCCAGAAATGTGGCGCATAGCTTCCACTGGGAAGTTCTTTTGTTTTAGCTTCCTCCTTATTCCCTCTGGATCGACTAATCTAATCCAAACTAAGTTACCTACTGTTCTGGTCGCTGGTCGCGACCTTCGGCCGCCCCTCATTATTTTCGTATTTTAAAATCTATATAATTAACGTAGACATAGATTCATTCACATTTATCATAATGACATCTCTAAACTTTGTTTGCCAAGTAAAAAAAGGGAGAGAATTTTTTTTTTTCAATAAGAATAACGTAAGTTTAATCAGCCTTTATAGACAAAAATTACTGAAGTTCATATGTTTTATTATATTGCCCAAGCTAGTGTAGTCATCATTCATGTTGACCGGGAAAAGTGATTAATCGTGCAGTTTTAATTATATTGCCCACTTGATACGGTCTTTTTGTATATAGACTGGTCATTATTCATAGTGACCGGATTTATCGAATTGCCCGTAACATATATATTGTTACAATTACCACGCGCTAATAACGGAGAAGGTAAACGTGATGAAATATGCACATCGAGATAACCGATGTGTCAAATCTGCCAAGGCTCCATGTAGTCTATGGGCTGTTATTATAGGTTCCTGATATATAAAATATTCTTCTTCCATATTGGTTTGTCTCAATAAATCCTTTGTTCATTGAGTTGATACGTGTAACATAATCATAGACAAATTAGTGGGGCTTGTACGCGGACGTATGTTTGTTTGTCGGGTATACATATTTTGTTCCGTATTTTTTTATTATTATTTCAATACATCAAAGCTGTCAAATGTTGTAACATTTAATCAATATATTTTCGTTGTAATTTTACATGGCTGTTTTCCGCAATCAATTTTGTTTAGAGCATATCTTTATTATGAAACCAAATATTGTGCAAAGTGTAAATAAATTCGACAACCAGTGAGGATGTTATGCAAGTGGATCTCAGGGCACTACATTTACACTGCTTTGAGCTCGACCAAATATGTCTTTAGTAAAGACAACTTAGCGATGAAAGAAGTTCTTACTTGAAGCTACTTAAAGCCTTTCACTTAAAAAAGAAACGCTCGTACTTGTGATATTTTGTGTCTCGAGATTTGAATGTGAATTTTATGTAATAATTTGTGAAGTTTTTAATCCATAATACCAATATATAAAACTAGCTGTGCCCTACGGTTTCATCCGGCTGGTGATGGGAAATAGTTATACTTTGGTTAATTCACACAATATATATTATAGTCTGTGTATAATTCTGATGCGTAAGCTACATTATTGTAGTTTCATCAAAATCAATTCAGTAGTTTTTTTTGTGAAAGAGTAACAAACGTATATCCATACATACAAACTTTCGTGTTTATAATATTAGTAGGAAGTAGGATATTAAAGTTTCCGTCTGTGATTACAAATTAATGTCAAAATTTAAGTGACAACTGCTGTTTGTTTGTTTTTGTACTTGCGATATCTTGCTAGGTTCAAATGGTACTAATATAAAGCCGAAGTTCCTCGCGACTGAAATGGCGGGCATAGCCTAGTATTGTATAAACGCGAAAGTAGTTTGCTTTTTTTACCATAGCGTTATAGCGATAATCAAAATTTTGTATATTATATAAATAACAAGGTTTCACCCATTGAGGTCAATAACGCTGGGTTACTATATCTTGCTATGCTTTTACCTTACCATTGTTAGAAAATCAAAACTACTTGTATGGAGTATATATATAAAGCATTAACCAATTATACGAACCGGGTGTTAGTGGAATCGACGTTGTTGTGGCGGGAGTTCTCCGTTATATGTCTAATCTAATTCATAATCTTGATAATAAAGAGTGTGTGACTGTCTATCGATAGTTATATTTTATCCCGGAAAATGAGATAGAACGATAAATATGGGAGAATTTTTGAGACAAAGAAATGTAACGAGTTGAGATATGGCTTAAAAAAGTTATATTTTCCTACTAGAGTTTTAAAATCCTAAGTAATAGCTCTATGTTACTTACATAAAAAACATTAGTGTGTTATATACATTAAACCTTCAATACTTTAGCTTCTTCAATTCATTACAATTACGAAGAAACTAAGTCAAAACAGTGTAGAAAAATGTACAGCAAAATATAAAGAAAAGTCGCAGCCAACCTGATTTGAAGTACCTAATACGTAATGAATGACACGTGGGCAATCTCACAACGTATTTGTTATTGAATTACAGCGAAGGTTGTCTATATCGCAATCGCAGTGTCGTCTTTTTAGCGGTTTACGACATTATTTATCAGGATAAAAAGTATCTAAGTGCTAACTTTGGTTATAAGTCATGTATGTTCAGTAGTTTCATTCATTCATATATAGTAAAGACAGACAGACAAAAATTATAAAAATTGCATTTTCGGAATCTCCTCGTCCGAATTATCCCTCCTGATTGTTTTCACATTTTTAAACTCATTATACAAACTCGAACCATTTACGGATTTATGCGATTGAATTTCAACAATTGATAATATTAAAACGCATACACCACCAGATTAGTTTATTAAAAATAACTAAACTCACTTCAATTATAAAAATATCAACATAATAACAAATATTAAATTCACTAATCTTTTAAAAATTTGGGCTCAATAATGTATGAAAGCGTACCCATTTCTTTTACTACGAAATGGAAGTTTAGAGGTCTTCAGGTAGAAGTGAAACAATGTTGTGTGTTTGAATTGCAGTTCAGGAATGCATATTTATTTGGTAAAAATACCGATTAATATTTTACAACACTACACATTTAGCTGCTAAACAAAATATAATATTTAATAATAATAATACGCGCACTCGAGAGGTGACACGTGTCGCGGTGAGGTGAGGCGAGGTATGCGCGGAGGGAAACACCGGGGGCCCGACTAGGGCAGCGCGCTACGCGCTTGCCGATCATTTGTGAGCGGCCGCCGTGGTGATCGGACGTCTGCGGCTACAGAAGTAATGTATAAAGGCTTAGCGACTTGTTAAAAATTACCCAGAGCTTTCACAAATTGTTAGGAAAAAGTTCTCTTGATGTTTTATCATCAACATCTGCTCTAGAAGTCACGTATGCGATCGACCTTCGTTCGGGATTAAATAAGCACGTGTAAGAGTCGTAAATAAAAATAGAATTATCTACATTTATCATGGTCTGCCGCGGATGTTGCGCAACTCTCGGTGACTCCATGTTCAATTATTGGCAACCGCTAATTATTTGACCCACTTACGTAATACCATCGGACGAATTTATTTGAAATCCCTTAGAAATTGATATTTTTACAAAATCCGTTTTAGAAAGTACTGTTACGTTGTAAGGTTCCGTCAAGTAATGAGTGTCAATTGTTTTTGTTATTTGGCTACAGAACCCTAAAAAAGCTTTTAGACGAAAATACTTTATATCTCAAGAACTACTCAAAAAAATCATGTTAACATTTCCTCATAAATATTTTTGTGCTTTTAAAAATAAACTACCTTTAACGGAAGACGAAGATGTCAAGCGTCAATGAATATTGTTAAAGGATACTCTCTCTCTCTTTTCTTTCACCATATCCCAATTGTTTGGGATGGACACAATATGTCGTTTCCTTCCACACTCTTCTACTCTGACATACATCTTCTGTCACACCACATATCATCCTTCACACAATTAATTCACCTTTTTTTTGGTCTACCTTTATACATTTGGACACGCTTGACATGCTGAATTTCTCCAGCCACGTTATTATTTACTCTATGGAAGCCTAATCTAATTTACCACCGCTTTGCAACATGTTGTGAATTATTGTGGCTTGTAGAGAAAAAGGGGCGCAAGAAACTATTCAGCAACATGCCTATCTCTCTTAATTTTATATAATACTAGGATATGCCTATGACTTCGTCCACGTTTGACTCAAATTCCCGCGGGATTTCCAGGACACAAAGTACAATAGTCTTTAAAAAAGAATGGAAGCTATCGTTCTAGTGAAAACTGTAACAACTGTAACAAGCTAATTTTTAAACACCCAAACTACTAAAAACCTCCCGGGATAAAAAATATCATACATTATTATGACATTAAATTTGCTATCGATTAGTAAAAAAAATACATTGTTTTTTTTTTATAATGTACCAAAGATAATTATGTTATGTTTTGTATTTTGATTATCTATATATATAAAAGAAAGTCGTGTTAGTTACACTATTTATAACTCAAGGACGGCTGTACCGATTTGGCTGGAAATTGGTGGGGAGGTAGCTTAGAACCAGGAGACGGACATAGAATACTTTTTTATTCCGTTGGAACAACGGAAACGTTCCGTTCCGTGGCGCTGAGATCGGGTTCTAGAATCCTCCTAATGATCGGGACCGATTTTGGAGATTTTCTTTTTGTGCTTTTGAGTGGGTCCTCGGATGCTTTAGATTCACAATTAGAACCGGTAGGTGGCGCTAGGATAGGGTCCTAGATTTTTATTTTTTCAGAGCAGGACAACGTCTGCCGGCGCCGCTAATACTTGATAGAAAATGCACGACTTAACCTTCATTGATTTTCCTTACTCCCTATAATGTAGACATTCTTAGAACACTTTAAGCTGGGGCTTGATCTGGGGTAATTTTTAAGATTTAAGCCTTTATTACGCAGATATCATGATGCGTTTAAGGCGTTAGTTTTTTGTGATGCGACGTTAAATATTGACAGATAAGGTATATATATACACTAATGTAGCTATGCTTTAACGGCATTATATTTTAAAGCTTTAAATAAGACGCATTGAAAATGAATTAACCGCTTTCAAAGCAATTCGGCCACGGCCTAAATCTTTAACACTAGGCAGGTTAAGATCCATTATTGGGTACAGAAAAATGACTTACTATAAACGTCTACCGCTGCAAGTTAGACATTATTGGTATTATTAGTTAACCAAGTTCTGTAGTTACAAAATTCTCAATAAAGGTAACAAACTGTCTGTGAATAACCGACCATTTTATCAATTTGTTTAGGTAAACAACCGTAAAAAGGAGAGCAACGATTGTGTAAACCTACTACAGTTTACAGTGATATAATATAGATACAAAAAATATATAGCTTGGAGGTGTTGTAAATTTAATTAAATTTAACTAGAACTTTATTTTATTTTTATTATATTTTACAAGTATTTCTTATAGTTAAAAAATGTATTGATCTCCAGTAATAAGCTAAACAAGTACAATATGCAATAGATACATACATAACTTCACGCCAGGTCCCTTGCCCCCCAGGGGTAGGCACGAACAACAGAGCGCCATTCGGGCTTATTCTTACACACCTCACTTGCTTCTTTGCCTTTCATAGCTCTTGTCATGCACGCTCGTCTGTTCTTAAGGCTCCTGACATCACCTTCTGCTAATACACGATCAATTTGATCATGGAAGGTGTGTCGTGGCCTTCCGCGACTTCTGCATCCATCCACTTTTGCATTTTATATCTGTTTAGTCATTCTTTCATCATACATTCATTCCACATGCCCGAACCACCGGAGCATTCCTTTCCTTACCTTCACCCTGACACTCTCTTTCAGACCAACTCTCTTTCTTACTTCGGTATTACGAATGCGGTCCGCGAGCGTCATTCCGCAATATGCAATAATGCTTAATTTATACTATTTCTTAGGATTGCGCGGCATCTGATGTTTCAAAATACTTTTTTAAACCTCGATTGCCATTGGGAGACTGAATAAGTTATACTTTCAGCAAAAAATAATAATTTATAGAAATGTTTCATTAATATATCCGTCACTAACTTTGTGAATTAAAATATCTTATTTAATTATTCATTAATAACAGTAATTTCAAACTTTATTTATTTATTCAAAAAACTAATAATATAATAGTAATAAAACACCTAATTAAAAATAAACTAAATTATAAATAAATTAAACTAAAAATCTAATTTGTTTATTATTATTAATTAAGCGACTGTTATTACTATTATAATACAATAGTCACTTGAAATTAAAAGTTGGCTACCTGAAGTTACAGTTTTATTTTACCTATAGTTAAAAAGATTACATGCGTACCTTGTCTAAGTATTTGTATTTAGCTATTTCTGCAACATTAAAATTATAGATGGCTAGCTATCAAGACCTAACTCGATTAAAAAAATACACTAGGCATTAAAATACCTTTTAATTTTGAGAGAAAGAATTCTGTTGGTTTCGATATAGAAAACTTTTTTACTGTGTGAGGTAGAATTTTATTTGAGCAATCAGTAAAAATTTTAATTGGTCAAAATATGTTAGATACTTGTATGTAACATATTTCAAGACCCTTGACTTGACAGCTTACGCCGATAAGCTAATAGTTCAATAAAACCTAACCTAACACAAACGGACGAACCTTTGACTTTTAAAACTGTCCAAGTACATTTCTTAATGGATACTTGTAGTAAATCGTTACTGTAAAGCCTACAGTTGTGCTTACTTCCTGCATTAAGTGTATTGATTATAGATTTCTTCTATCTAAATGCCACTGTACTCAAAAAGGCGATCACCTCGCGACGTTTCATAATGCAAAAAATAATACGACGACACAGTCAATAAAATCCTGTCACTAGACATTGAATTTGTGAAACGTCATTTCTGTTAAGGGTATCCGACTTACATCTAGCTTCATAAAGACGACGGCGTACTTCAGTAAATTCACATTCACTGCTTTGAAAATTTTGAAATTATGTTTTAAATATTACCTACGTATATTTTTCCAAAATTCAATACAGGATTTGTTTTTTCTTACTAGATAAATTTTTGGATAAATTTTTTGTCAAACTGTGTCTTTACATAAAAATATAACATTTTCTACTGTAATATCTAACTTTAGATGTGACTTCAGTTATCTAAGACGTTTTATCATAACTAAATCGTGTAATACATTTCAAAAATTCTACTTCTTAGGAAAAACAATGTATAGATACACTTTTGTTAAAACTTACATTGATTTCAGCAGCTTACTTATGGAATAATTTAAATCAGTGAAGTTTTGGAAAACTACGGCAATCAATTATTATTTTAAAATGTAATTTTACGTCTAACTCTTTACATACGACTTTACACGTGTACACAATGGGTTTGTTTTACGCGCATTCTCTTAAAATTTACGGAATAAACTTGTTCGATGTTACAGTGACCAATTTTATCCTGGAAATTTCAAAACTATCGGTCGGTATCAGCATCAAAATTCCTCCCATTCAATAGTAATCCAGTCGGTTTGTAGTTCATATGACCTTACGACCTGATTTATTTTTAACTGATAATATCTGAAACGTACATACATACAAACGTACGTACATGCGTGCTATAAATATACGAACCGGGTGTTAATGACAATCGGTTCTTAGAGGAAAGTGTGATAAGGGATAAACATACAATTTGGATGTACTAAAATCCTTGCATAATATAATAATCGCTTATTACTTCAAATGATATGAAGTAAAAACGAATTAACTTCCTCAACGCCACCTTTGTCGGATACGGAGTCAATCGAATCCCCTTATTCGAGAGATCGTGGATGCTAAACTTAATTACATCAGTTTTAAAGATTCATTGCAAAGATTAGATCGGTTGAAGGGTAATGTGTAGTTGCGTGTAATCACGTCGGGCTCGTGGAAAGTGGATCAGATGAAGCTCCGCAGTCATGTGACTGCGAAGGCCGTAGTCACGAGGTAGGGGAAGGCATTTAATGAGGCTTCTATTCGCGGATTATATGCGTTGCCTTATCCGTTTAAGCCGGACGCAAACCATGTATAAATTGCAAGTAATAAATAATTTAAATTGATGTAATTAGTAATTTAATTACATGTTTAAAAATTAACAAACATGAGAATAATATGACGATGTAAACCTTGAAAACCAATTTTTTAAATGTATTTAAGTTTTTTTTCAGTCTGTATCCAAATCGCCCTCGTTTTGCTTCGGGTATTTTATTAAACGTTACCTAAACTTAGAACAGTTTGTATTATGTAGCCCGCCCACCGAGTTTCAGGCGATTAGGGCGCGAGAAACCGCGCCCATGATCCATATCTGGTCGAGAGAGTTGGAAATTTCTGTGGATGGCATTGATGCAGTGGAGGCCGTGCGCCCACACCGGCTGCGATGGGTTGCGCGGACACGCGGGACCCTGACCTTCAGGATGACGCAGATACTTACCGCGCATGAGTGCTTCGATAAGTATCTGTATCAGATTGTGACCTACCTTCCCTTCAGTGCCGCCTATGTGGCGCACAAGACTGCGTTCCATACGCTGGTCGAGTGCGCAGCATGGGCATCGCAGAGATTTGAGCTCGAGGTCGTCGTATGTCCAATCGATTTGCTGGGTAGAAAAAAAGTTTGTATTATGGCTTTTAATTGTTTATGAAAACGGAACATACATAAAGCGAAGTTCAAAGACACTAAAACACTCGTCCACATAAATATACAGCACGTCTATTACTTATATTCATAGTATAAGTGTTATGACGTAATGATGAGCGCTAGTTCATAATTCGTGTGAAAATAGAATAACAATATAGCGTGTACTAGCATTCTGGATACGCTTACTTCTGGGAATGCTTTGATATATATAACCTTTGTTTTTGTTTGAATGTTCTTAAATAGATATGTATGTTTGTTCTTTGTTCAAGGACTTTGGAATTAATTGATTATTTTGATATCGGTATACCTATGTAACATACCACGGCTAAACAATAGGATACATTTTAACCGACTTTTTTTGTGCTTTTTTTTATGTATGTAC
Source organism: Dendrolimus pini (assembly GCA_949752895.1). Classification (NCBI taxonomy): domain Eukaryota; kingdom Metazoa; phylum Arthropoda; class Insecta; order Lepidoptera; family Lasiocampidae; genus Dendrolimus; species Dendrolimus pini. Next base: position 16,075,381 of record OX457133.1, read on the forward strand.
GCCGATTACTCCGTGATTTATGATCCGATTTACGTGATTCTTTTTTTGTTCGACGCGGAATAGCTTCCAATTGGTCCCCTAAAAATTTTACATAGTTTGGCCTAGTAGTTTTTATCTTACGAACATTTTTTTGTTCCCGTTTCTTGGGACCTATATTTTTTAAGAAGCGCGGCACCTTTCGTAGATCCACCCATACATAGCTAGACACTAAAAAGTAACAAATAAAAACTAAAACTTCGTTTAAAAAAAAACGGACTTCAAAAACTAAAAAAATAAAATGTATAAAATAACTTATTTCTAAAGCTATTATTATAAATATATATTATCTAAAACATCTTGAAGTAGGTGCAGAGTAAAACATAAATATTACTATATTTTGAAAATTATTAAGCACCGACTTTAAGATAATTTAGATAATATATATTAATAATAATAGCTTTAGAAATAAGTTATTTTATACATTTTAGTTTTTTAGTTTTTGAAGTCGGTTTTTTTAAACGAAGTTTTAGTTTTTACGTCGAAAAATTTTATAGCTTCTGTGGAATAAAGATTATCATAAAATATAATAATATAATAACGGAGATGAAGTCAGGATAATTTTTATCTCTCGTTTCTATGGCATATGAAATGCGAATTTGACATTTACGTGAGGGCCGTTATTTGGAAGTAATGTATAATTAAATAGTCTTTAAGTCTTCTTAAGGACTGTATAGCTATTTTAGCAAAAACCTTTATGAAATCGTCACCTTTGTCCGACTTTCTCGGTAGGTCAGTTATTTTTTAGCCATAATCTAAACCCAGCCTATATGGATAGTATTTAGTAGGAATGTTATCTACGATGCGGCTGTTTAATGAAATCATAGAAAATAACTATTTGGGATTGCTGCCACGATTGTATTTGAGGGTTAAAATTGAACTTATCACTGTATCTATCATCTTTGAAAAATCACAAAGATACAGGGTGGCGCAATAGAACGTGCATATTGCATCATCTTTTTTCGTGGGGTAGAAAGTGCGCGGGCGGGGGGAGCCTGCATCGTTGGGTAGGCGGGCTCATGGAGTTTTAGTCACTATGAGTCACTTCGACGGGAAGCGTCGCGCATTTTGCGTGCGCACATTTTACGAGAACTCTCGTTCATACATCGTTACTAGGCGTTTATATTGTTCTGAATATGGACTACGGCAAATTAGTGAAGCTCCGAGTGCTAATTTAATTAAAATATGGGTACAGCGTTTTGAAGAGACTGGTTCAACGTTTAAACCACAAGCAAAAGGTCGTCCAAGAACATCTAGGACCGACGACAATATTGAGAGAGTTATGCAGTCTGTACGAGGAGATCCACAAATGTCTACTCGCAAGAGATCGTCTGTCTTACACTTATCGCGACGAAGTTTGCAACGAATTTTAAACTTGGATCTTAAACTGCATCCTTACAAGCTGCAGTTAACACAAGAATTGAAAGAGTCTGACTTCGGAGCAAGGCTCGCATTTGCTAATGAAATGCTTAATCGATTTTCCAATTTTGACAATATCCTTTTCTCAGATGAGGCCCACTTCCATATCAATGGGTTCGTAAACCGTCAAAATTGTCGTTACTAGAACAGTGAGAATCCCAAACTCAAGCACCAGAAACCACTGCATAGTCCTAAAGTGACAGTATGGGCAGCAATCTCTGGTAGAGGAATAATTGGACCGTTTTTCTTTGAAAATGCGCGGGGGCAAAACGTCACTGTTAATACCGAACGCTATGTTGCGATGTTGGAAGGTTTTTTGGCTCCATAGCTTGAAAATTCAAGAATAGTGAATTCTAGGACTTGGTTTCAACAAGACGGAGCTACCTGTCACACATCAAATGACTCCATGGCGGTTGTGAAACAGATGTTCCCTGGCAGACTGATTTCGAAAAGAGGTGATATCCCATGGCCCCCACGTAGTCCAGACGTGACGCCTCCTGACTTTTTTTTGTGGGGATACCTCAAGAACAAAGTCTACAGCAATAATCCGAAAAACATCGATCAGCTCAAGGAGAATATCCGTGGTGAAATGGCAGCAATTACACCAGCATTACTGAAGAAAGTTTTCAATAACTTCCGTTTGCGATTAGAGGAGTGTCGTCGTAGAGAGGGTCATCATTTAGACGATGTTATTTTTAAAAAATAAACTTCAGTTATTTCTTAATAATACCTCAGTTTTATTTTAACTATACCTTTTGTATTTATTTTTTAATCAATATTTTAAATATGCACGTTCTATTGCGCCACCCTGTATTTCTTAATAACTATATAATATTTAAGTCAATATTTGAGTTATGACCGTACAGCCGTAATTCCTTCCCTTTTTATTTTTTGAAGTATGCAGTGTAAAATATCAAGATAAGTAGTTTAATACAGTTTAAAAAATACAACAAATAATTTATTGGTTTTCCAAAAACTACTTAACGGATCTTCCGTTGAGTAGTTTTTGGGATATGGAGTATTTTCGATTAAATAGCTTCTTTAACGATTCTGTGGCCAAATGATAGAAACAGTAGAAGTTCGTCATCGCCTCTGTTGAACCCTTTATAACGCATGGATTGCTACGCACTTGGTCAATTTTATTATAAATTATTTTGAGTAACTGTAATTAATCTAAATTTAACATATCTGCCATTTATAAAAATATTTATACCAAAAAATCAATACGAACCATCAAATAAAAAATTACATCATAAAAACAGATTGTTTTATTGAGAGCTAATCAACTTGTCAATTATTGCGAGGTGTTACGCATAGAGTTTATCAATTTTATTTTTGCAATCGGTTACTGATGTATCTCAGTTGAATCTTGTCTGTAAGTCAGAGCATATTGACGCAATTCTGATTTGTTATTCTACTTACAAAATAGTAATACATATTTTCATGCAGACAAAAAAAAATTTACACTATGCTGCAGGATCGATTTTAACAATACGAGAAGGTTTTAATCCTATATTACAAGCGGCTCCATGCATAATTGCACGTTGAAGGGTGTAAAGCTATTTGTTGTGAACAACATTTAAAAAATATGTCGGTGAAAGGTTTAAACTATTTTTAAAAAAGAAAAATATTTTAGACTTTAATTGTACACTAGATTCATTATATTTTCTTAAGTTTTAAGAGATTAAGTTGAAAAAACAAAATATCACTTAAAGCAAATATTCCAGATTGATTCGTCTGAGGGTCATCGTCTCTGCCTTGTGTGTTGGCAGAGCCGGTATGGGGTTTCGAGTTTCAAACTCTTTACCCCGGTCCAATTTCGCGGGGGGCAACTACCCCCCGGTGACGGGGTACGGGAGCCGCCAGACACATAAGGGGTGTGTCGGCAGGCTCGCGTTGGCCAATCAGCGGCTTACGGTGGCCATCACGGGCTTCGCGTTGGCTCCGTCTGCGGCATGGTTGGCCAGTCTGCGGCTTTCGATGGCCATCGCGGGCTTTGGGTGGCCATCTGCGGCGTCTGGTGGCCTGTCTGCGGCATAGGAGATTTTTCCCGCGTCCTCTCACATCGCCCTAATCCCGGCGGATGAGGTCACGGGGGGTCGGTAGCCATCTTGGGGTCTCGTGATCGGGAGGTCGCGCGTGTAGGGGAGCAATCCCGTGGAGGTGGGTGTGGCGGCCGTTGTCGGCGCGGTCGAAGAGCCGACGCGCCGACATCGCCACGAAGTCCTCAACACTGGGAATGCTCACATCGCGGGCGATCACGTCGTTCCTTACGAACCGACCCGCGCCCGTACACATCCGCAAGGCGATGTTCTGCTGTCTCTGCAGCAGCTTCTTTCTGGTAGCCGAACACAGCGCATACCACGCCGGAGCTGCGTAGGTCAGCCTCGAGCGGAGATAGGTCTTATAGACCCCGATCTTCGTCCTCAGAGGCAAGCTGGATGATAGTACAGGTCGGAGCAGGGCCTTAGCGGTGCGAGTCTGGTTGACCGCATGCTCGACCTGAGGGCCCATGCTCAACGACCTGTCGATGTGCACTCCGAGGTACTTGACCGAGGTCTGCCACTCGATCTCCTGGCCTCGAAGCTGAAGGTGGTCAGGCATGACGCGCCGGCGGGCGACCGGTAGCGCGGCGGTCTTGGCCACATTGACCGCCATGCGCCACTTGTCCAGCCACGCCGGTAGAATGTCCATCATGCGCTGCATTCGGCGAGCTGCTATGTTGGGACTACGAGAGGACGCGAGAAAGGCGCTGTCATCTGCGTACAACGCCAGCGTGACATCCCTCTCCCCAGGGGCCAAGGAGCCCTCGAGTGTTGGGATGTCGTCTGTGTACAAGCCGTACAACGCTGGCGAGAGACAGCTGCCTTGGGGAACACCAGCAGAAATGGTACGCTTTTGGGAAGTCGTCTGCTCGACCGAAACGTAGAAGTCCCGGCCATGGAGGAAAGACGCCACGAGCTTCACCATCGCGGGTGGGGTGTCCGTGGCGATCAGTTTGAAGATGAGGCCTTCGTGCCAAACCCTGTCGAAGGCCTTTTCGACATCGAGGAACACCGCGATGGTGCACCTGTCTTGGTTTAGCTCGTGGGCCAGGTGATGAAGCACTCGCGTCAGCTGGAGCGTGGTGGAGTGGCTGCTGCGGAATCCGAACTGCTCCGCGCGTGGCTCGATGCGCGGAGCTAATCGTCGCAGCAGCAGACGCTCAAACAGCTTCGCTAGGTGGGACAGCAGAGTGATTGGCCGGTAACTTGCGGGCAGGCGCCGATCCTTGCCCGGTTTCGGGAGCATGACGACTTTTCCTGTCTTCCAGGCGTCGGGCAGATTGATTATCGCTTACTTGTAAGGGATAAGAATCATACTCTGATTAAACGCTGCTAGCTTCGATAAAGAAGTTTTCACCTATTCTATTGTGATCATCAACTGCCTAGCCGTTAAAAACAGTTTTTCCGGTAGAGCAGCAGACGTGGTGAACCTTATTGAAAGCGTTTGCTATCGCCTAAAAACATTTATTACCAGAGCTGGAGCCCAATTCTGCCATTAGTGTCTCATCGAACGTAGATTTGCTTGGTTTCGGTATTATATCAATTGCAATAGCGTGGCCGTGGCACGCCACTTTATCACTATATCTTTACTCGTATATTAATACGTGAAGCAAAAACACAGCACAAACTTTATACCCTTTTTTTACGAAAATTGCGCAGACGGAGGAGTATGAAATTTCGCACACTTATAGTTTATATAGAGAAGGAGTGCAGAATGCTAATATATTTTTTAAATAATGCATAAAAAAAGAATTAAATAAAAAACCATTAGACACACTACCATGTTTTTAACACACACACGCATATATACTCTTTTGTTTACTGTTAAAGTCTGTGATCTTTGACAATAGAACCTTAATCATGTTCCAACTTATAATTTAAATTAATTATTATGGTCGAATTTCGACCACGGGCGACCACTAGTCTATATAAATATTTATAAACGAAAACTCGCGAAATAAATGTTTAAAATTTTGGTAACTTTTAAATTTTCAGCGAATGCCATTTCTGCTAATGTTAAAACCAATTTTTTCTATTGTGATTCCGCCGCGACGTAATCGAGAAGATTTATAGTGGATTTAGTACTATAGGATTTTTTAACACTATCGCAATGGAATCGTACTTTGAATATCTTCGCAACGTCAAGATATTGAAATAGCAGAATTGGACCCCAGAAGTGTTACAAACGTACTGGCAACCTCGAAGGAATTTTATATTTTACTAGCTTCTGCCCGCGACTTCGTCCGCGTGGAATAGTTTTAAAAAAAGTAAGGAAAAAAATCCCCCCGATTTTGAAAAATTCTTCATTGGTGCTCCGCTCTTATTGGTCTTAGCGTGATGATATATAACCTTATAGCCTTCCTCAATAAATGGGCTATCTAACACTGAAAGAATTTTACAAATCAGATCAGTGGTTCCTGAGATTAGCGCGTTCAAGCAAACAAAGAAATAAACTCTTCAGCTTTATATATTAGTATAATATAGGATATTTTTACATTCGGAGCGTCCGCTTTGAGCCCGGGGTTCGTTTTCCTACTTGTTCTCCAGGTCGCAAGGTTTGCAAGGACTACAGGCACTCATATGCCTCCCTATGTCAAGCTAAGCATTTTTGGTCTTAGCCTTTTGGTAGGACCTGACAGAGGCAACATGTATGTGTTACCCAAAATTTTTTTTTCCATTTATGTAAAATATGACCTTAACAAGAGAACCACGTTGCAACTTCATGTCACTGATATGGAGGTTGCCGCGGATGTTTCTGGCATAATCCTTACGCGTCAATTTGCACATTAATAACTTGCAGTGGCGAAGAGTTAACTCTGTTGCAGTATCGGTTTAAAGTTGACTTTTTCCGATATAATATCGAGCCCTTACCGCCATTTTATCGTAAGCGACAAAAAACAAATTTTACAGGAGAAGGTTTTTTTTAAATAATTTTACAAATAAAAGTGCTATTAAATTGAAATTTAAAATGTAGTGACGATTTTTAAATTCTTATGTGTAACAGATTAAATTTATGAAAAAATATTGGATTTTAAGGCTTTTTGGGCGCTTACAATATTTTTGCTGTCACAATCTACCGACGTTTTAAGCTTTCGGGCGTTTGAGTTGACCCTTGCGATAAAAAATATCAGTTAGAAGTTTTAACGTAAACAACAATTAGTACCATTAACTTTGGATAAATTAACAAATATAGATGGGTAAAATTAATATTTTGGTAAATAAAAAAGGAATTAAGAACATATAAACTATAATTATATTTCTTATACAGTTTAAAAGAGATGACAATGACAATGTCATACAAATAGTAAATGTAAATCTAAAGCTAAAATGTCTGTATACCTAGGTTGTATGTTTACAACAGATGCTTTCCAGCACAAAAGTGATATTGAAGGGAAAGTAATATCAGGTAACAGAGTGAATGGAACGCTTAACTCTTTTATTAACCATCAAAAGATATCTGGCTGAAGATAAAGGCACGCCTGGCTGTCCATTAAGGTGTGTTAGTACCAACGCTAATTTCTGGCAGTCAAAGTTTCTTATGGCAGAAGAAGCATGAAAGTAGAATAAACGAAGTTGAAATGAGATCTTTGTGACGTATATTTAAGGTTAATTTGATTGATAGGATAAGAAATAGTGTGATAGGCGAGTACTGTGGATTGAAAGAGAATGTAGTAACAAGAGTTCAATAATTCGAACTAAAATTATGATGCGCATGCGACTCCAAACTAATTCTCTTTGTCACTGTCATCTGCATCCGTTTCGGGCAAAACATCAGCAACTGTTCCGTCATTCTTCATGTTTAAATATTCTTTATGGTATCTGTTTGGAATAATATTTTTAGTACACAGATCAATTAGATCTTTATACTTTTCTTCGGAAATTGTTAGTTCCTCATGGTATAATTGTGCTGGTCCATTAGCGATAGTTGCTTTATTTGCTCTCGATCTGATAATCAGGTCCATATTCAACTCTAGTTTGTTGCTATCTTCAAATTAACCGTATTGGAGTGTAATTACTGGATTATCCTTTTGAAAATACACCATTCTTAAAGAATTAAAAGCTATTTTGAACTTCGCCGGTAATAAAGCTTGGGAGAAAGACTTCCAAACCATAAAATCAATTTAATTTAAAACATTTACAAAATAGCCTGTTGGATTTGATCTTGAATTAGTGCCCTTGTACATGAAAGTAGAAAGTCTTTTTGTCTTTTATCAGATCCCATTCCCCAATAGTTTTCAAAAATAATCCACCGATCAGCCTCACTAAATTTATCAGCACATGAATTGCCGCATCTTTTGTTCAAACACGGATTAGGTTGCACAGATTTTCCAACAGCAGCTTGGCGATTTTTCTTCTTCAAAAGTCTTTTCGGTAAAGGTTTTTTCTTCTGTACCCTCTTTTTCCAACACTAGTTTCTTCTTCGATTTGTCGAGATGTACCTTCTTCTGAATCACTTGATGACGATGGTACCCATGAATTCTCAGAATCAATATAAGAAAATTCATGAGACGTCGTGGGTATGTTAACTTCTGGTTGGCTAGACTGTGAACTGGAACTTGGTTGTGGTTGGTTTCATTTTGAGTACATCCAAAAGTAGAAACATTTTGATTAACAGAAGTAATTTTATCATGAACAAATTTGTTTTCATCTGATATTTTACTATAGTTGTAGTCTAAATCCATTAGGGTGTAGGAATTTTCACTATTAGAATCACTCTAATCAACAAGACATTTTCTTGTAACTAAAGTCGAATCATCTTGCTTGGGACTATGATCTGATATTAAAGTGGATTCAGCTGTATAATTTAGTAGAGATGGAGATGTCATATTATTTTGAGACAAAATCTCTTCCATATCGCAATCATTGTATCCTTCCATTAGCATGAACGGATCATGTGTTAAATTCTCCTCCGGTGTATCCTCAAGAACAGGAGACCTAGTATTTCTCCCCTCTGGTAAAGAATTAGGTACTATCAATTGCATCTTAATCCTTGATTGTAACAAATCAAAAAAACTTACTAAGTACTAAATTAGGTAGGTAACAGATTACTTAAATAGGGGATGACGAACACGCAGAGGTGCTAAAAGCTAACTGGTTTAGTGACTACTAATACCAAAGCTAGTTAAGCAAACTAAGCCGCGTTGTGTCTGGATGGGAGACCATTTTTATCCGTGCTTCGGAAGTCACATTAAAAATAGGCAGCTAATATCGCTGATTTACCTACATAGATACTTTTTAAGCCCGGTAAAAACCGTTATTCTGAGTTAGAAGTTGGCAGGAATGAGTAATTTCTCGTTATTTCTACGCCTTATTTATTTACTAACAAAATCACAACAGTTAAGTACTTAATTAATAATTACTTACTTTCGCTGCCGGCGTTAACATTTTGAGAAGGAATGTGAGTAGTCACTACAATAGTTATTCAAAACACTAGGTATTCGACATACCATTTTGAAATGAATAAATAATAGTTTCACTACGACGTCATTCCTCAGGTAATTATTTTTAAGACTAAAAATTGTAAATATAAGGCAAAAAGATAGCTACTGCATCACACTTTTCACTGGAATGAACTTGTCGCAACACTTTTTTTGGGACTTTGTTTATAGTAAACGACGTAATGATAATGTACTATGTCGGTTACGATAACAAGTAGGGTTACTTACGCTATAATTCATAGATAATTATTACACTTACAATAAATAATTATTGTGTCGGTTACTCTAAAATATAAAAAACGGTTGTGCTAACGATAAACTTAGCATTTGCTATAACTTCTGATTGAAGTTATTTTGGCGGGAAATCTCAATGTGACCTTATCCTGTATAGTATAAAATGTCGTTTGCGATAATAAAAGCTATTTTGGTAAAAATGTCGCTTACGATAAAATGGCGGTAAGGGCTCGATATGTATCTAATAATCACCGTACTCAGAATAAAAGAATGATCTAAATTTAAGTAATTAAACCAAATTATAACTATTCTAAAAATAAACATAATTATTTCTTGTTTTACTCAATTCAAAGTTCAAACAATATAATATTATAAACATATTTTTGATTTGGTTCGGTCTGTTTGTGATTGTGTACAAAATATATATCCGCATACACCTATTATCGCAGTGATCTTAATTCTTAAGTGCCTATTATTCTGAAAAAATAAGCGCATTCCGGCCTGAGTCCTTATAACTTGCATTTTTTTTATTATTATTAAAGATAAGTTATTTGAAAGTACTAAAAATTAAATAAACAATACTTATATTGTAGAGGGGCATTTTGGTGTGCAAGAAATGAAAACCAGATAATAAACTGTAAACAATATACTTCGTCATAATTTAAGTACATGGAAAATAGAGCAGTGCGCACAGGCATTGCTTACCGACATACTTAGACGACTAAACGACGGGGCGGCCGGCGATTCCTAAGAGGACGAGAGGGGCGGGAGGCCGTACCATCGGTACCATCCCGGCCAGGTGGCTGGCAGGGCCTGCGAGGAGGAAGGGCGCGGGAGGCCGTACCATCGGTACCAGGCGACCGAGCAGGTGGCCGAAACACGTGAGGCTCGACTGGGATAACGTCGCGCGCTATAACCTCCCCCTCCAAGTCACAAGTACGACCCGTTTGTGACTTGGGATTAGGCGGTCGTCCACGACGACGTGGGTGAATGACGGCATCGGATGAACCGGTATAACGCGTTAAATCACTAGAATGGTACTTCCCCTTAGGAACACCGGCACTATCAACAATCATATAAGAAGTTGGACTGATGACTTGCGAGACACGATACGGGCCTTCCCGTCTAGGAGCAAATTTACTTGTAAAACCCTTAGATGCGCTGCTCGCCATATGAGTCTTAACGAGCACTAAATCTCCTTCAGTAAAAGGTAAAGATTCACGTCGGTGCTTATCACCTTCGGACTTGCGCTTATCCTGTTGCTCCTCCATACGTTGCTGTACATCTTGCAAGGCACGAACAAAGTCCTTCAGATAGGGTGTGATCTGCGGCACGAAGTTCTGCTTCGAAACGATTGCACGTAGATCAGTGCTCACTGAGAGCGGAGAACGCATCTCTCGCGCGTAGGTCAGGTAGGCAGCTGAATGTCCGGTTCCCTGATTGTACGCACTGTTAAGTGAAAAACGCACCATCGGTAGAACAGCTGGCCATTTACGGTGTTCAGGACCTACGAGTATAGCAAGTCGCGTTTTTAATTCACGATTCTTACGCTCAGCTGGATTAGCTTCGGGGTGGTAGACTGGAATCAGAGATTGCTGCACCCCTAATACAAACAAAGCTTTTTGCATAACAGCCGAAACAAACTGCGTTCCATTGTCGGAAATAATCCGACGAGGAAAACCATAACGCAGAAAAACCTCCTCCAAAAGAACTCTCGCACACGATTCAGCAGTCGCGTCACACAAAGCGAATAGCTCTACCCAGCGACTGGCGACATCTTCTATAAGAAGGATCCACTTCTCGCCACCATCGCCTTCAGGCAAGGGCCCAAAAAGGTCCATAGCTAAAACCTCAAATCTCTGCTGGGGCACTGGAGTTTGAAGCAACCCCGCAGGCTTCAAATTTGACGATTTGTATTTTTGACAAGGGTCAAATGACTTTAAATACTGAGCTACATAAGAACGCATATTCTTGAAATAATAATTTTGTTTGATCTTCTGCAAGGTACGCTCTAAACCCCAGTGTCCAGCAGTGGGCGAATCATGGAGCTCCTTCATTAGCTCCGCCCTTAATGACTCTGGTACCACTAATTGAGGCTCTTCGGATTCTCCATCCGGATCGCAGCGATACAATATACCTTGTGAAAGATAATATCCTCTGTCCGTCCAGCGTAAAGATGCTTCTGGATTATCAAATTGTGCTTCAAAATCTGCAATAATTTTACTAACGTCAGGATCCTTCAACTGAGCCTCTCTAAGATCCTCAGGCTTCTGACGTGGCAGATCTACAATTACAGGACAAATATCACACGAACTGGAACTCAATACTTCTGATTCGTGGCTTACCGGGCGGCTAAGCGTATCCGCAACCACGTTAACCTTTCCAGGAGTATAATCAATATCCAAATCATAAGATTGGATCTTCATAGCCCATCTGGCTAAACGACCGCTCGGGGTCTTTATGGACAACAACCATTTCAGAGGCTGATGATCAGTCGCTATACGAACCTTACTTCCTTCAATGTACCCTCGAAATTTATCCAGAGCCCAGATCAGAGCGAGGGCTTCCCGCTCTGTAGTATGGAAGTTACGCTCAGCAGGCGTTAACAATCTACTTGCATACTCAATGGGTCTCTCTTCATTGACAGTCTCACCTTGCATGAGCACTGCTCCAATGACGTACGCACTGGCATCTGTCCGTAATACAAAAGGCAGGTCGAAATCTGGCTGACGAAGAATGGGACTGGTGGTGAGCCGGTACTTAAGCTCCTCAAATGCTCGTTGCTCACTCTCCCCCCATTGCCAGCGTCTGTCCTTCTTGGTCAGATCCGTCAAACTACGCGCTACGTCGGAAAACAGCGGAATGAATTTCCGGAACCAGGAACAGGTCTGCAGAAACGTCTTTAACTGCTTCAAATTCGTCGGAGGCTTCATGCTGGTTACAGCTTCGACTTTCGTGGGATCTGGCTCGATTCCACGCGAAGACACAACATGTCCTAGGTAATTAATCCTATCCCTAGCAAAAACGCATTTATCTCTATTGGCCTTTAATTTAAATAAACGAAGACGCTCAAAGACCTGATGCAGATCCTTTAGATGACGTTCCAGAGTGGGTGATATTACCAGGAGATCATCAAGGTAGGCCAGAACACAAACATCCTTAAGGCCTGCCCTCATCCGGTCTATCAGCCGCTGGAAGGTCGCTGGAGCGTTCTTTAAACCGAAGGGCATACGACGGAATTGGAAAGTTCCAAAAGGCGTAGTGAAAGCCGTCTTAGGCCGATCCTCTGGAGCTACCATCGTCTGCCAATAACCAGCCTTCAAGTCTATAGTAGACATCACACAATCAGGCTTTGTACTGATTAGCAAATCGTCGATGACCGGAAGCGGGTACTTGTCAGTACGAGTGACACTATTGAGTTTCCGGTAGTCTACGCAGAATCTGACTTCCCCGTTCTTCTTTGGTATTAAAACCACAGGCGAAGCCCACTCTGACTCGGCATCCTCAATAATGTCACCTTCCAACATCATCTCTATTTCTCTTTTCATAACCTCTTTTTTTGCAGGCGTGACTCTATATGGTGGGCTAGCGATCGGGATAGCATCGCCGGTATCAATGCGATGCAGAGCAAAAGTAATTGGTTCTCCCCCTGGAGAAAAAATGTCCTCATGGGCATTCAGGAGTGTACCGAGCTGCTCACGTTCGTCCGACCCAAGATGGGAACCTTCATCCTCACGAAGACCCACAGACGAACAGCTGATCAGCGGCAAAGAACATGACTCAAACTCAATGGGTTGCGGCGTCCGATCGTGTCTCACAAACCATATATCACTAGCAAAGTCCAATACCATACCTATTTCGTTAATGAAATTCATACCCAATAAACTATCCGTAGCGTTGGGTAACATAATGAAATCTACCACACATGTTACCCCTCGCACGGTAACATTAACACTAGCTATTTCTACATTTTGCGCACAAACGCGGCCATCGGCAAATTTTAACTCTGTAAAAACATAGTGAAACTTATGACTATTCTTAACTAAAAGTGTTCTTAAACTAACAATACCGATACTATGTTTCGCGCCAGTGTCCACTAACACTTTACCACTTGCGCCATAAATTTGGATATTGAGCACCGGGCGCATACGCGAATTAATATTAACGGAACTCACAGACACTGATTTGAATGAACTTTCAGATACTACTGTAGTTTTTTTTTGTTTACATGTCGGACAATTTGTACGAATATACCCCGGTGTCCCACAACCGAAACACGTTATCGTACTCGCTCGCGGTTCAGCCTCCAAAATATCATCTTTTACTCTCTTCTGTTTGGTAAGTCTCTGACAGGCATCCCTCACGTGACCATACTGCTTGCAGTAATTACACTGTGGCCGTGGGCGGGGTTTCAAAACTGTATTAGACTCTGAGCGCTCCGTCCCTGACTGCGCTAGCACGGTAGAAGAGGTGGAAGGCTTGGTTTCCAAAACCACTTGCGGCTGATATTCTTCTAGAATATCCTCGACACGGCGCGCCTGCGCCAACAATTCTCCAAACGTAACAAAAGAGGAACGCGGCACCTTTTCCCGGATACGACGGTGCAATAACCCGTAGGTCATATCCAATTGCACCACTTCGGTGAGTGTAAAAGGTGGAAGCTGCGCGATTAATGCACGAATATGGCATATAAATAAATCCGTTGCTTCGTTAATCTTTTGCTCTCTCTCAAATATAGCACGATAGATTTTGTGCGGCGGTAACCTGGGTCCAAATGTTTGTATCAAAGAGTCGACCGCTGCTTGCCATGTTAATGTGGTATCCTTAACTCCCTGCCACCACGTAGCAGCAAGTCCCGTCAGTAACATAGGCAATCCACGCAGCGCAACATTGTCGTCTATACCTACGCAGGCTTTATACGTCTCAACTGCGTCGACAAAGGCTCTAACATCGTTCGATTTACTGCCGTCGAATCGTGCCGTACATTTAGCAAAATGGCCTGTATTCTGCTGATTAGTAAAGTAAGATTGCGTACCTGAGCTGTTGTTATGCATACTACTTATCAGAAGCATCAGCTGATCATTCGTCAGAACAAACTGTGGCGTGGCAACACCGACGGGCGGGGCAGGCGGCGTGACCGGTCGTGTCACGTCCGCGGCCGCAGCGGCAGCGCCCTGCGAGGAAGACTCCCGCATCGGCACCGTAACAGACGCTGTGGCATGTACCGAATCAGACCCCGAAGCAAGTGCCATACCGGGCACCGGGGGCGGTACCATAATCCCCTCATCAACGATGACACCGGCTTCCGCCGGACTCGCAGCACGAGATCTCGTCATCCGTCGCGACATAATGAAAGCCACCCGAATGTTCCAGAATACGAATCACTATTACGTACACAACATTTACAGTTTATAACAAACAAAACAAAACTGTCATTGCACACCAAACTTTTAAATATTATTTACGAAAAACGTTCATTATTTTAATAAAACACAACAGTTTCTTCACGAGTAGTGGCCGAACGTTGGGCGTCACTTTGTAGAGGGGCATTTTGGTGTGCAAGAAATGAAAACCAGATAATAAACTGTAAACAATATACTTCGTCATAATTTAAGTACATGGAAAATAGAGCAGTGCGCACAGGCATTGCTTACCGACATACTTAGACGACTAAACGACGGGGCGGCCGGCGATTCCTAAGAGGACGAGAGGGGCGGGAGGCCGTACCATCGGTACCATCCCGGCCAGGTGGCTGGCAGGGCCTGCGAGGAGGAAGGGCGCGGGAGGCCGTACCATCGGTACCAGGCGACCGAGCAGGTGGCCGAAACACGTGAGGCTCGACTGGGATAACGTCGCGCGCTATAATATGTTTATTATTGTTAATCATTTTGAACGAGTAATGTACTTATCCGTGCAGGAACGGAGAAAGAATACAATTTCCTGCGGCCGGGCGGTCTGTCGTAAGAGGCGACAAAACAACCCACAGCCAGGTGGTAGGGTATTATATATATGCTCGACTGGATGGCGACCACCCCTGGTCTAGAGTATGCCGTCATAACAACCTTGTGTTGTGTTCCGGCATTAGTGACCAGGATCCAGTTCCTCTTAAGAGAGCAGTAGCGCATTTGTAGCACCTTTGGTGTCGCAAATGTCCATAGGCGATGGTAACCGCTTTCCATCAAGTGGGCCGTCTGCCTGTCTGCTGATCTGCAATTAAAAAAAAAAAAACTTAAATTAATATATTTATATTGTAAACCTTATATATACCCATACTTTACCCATATTTTGGTGTTATAAATACTACAAACATAATAATGCAGATAGCGTTGTAGTAGTTGATTCGATATACTACATGTAATACCTAATTATTAGTACTTAATCGATTAAGGTCCATGCTTTTATCGTACCGTTTTTTAACTGATTGTAGTCTCTACTCTACATGTGTTTCTCTTTTACAAACCCCTTTACGTAGTTCTAGCTTGGTAGAGTATTCCTATCCTGTTCTGGCAGAAGTTCTCTGTTACCACAAATCTTCATGTCATCCTTCATACAATATATCGCTCTATTTTTTGCCTTTACTCAACACAAAATACTCTTATATTCACCAAGCTTCCATATTACATCCCCTCCATAAATAGTAAATCATCTAACATTAAAAAATAATATCTCAAAGCTCTTTATAATCATTGTTACAAACTCCGTATTATGAATTATGACACAATATCAAACCGGTAAATTAATATCATTGCTTAGAAAATATTTTACATATTTAATCAGTGTACCTGCATGTAAACTGTTGCCTGTATCAAATAGCCAAAGCGAGGGTGTGGCTAGTAGGCGGATTTGGTCGTATATTTCGTAAGTGAATGTCACGATTGAACCCGCAAGCCGTTATATTGTTCACTAACAAGCCCTCTAGAGTTTGACTGATTGACCAATAAAATAATAATCAAATTATTGTTATTAATTGTTCAACCCACACTCAGAAAAATATTTAATAATAAGTCTTTCGATGGATTAATATTGATAAATAAATATTTTACTGCGATTTATTTAGATCAGAGGGTCTAAAGCAGTCGTCATTGGAGACTCGCAAAGCGTAATTGACATGTGCCTAGATGGTACTAGTAGTTAAAAATTTCCATAAAGTTCCACTTTGGCCCCTTTAGGCCCTCAGCACATAGGATTGAAGTCGTTAAGAAATGCTGACTTGACGTCGTAAAGGATGTCATGAGTACTTATGATCTCATAATTAGGAATGCCAAAGAAGTGGAGAAAAAAAGAACGAAAGCGGACCCAGAGCATCGAGGCAGACGCTCTGAACGCAACCGTGATTTAACGCTAAGATGATAGAATTAAAGACGTTACGCTACGAGTCTATCACTTCAATTTGAGGGTCGAGGTTTTCATTCACCAGCATATAAAAGGTTTTTCGATCTGCACTAAAAATTTCCTGCTGGCTGGCATTCATATCCCACCTGAACACCCTTTTAAAATAGTAGGTATACGTTTTCGACATCACATTCATTAGGGAAGGTAAACAGGATCCATACTTTTCACTAAGCAGGTCGTCTACCTGTTTGTCATCAACCCATGCCAAGAGGGCGGGCATTGGTCATTCATGCATTAATTCTCTATCGATTAACATTGAAAAAGGCGCGATTTTCAAATCAACCAATGACATTTGTTTATTTCATCTTTAATGACATCAACGCTCCATAATCCATTCCATTAGAGGGGAACGGGTAAAATCCCGGTTGTGAACGTGGTCGTTGTGAGTCTCATTTGGAACGTAGCCATTATAAGGTATAGAGAGAAGGAATGTAGACAAGCCACTTGCACTATTTGAATATTGTTGGTATGGTTAGATTGTTGGAAAGTATGTCATCCGACCCTGACTCATGACGAACACAGGAGTGCTTTTACCTTTGAGCACCACATTACCCTACTGTATAGCTGTAGCTGCTATACCCAGGTACTAATAAAATGTTTACAATTAGAGCCTAAAGGTTTTACACTCGAGAAAGGAAAAATAGTAATTTTAAAGTTTGATAAGGGTATTAGATTAGATAGAATTTACATATCGATCTGCCTCAACAATAAAGAGTAGTTGCGTAATTCTTGATCATTATCAAAAATTGTAGTACGACATGTTATTGTTCCACGGTCTCCTTGTACGTGAACAATAAAATCCATTATGCCTTAAAAGTACTTCAGTTCACGATTTCTTCAATCTTATAGCTTTGTTTAAAGTGAGATAAGTCGGATACGATTATGATCGGTACGCGACTGGTCTATAATCGCATCTGTCAAAATTATGGTCACGTCATGGTCATCGAGTTGGCCCGTCAATGTTGCGACTTGCAATGCTGAATCGATGATTTGATAAATTTTTGGTGCGTGTGTTTTTAATTAAATATATTTTTTTTACAAAGTTTTAGATATTTTAAATTGTTAATCAATTTCAAAAAGAATATTAACTAAATAGAAATAAAGAGTTAATTAAACTTAAATATATTTTAATATTGAGGTACTTACCTACTTAACATAAATGTTGTCGTCAAATCAACCGGGATAATTACTGTAAGATTTAAAAACCTCCGAGCTTGTAGTCTTATAGCTAAATACTTTTCATTTGTGTATTTACAACATACTCAACTAAAATGTAAAATATTTTAGAATTTATAGACACCTAAGTAATACTCAATTGTTTAATTTGGTATAATATTCATACATTTGTATTTTATTATTATGTTTAAGATTCAAACTCATCACTTGCAACAACAATTAATCATGCTATGATATTGAATATTAACTACTTATTTTTACTCTTTACTAAAAATTTATTCCAAATTTTTAGAAAGTAAAATTATTATTGACGAAACGTTTTATAGTTCGTTTTTGCCTCAGAATAAAGCCCAATCATCACTGAATAAACCTGACAACCTTGCTATGTTTACCTCCTAAACTGTCATTCATTAATTTTATGTTGCTTTGATTGATGACAAATACTTGGAGCTGTCTAACGTCTATAAGTAAATTATGCAATATTTGTTAAGTATTCAAACGGTATTTGCGGGCCCAAAAATAATAAATACCTACCGCAGCAGCCTTCCAGAACATTTTGATCTTTTAAAAATTTCTAAATTTAAAAGCAGAAATTGAAACGAAACTCAAAAAGTTAAAGCGTATGAAATAAGCGTTTTAATCAGCAAATAAAATTTTAATGAAGGAATTAAATACACAAAAATATTCACCAATCACTTATCGGAAAAATGGTACAAATTTTTCAAACCTTCAACGCAACACTTTTTGATTTAAAATCAAAACTTTTTACGCTTCGCTGTTACGCTGTTAGTCATGGGCCTTGACTGATTTTTTTTATTATTATTGTAGGAGTTCAGCAGACAGGCTGCTAAAAGCTATATTGCTAAAAAGCTAATAAGCTAAAAGCTCCCAGGTTCGCAGGAATCGAATTGAGGTCAGGGTAAACGAAGTAAACTCATTATCATTCTATACGCTACATTCCCGTTGTGTTCGGAGCATCCATCCACTTCGGAGGTTGTTCGCTTTCCTACATTATCTTTTCAACTATTTTCCACTACACGCAATCTCTGGCATCCCTTATCGCGAGATCATTGACATGTATACCATTCCTCATGAAGGTCAACTAGCGTATATTGGTTCTTCTACCGGAACTTGGAAGAGGACCAAAATATAAACTAACTTTTCTTTATTTATGTACTATTTCTTCTTCTTATATATAAAAATGAATGTTTGTCTGTATGTCCTTTATAGAATCGTAAACTATACATTTGATCATGTGATGGTCTTTAGCAAAGTTTTTGTGCATGAGCCAAAGGTTTCTGAGTTGGTTCACAATTGGACCCGGTAGGTGGCGCTGCTGTCGGCATATAGATTGAAGTTTTTTCCGGGCAGGACGACGTCTGCCGGGACAGCTAGTGTTACCTATAAAACTAGCATAAGGCTTGGTAATATACGTACAAAATAATTCTTTCTATCAAATTTAATTGCCTCTTACACGCTTGTTTAATCAAACTTAAATCTTACAATGTTATTACAGTTCGACTGCAAATACGCATGATGCAATATATCATTATTACCTTACATGATTAAAACAATGTCGGATAATTATGTTGACATATCCAATTTCCGTCCCATTTTAATTAATTAGGATTATTTCGTTATATGGAGCGGAGCAGCTTTACAAAATGTGATTAAACAATAACATTAACACATCCGTTGAATCCACAAGTTTCACTCTTATTTCAACATCCATTAAAAGATGACTTTAGGCTAGACCCAAATGGTTGTGTTATTAGAATTATTGTCACTTTTTGTCCTTATTTGTATTTCGTTGATACCTCCTTTCAAATGAAAGCTACGCAAACTTGTCTTCTTCCAATGACGCATGTTCTAATTGGAGCCGAACACAATTTATATGTAATTCGATCATCGCGAAAAGAAATCTAAGGAATACTTACCAGCAATATCTAAAGTACTTACAAGTGGTTCACAAATGGGTTAAATATTAACCGTTTACTCAGTTTAATTATAGATACCACGTTAAAGCGCGCCCCTACGTAGTGTACCAGCGAGATGACTACCCTCTTCTATACCCTGCGTCCCCGCAGGGTTGCCATAAGGAATACCCGCGCGCGCAGCCTTATTCCCCGATCTTCTGTTTGTTTCATAAATAATTAAAAATATGTTAGTAAACAGTTTAAAATCTATATAATATCAGCTCATAAATGTCCCACTGCTGGGCTCGGGCCTCCCATTATAGGGGAAATCTTATTATCTTATTTAGAATCTATTACTTTAATTTTTGCACAACAATAAGTCTCCTTACAACGTGTCAAAAATACCTATAATTTATGCACTTAACCATGTGTATATTAATACCATGTAGGTATATAACTTATATATTTATTATATTGTTACGAGTTAGCGGGACTCTAATTAAAATGCCATTAGAACTATACAAACACGTATAACACAGGTACAAATATAACCGAACGCAATAAATCCAAACGTAATGCAATAAAAAGCACAAAGTCCGTCACTATTACATTCTCGAATGAACACACGTCACGCCCGTATCGTAGTCGTAGCCCCCTCTCTCCATCAGGCCGTCGTTTTATACTTCACAAAAACAAATGTGCTCGCCCGGCAACGTCGATACAATCAACTTGTAATCGTAATTCGCAACATCTGGCTAATGATGCATCCGCAAGCGGCCGTAAACGAGTACAATAGAACAATAGGCTGTTCTGTACATTAACTCGAAACGTATGCCAATAAATAAGTGAACAATAGAAGACGATCATAAAAGGATTACAATTAGTTCAAATGCCGATAGGTAATAAAATGTGCTTTTACAGATCTGTACGTGGAATTCGTCTTTGTCGGGACCTAGGTTGTAACAATATATAATATAACGAAAATTTTATTATAAGTACTTATAAGTACAGCAATTAGAATAAATATTTACAACATTCAAATAAGTTACGAAGTATTTTACCACGCTCCCTTTTTGTTTGCTAACGATAAATGCTCGTTTATGCGTGGATAATACAGACATTAATGACTAAATGACACTGTGCGTAAGCTGTGTTCATATTTACGCAATTTTCCCACAACCCACAATTCAATCATAAATCAATTTCGCAATTTCAGACTTTACAAGCAGTTCTTAATTAAAATATAATTCCATATACAAAAATCATAGATAGTTGTTAATTCTCTAATCCTAAGGCAAGGGACGGTGTGCCAGCGGATGTTCCACGCGATTTATACCAACACTAAATCGGTTAAATTTTACATTGACTGAGTCAATTAAAGTCACTCTGGCAAAATTACTATAACAGCTAAGGTTAAAGCTAAAACCAGCGTAACTGTGAATATGGGGAAAAGCGTCATCTTGTAATATTTAAAGTCGAAACAACAGGCACGTGAAGTCCTCACGTGCCTGTTGTTTAAAAAAAAGAAATTTGTTAATAACTTTTAATATTAATTCAACAGAATTAAAAGGAGCGGGCAAAAATCATCATCATCAAGTTGTTTTAAGCAGTAAACGAGCATTACATACATAGGTATACATTATACATTACAATACAACTCCACACCACTTTGCTATCTTTCAAGGTAATATTAATTTTGTAATTAAAAGATCATATTATAAATAACTTTTTTTGGATAATTTTTTATATTCAAAATTCAAATGCAGCTTACTCTTACATTCTCTTGTTTTAATAGGACCTGCAGTGGAGCTGTGCGAGGTTTCCCGCAAAGTCCATACAATCGATGTAAAGTTTTACCAATCCTCAGGTATTATAATGGATAATAGTAAGAGATAGAAAGACATCAACTCGCTCACAACCTATAGAAGTGATAAAAAGGTTATCAAGCTTAGCAAGCTTTAATACTTATACTATTATTAATAAGTATTAAAGCTTGATTTAAATTTATTCTAAACTGGCGAATTGACTCTTTATCACTGATTGGACACTAACTTTCCGGTTAAGTAGTTAATAAGTTGTGGATTAAGTAGATGTCTGTCTAAACAATAAATAAGAATTACAACAAGTTAATTAACTAAGCCAACTGTAAACCAGCCTTTGTAAAGACGTTGCCACAAACAATGATGATGCTTTGTTTCAGATTGCTTTATTCTTATGCGTTTTAGCTTCGATAGTTCACCTTTTCACAAGAGACAATAAAAGTCGAAACGTTGCAAAAAATAATCACGATATTATAAGTAGTACCTACTTCTATCGCATATAATGCCGATTGCCGGTCACGCGGACAACGCGGCGAAATTGTTAAAAGAGCATGATGTAAAGTGAAATGTAGGTGTCGTTTCGTTTGAA
Organism: Dendrolimus pini; assembly: GCA_949752895.1. Lineage (NCBI taxonomy): Eukaryota > Metazoa > Arthropoda > Insecta > Lepidoptera > Lasiocampidae > Dendrolimus > Dendrolimus pini. The sequence goes on from OX457133.1 coordinate 16,097,446, forward strand.
AGAGAATGTACAAGTAACTGCAAGAGTTTTGCACCGTCCAATGATTGAAACAGGGAAAATTACAAGTGTTCCAACTGGCTTGCTTTTCGTGTATATGTAACGGTACTTAATATTATAATCAAAGTTATGTAAGCTTAAGTAATTGCAGGATGTCTCTAACATTTCACAATATCCATTAAATTATTTTTAATTTAATGCCGCATAGTGTATATAAAGTCATTACGTTTTAAAAGACCAGCTAAGAACGCAACCGAACTTCAGGTAATTTATTTAAATGATCACATCAGCTCCACTACTATGCTCGAGATTTTTGGGAGAGCGGAAATTATGTCTCTCACGTTTGTCCAAGGGACCCCCCTTGCGAATTCCATATAATAATTATCTCCCTATGCAAACTGATATATAAAGCTGGTGAGTTTGCTTGAACGCGCTAATCTCAGGAATTCCCAATAGTTCCTGAGATTTGCGCGTTCAAGATTGAAAAATTCTTAGTGTTTGATAGCCCATTTATCGAGGTAGGTTATATATCATCACGCTAAGACCAATAGGAGCGGAGCACCAGTGAAGAATGTTTCAAAATCGGGGGGGTTTTTTTAATTTACTTTTTTTACTGTTCCACGCGGACGAAGTCGCAGGCAAAAGCTAGTCTTCATATGCAAATGTTTTCATTTTGTTTTCCTTCACTGTTGCTACGTCGGAATAAATGATGTATGCTTCCAGGCCAGGATTCGAACTTACGTTATTCAAAAAAAAAAAAACGTTTTATTTAAAGCAAAATTGTGTGTGCGTAGTTCACACGCAGTAGAAGTGAAACTTCAGATAATATATTCACAGATAATTCACAGACAAAATTGTGAATAGAACAAAACTAGTTGATTTTATTAGACTAAAATTTGGAATACCCTTCTATTTAGTTGCATACTGGTAAGACTTTCTAAATTGTAACATGCATAGATTTTAGTAAACAACAACAAAATGGCATTTTTGCGTATACGCCCATTTGTTATGAAGCCCTGGAGATATATATATAATATAATAATTCCTTTAGCCTACATCCGTCAACATATTATAACTCAAAAATTTTAATTAAAATCACTCTTTAAATCACTAGCATAGAGTTCAAAATTCAATGCACTGTTACGCAATTTCTTTTACATTTATTTTACTTACCTTAAATATAATATTTTCTATAATATCTTAAATAAAATATTACCTAAAATTTCCAAAAAATAATGCGTTAAGTTCTTGTCATTCATAATCCTTTTAATCAAAATAGTTTATAAATTACTTCAATCTGCTAGCGGTTGTGCCAATTTGCTAAATATTCTTATAGGTACTGTAAAACTGTTGGAGGGATGGCGAGGTGTTCTAAAAATTTGAAGAGTCAGTGTATGAAATATGTTAAAACCGTAAGGTTCTCTGATTATAAATATAGTGATCAGGTGCTGTTCTTTTATTACCATAAACCCTTCTGAGTTGTTGCAAGTATTAGACTGCATATAAAAGAATATCTGCCTAAGTACCTGTATACAGATGAGATAAAATTCATTTGAAATCTTTAAGTTTTATTGAAATTGAAAATTAATACTAACGGGTAAAGAGAAATGTGTTTTATTTTGAATTAAATAAAGATCAATTTTATGTGTTTACCTCTTTTTAGTTTCGAAGAGTTTTGAATTGCAACGGTTCTATAGCAGTTTCACCTCAAAATCTAAAACTTTGTTTCGTGCCATTGAGAAGTCATGTTACACATTCCACACATTTTAATACTTATTAAAAGCCGCAATATACCAAATAGCGAGGTGTATTTTGAATAAATAATACGTAAAAGGAGATAATATGAAATTGCAAAATAAATTGGTTTACGGTCCAAGGCAGGGCACACACCTGATTATAGATTACATTCTTCAATCCGATTTAGGTAATTCACATATTCATATTGCAATTAAAAATATCACCAAATCGGCAAATATAGCCTAGCGACTAGTATACTACATAATAAAACTAGGTTTTAACGGTTTTAAGCCCGATAATTTATTTTTATTATTCCGACGTTTCGGCCAATTTTCAGTAGCCATCACCACGGATCATTTTATATTATACCAAGTAAGTATTACATGTTATACTATTACCAAGTGCTATATTTTAAGTTACATAGCTAAGAAAAGAATAGCATACCTATTGTAGGTATTTAACTACAATTGACTAAAATAGAGGCAACTTACCCTTCTCCTTTACCCAGCATACGCAATAGATTTTTCCAGAAATTATATCTTAGAAGACCAATGATGCTAGAAAAAAAACCTTTCTAGCATAGATTTTACGATGTCACGAAAAAAAACTTAAACAAGTAATTATTCATAATAAGTAATCTTATATTTGTTAAACATTCTTTACTTTTATTGTGTCTATGTCTTATTGAATATGCACTGTTTGCTACAACTCCATTAATTCTTCAAGTCATTCTATAACAAATTTCTGTATAAAACTTATAAAAAAAGAACATACATACATAACTACACGCCAGGTCCCTTGCGGGGTAGGCACGAACAACAGAGCGCCATTTAGGCTTATTCTTACACACCTCACTTGCTTCTCTGACATTCATAGCTCTTGTCATGCACGCTCGTCTGTTCTTAAGGCTCCTGACACAGGAGCACAACAAAAAAGAACATGAGATATAAATAGAATAAGAGAAATATAAAGAAAAACAATTTTTAACTAGACGTGTTGCTGGGGAGTTTCTTGCCGCATCTTCTCCTTAACAGCAATAACACGTTGCGAAGCGGTGTACATATACTAGGAAGTAAAATTAAATTTTAACCTATATGTATGACCTTCAAAAAGTGTTCTCCAGTGGAACTTATATTGAATAAAAACTTTTGAAATGAATAATTTGAATTGTGATACTGAATTTACTTCACAATCGATAATCTTTATAGGCCATGTATTCGAAGGTTTAAAAATAGCATTAAATATTATATAACACATTATACATGAAAGGTAAACTTCATTAGATGAAGGCAGCTAAGCTTGGGAGGGTTGAACACGCAATGATTTTAATTAACATTTGACATTGTGACCCAGATACCGATAACATTCTACTTTTTATAGTTATCCGTGCAGGAACGGAGAAAGATTCTGTCGTAAGACGTGGCAGAACAACGCAAATACCTCCATATGGTAGACTGTTTGCCTGTCTGGCTACCATACCTGATCTAGAGCATGCTGCCATAACAATCTTGAGTTGGGTTTCGGCATATGAGGCCAGGTGCCACTTTCAAGATCGGCACCACATCGATTTTTTTAAGTGAAACTTCTATATAGACGAGGGTATTAGAATTTTTTCTGTCACAAAAAAGTGTTACGGCTGCGCGTGGAAGGCGTTCCTTTTATTTTTTATTATCAAATCTACGGACTCGAGTTCCGTACCTTTTTACAACTTAATTACTGTTAAAGTTTGAGTTCATACACGCTTATTGTTTATTTTGTTTTGTGCACCTTAAGAATAACTTTTTTTTTCCTAATCTTAATACTAAATTTATACTAATATAGATTGTATCTGTTACATGCTGGTGTTGTGAGAAAGTAGGTACATGTGCAGTGTGTGCCTTATGTCTATACCTATATATATTATCTGCGCGTAAGGGGTAGAAGGTGAGGGGCGACATAATGTTACAATAGACAATGGATGTTTTTTTGTTACGGGTCGATTTCAGTTTTTTTATTTGATAAAATAAAATATGTTAAGTAAAAAATGCATTCATTAAAATGTACTTAACCTGATCAAATTTTAATTAATAATTTGTAGTAAACCTGTGAAAAATCGAAATGTGTGCTGGGACACATAGTAGAAGGGAAATTTCAACGGACAAGTGAAAAACGAATCGCAATGGACAAGTGGAAAAACGAATGGCAACGGACAAATGGCAAAACGAATCGCAACAAAATTTTGATTTGAAGTTTTACGGGCAGGTTTTCAAATTGGACAAGTACGTTAACAATTTACAACAGCACAGATTTTTAAAAATTTATTTTCCAATATTTAAATTCATCTGTACATTAATACGTGAAGCAAAAACTTGGTACCCTTTTTTATGAAAATTGCGCGGACGGAGGACTATGAAATTTCGCACGCTTATACGTTTGTTTATATAGAGAAGAAGCGACGAATGCTAATATTTTTCTAAAATTATGCATAAAAAATACATTAAATCAATAAAAAAATCATTACTCTTTTGTTTATTGATAAAGTCAAATTAACAGTGTAGCCTTGGCGAAATCTGTGATTATAGAGGTCGAATTTTGACCACGGGCGACCACTAGTATACATAAAAATACATTCGACTGTGGCACAGAAACCTCATGTGATTATTCGTGCCCCAGAGTAAAATACATTAAGTTATGATATATAGTGACATTTTAAAAATAAGTTTACACAATATTAGTGTTATGCCAAAATTACAAAGCAGAAGCAAGGTATTGTTATCATCAATCATTCAAGTGTTTACTTCTGGTAATTCTAGTCATGTTGCAAATGTTCAGAGGCGGCGGCTTAGGACAATGGTAACTATTTTCAATCAGATAGGACCTCAGTCTACTGTATTCTACTAATAAAATGTTAACCTACTAGTGGAAGAGATATGTGAAAAGAAAAGATTCTAAATCCTTCATAATTAGATGACGCAAGATGTCGTTCTTCTCTAGCTTTTCGACATTTTATTGTTCAATATATTGTTACGATCTGAATGCCGACAAAAGACAAATTCACACCTGCGTACCTTTAGACATTTTATTATCTTTTCTTCATTTGGACTTCTTTTGCTTACTTTGTGTTTAAAATTTGTAATAAGAAAAACAGCCTATTGTGTATTGTAATATTTTATGGTAGTCATTCGCCAGGTGTGATTCTAAGAAATTCAGTCTACGCGGCCGAGAGACATACCTATTGTATTTATGCAGTATAAAGCAATGCCCCAATGGAGAGAGGGGCAGTCAAACGCTAACCACAAGCGAGGCAAGACGTGTGTACATTCGATAATCTATATAGTGACGGACTTTGCGCGAGTTATTGAATCGTACATTTCATTTGTACTGGTTGTGTTCAGTTATATTTGTACCTATGTTGTACGTGTTTGTATAGTTCTAATAAATTCTATAGTAATTCCAACGGCATTTTAATTTGAATTTGAAACATTCAATCTTTGACTAATATGCTCTTAAAATATGTCCCAAATAATATCTAATTAATCAAATATCTAAAATATTCTATACTTCAAAATTCTCCTATATGTCAAATAGGTATTATTTACGTCAATAAAATATATGAAATAAATATTCATATTTCTACATATTTGTTTACTGAAATGTTACCTGCCCAGTAACATTTCATTTATTTCGGCATACCCTAAAGTCATAGTAAATCATAATCATTAGCTAACAAGAACTATATCTAAACATTTAATTATATTTAACAACATAATAATAATAAATCACGGTGTAAGTGAATGTATGTCACCGATTCGCCGTGATTAGGCATTGCAACACCTCTATGAGAGAGACAGTGTCACATGGCCGGATGCTAGCGGTTATACTTTGTATATAACATGTAGTTTCAAAGTCACATGCTTTATCTTATCAATCATGTAAAATTCATAACAAAAGGTAAATAATATAGGGCACCTTTTAACTTGCTTATTTCGTTGTGTAATTCAGTTATATTAATAAGCGCTACTATAACTCGAAGCAGCGAACTTGTAGCTCCTTAGAAGTTCGCTGCTTTGAGTTATGTTAGGAGTTGTGAAGAATCCGAAAGTAAAAAAAAACCCGGATATTCCGTATACACAAAGCAGCTGAAGATAATAGGATAATTAAGTTGTCTTCAGTTGTTGTGAAGTGTGTGTAAATAACAATAAATAAATAGAATAAACTATTATATAGACTCACCCAAACTCCCGTCGACTAAGAATCCGTCTTGGTTTCAAGTAAATATCACACATTCACGCAAACTCAAACCCCCTTAACCAATCATCCAAACAATAGCAATCGTTTTTCAGGGCGGCCGCCATTTAGTATGTTTCAACAGCTCACTATACTTGCCAAAAATTATTATGCCTATATACTATTAATTTCCTAAAATAAGCTTTTTCTTTTCATCCCAGAAAATATGAAAGTTCCTGCAGAACACTAATATCCCTAAAGTAGGTAACGCTACTAAACGTATGGAAAGCGTTTGTAAGCTATAACACCAACAGACATGTAATGAAAGATTTATCGACAATATCGGCATGATATATTATATAAGCTATTTAAAGCAATAGAATTAATTTAGATGGAACACAAATAGCATTGCTAATACTAGCGTAATTAGCGATCCATTTGAGGTCAGAGACGATATCAAAGAATTCATTTCGCAGGTGTGTCGCAATTTAAAATTTTATACATTACTTGGCTAATTGCCTTATCTAGGTCTTATAAAAGTAAATTTTAACTATTATTGCTTTAATATGTTTTAAATCTGGGGCAAAAAGGAACTAATATAACTACTATAAGTACTTATCTACTAATTTTTATAAAATTTTGCATATATTTGACACATACTTCGTCTGGTGCGAAAGATGTTTTTCAGAGGGACACAAATTCTACAACAGACGTGGACACTTGCGGTAAGACTGTAGGTTGTATGTACCTATATAACAAATTTAACGGCGCTCGGTTATGGATAGAATCAGAAATGAGGATATCCGTAAGAGAACCAAGGTAACCGATAAGTATAGCTCGCTAAACTAGTAAATTAATGTAGCAGTGGGCTGTTCCATCTGTAGTTAGACTAATGGCCGATGTAGCATACATATTGTAGAACACTCTGCAGGCCAGTTGATGGAGGAAATGGGCCGGATCGCCGGTGGATGGATAAACAAAATGTGGCAAATGGACGAAAAAAGCGGAGATAAGAGTGGCGTACGTCCAGCAGTAGATATCTACTATCTAACGACAAAAAGAATTATAAGTACCGGTTGAAAGTGTTGAAAGAGCATGTAGAAAAGTTATAAAAATTTAAATTAGCCCAACTCTTTAATAGTGTAAAAGACGATAAAACATAGTCCAGAAACATAATACACATAGAGACTATAAAATCAGATTTGCAATAACCATTTATATTTATACACCTATTACATATTTCTATGTTTGATATTAATCTGATTCAAACCGCTGTATCTCGGCTATTACGGCAGTAATAATAAGTTACACACAAAAAGTGGACTAAGCACATAGTAAATTGACAAATTGAAAGGTGTGCAAGTGTCGAAGTCAGGAAAAGCGCCTATTCCAGTGTAGAATGATGTACTTAAGTATAATAGTATCGATTATAAACAATAAATAAATATCAAATGGAGAGCTCGCTTATGTTTCTAAAAGATAAGATCGCTTGAGATAAACAGTTACAAAATAGAAAGAACCCTGTGAATTATTACACGCAACATTAACATCTTGAAACATTATCGTAACATAATTTGAAAAACTAGAAAATAAAAGGAATTTAGTCCAAAGATATTGCACAATTACTTTTGACTGCGTAATTTCGTTGAGACGTTTAGCTGTTTAAGGTAAATGATCGATAACAAGATATTAAATTGTCTGAAGTGAATATAATTTACATCCGTTACTTTACGCTTTGCTTGAGTAATAAATAATATTGGACATTAATGTAACTTTTATCATTTGTACGAGTATTGTTCATAATACTATTCCCTCAGAGGTACTTATATAAATTCTATTCAAACTATTAATACATTAATGTGAAAGTGATTTTGTTTACATTTTATCCGTGCACGAACGGAGAAAGAATACAATTTCCTGCGGCCGGGCGGCCGGTCGTAAGAGGTGACAAAACAACCCACAGCCAGGTGGTAGGGCATTTGCCGGACTGGATGGCTACCACCCCCGGTCTAAAGTATGTCGCCATAACGACCTTGACATGTGTTCCAGCACTAAGGACCAGGTTCCAGTCTCCCTTAAGAGAGCAGCAGGGCATTTGTAGCACCTTTGGTGTTGCAAGTGTCCATAGGCGATGGTAACCGCTTTCCATCAAGTGGGTCGTCTGCCTGTTTGCTGTACTCCTGCAATAAAAAATACATGCTTTTATTTCTTTTTCTAAAACTTAGCAATGAACCGCATACCTTGCAATTTAGTTGATTATATATTGGTATCAATCGGAATGAACGTAAGTAGTAGGTATATTTGTACTTCAGTAATTCGAAGTATACCTAATATTATAAAATTTTAAACATGCTGTGACTGTACATTGAAACTATTCAAAAAAACATCTGAAATACACTTTATTAACGATGGAGATTGCATTTAGACTTGTTTTTCTGTTTGTTCGGGATTCCCGTAACAACTAGGTACTGGTCCGATTTTGATGTGGTTTTCCCTAATCTACAGCAAATTCAGACTTAAAATCTGCACTACTTTTCTTCCAGGTTATTCCCCGAAAACTTTTTTGGGAATTATTTAAAATGTCCAAAATTAAAAAATAGGATTCTTAGTGATTTTTTTAATCTGGTCAGTTCAGTTTATATAGTCTATTACAGTTTTTTTAATAGCTTAATGTACAAACACGGCATGTTTAGAATTTTATAGTATTATAGATAAGTCTTGGATTACAGGAATAATCCCAAAAACAAATATGTAGTACCTACAATAATTAAAATCTAGCAACTTTCATGAAGTCGTTAGCAAATAATGCAAACGAACACGTAATTGTTGAGATAGGTAATCAAAGTCATGCTAGGTTACATTTTCAGGTATAAACTTACAAAAAGTGGATTTGATTATTAGTTGGCTGCGACACCAGTCGTGATTCTCACGTTGGGCAACGAAAGGCGGTGATCGGAGACCGTGAAATTAGTATTTTAACAAAGTTGCGCGACTGTACTATCACTGGTCAGTCAGCATGCTATTATATTTTTCTTGCTCCTAGATCGCTGTCGTCTGTTAGATCCGTATTCTCTTTATTATTAACAATTAATCGGCAGACAAACACACACCCACACAGTATATCCCCAAATTAAGCAAATTACGCTTGTGCTGTGGGTAATATACAACGGACCACTCTGGGGCTAATCCCAGACACCCAGACCATAGTAAATAACGGAGAAAAATTGTTTCCGAACTTTACTACACCGGGAATCGAACCCGGAGCCTCTGCTTTGCAAGGAGGTAAGCCGGTAAAGACTTAGCCCGCTCAACCACAAAGGCCGTCAAAGTTAATTCGCGATACGTCACTCGACAAATTATTTAAAATATTTTAAGCACAAAACAGATTACTTACCTTCAATAACATAGTAGAGCCGCTCTAAAAATGATGCCTCCTCTAATGACCGGGTCATATTTGTTCCACTTGTACGTTGCGATTCGTTTTTCCACTTGTCCGTATCGATTCATTTTTCCACTTATCCGTTGCCATTCGTTTTTCCACTTGTCCGTTGCGATTCGTTTTTCAACTTGTCCGTTGAAGTTTCACTTCTAATATTTGTCACAGCACACATTTCGATTTTTCGCAGGTTTACTGCAAATTATGATTTGGTTAGGTTAGGTACGATCGGCACAACTGATTTATGACCCACTTAAAAACTGAATTCGATCCGGAACCAAAAAAGCATTCATAGTCTACTCTAAAATTATACACATACAATGGAACATTAACAAATGGGCAACTTTCGTCATTAACTTCATTCGGACATCAAATTATGTTAACAGAAAAATATTTCCAAAAAAATAACTCATAAAATTTCGTTTGCTCATGTTTTGATGAAGAGACTCCGAAACTACTGAACCGATTTGAAAAATTATTTCACTGTTGGCAAGCTACACTATTCCCGGATGACATAGGGTATATTAAATTTACAAATAAATTAGGGGTCCTTACTAAAACTCATACAACATACATACAATAATGTAACCCAAGGTGTAAAAAAATACCTAAAATCGCGTGCGCTGCGAAAACTATTGATAATAAAATAATTTACTACGACTTTGCAGAACACATCATTATTTACAAAAAGTGTCGCGACATTATATATCTAAACATTATAGTTATGCCACAATAAGTGTTTTTTTATTTTAAAATTTTAATTAAAATGCCGCCGCTAGAAAAGGCTATTTATTTGTATCTTGGTATTAATCCTAATCAAAATAAATTACTTCATATTCGAGACTGCTTCAATACCTTTATATAACTTTTGAATTATTCAATTTGGACATTCCATTCGAAAGATATCACGAGTTTAAAAATGTAAGAATTAGACCACATGACCGTGACGCTTTTTCGTGAAATGCCTGAAAAATCGTAAGACGGGGGTCTTACGATTTTTATCTTCTATATAGAAGTTTCACTTCAAAAAAAATGATGTGTAGACTAGTATAGTACTTTTATCTACTACTAGTATAGTTCTTTGTTATCTTAGTACTATTTTGTGTTGTGTGTCGCTATTGCAAATAAATATTTTTCTTTCTTTCTTTCTTTATAAATCTCAGACTTATAGCTCTATTGATTAGTAAACTACATTATAAGCCTCTCGGCCTCTCCAAGTTTGTTTCACATAGAGCTGTCTTTCACTTTCCTCTCTCAGGTCCCAGGGGAGATCTTGGTCAGTTTATCGATCCATCAAACTTTACGTCGTCACATGAAATGTACCGTGGTAGAGCCATTCTGGATTCATTTTCTTGATTGATTGATCGTTGGGCCGACTTAAACGTTGTAATACCAAGCTCTCACAGAATATCAGCATGAAAAGGTTAGCCTTAAGTATCTTATTTTGCTCCGTAAATTCCGATAGCCCACTTTCACCTCGCTCTTACCCCATTTTCTTACTATCCCACCTCATTCCCTCTATCCCATTCCGACTATTCTATCCAAAACGCCTTGAGTCACTCACATATCTCCCGGTGAGCTCCGGTAGACCACTTTACCCCGCCCTTATCCCATTACACAGGCCTTGAGCCAGTCGTATTTCGCACAGTGCGTTCCGGTGGCCCTTTCTTGCCCTAATCACATTTCCCCTACTATCCCGTCTCATCCCCTCTATCTCATCCAAAAAAATCGGTGTGAGCCGTCACGGGACGCCTGGCAGATGTGAAACATCGAAATCATTCATTCCATCATATAGCTTGGCGAAGCGTCGCCACGGCCTGTATCGCCACGGCCCGTATCGCCACGCCAACAATCAGGTTTACCCTCCGCCTATAGATGTTTCACATCAAAAGCCTTGAACCAATCGTATTTCGCACTGTGAGTTCCAGTGGCCCACTTTCACCTCACCCTTATCTTATTTCCCCTACTATCTCGTCTCATCCTTTCTAGCCCATTCCTCCTATCTCATCCAAAAGGCCTTGAGCTAATCGTATTTCGCACGGTGAGTTTCAGTGGCCCACTTTCCCCTTCCCTTATCTCATTTCCCCCACTATCCCATTTAGTTTCCTCTATCGCATTCCTCCAATCTCATCCAAAAAACTAGTAAGGTGTTGGCATTGCCCCAGATATTTTAAACGTCGGTAGACAACAGTGACCTTTACCATCAGGTGGGCCCATCTGCCTGTTTTAGACAATAAAAAATGATTCTATTTCTATTATATTCTATGCGTGTATTGTATACATCTATGTAGTATGTACACAATACACACATACTAGATGCGTAGTATGCATCCACCGTACAATGCAACTGTGAATGAACTTCCTGCGTTTTTCTTTGAGCATAGAGCAGATGCATATAAATAAAAGTTTCAACTAGACGGGCAAGGCGTCGGCTCACGTATTATCCCCGCAATTTACTATTTCACCTGGCCGCCATTTTGGTGACGTAACCGTAGCCGAACAGTCAGTACCGTTAGCTTCACTGGCCGGCGAGTGCGCGTACATATCGAGTTGCGGATGACGTCACGTGAATGTTAATTTGACAAGGTTCCAGCGCATTACCAATTTGCGGGGATAATAGTGTTGCAGATGTCCATAGGCGACGGTAATCAGTATATCAGGTGAGACTGGCTCGTTAACCTTAAATTTCCTACGGTCCGGCGGCCTGTCGTAAGAAGCGACAAAACCACGCATAGCCAGGTGGTAGGGCACTTGCCCGTCTGGATGGCTGCCACCTCTGGTCTAGAGTATGCCGCCGTAACACTTTGAGTTGTGTTCCGGCATTGGTGGCTAGGTTCCAGTTTCCCTTAAGAGAGAGCAGCAGCGCATCTGTAGCACCTTTGGTGTTGCAAGTGTCCATAGACGATAGTAACCGCTTTCCATCAAGTGGGCTGGCTGCCTGTCTGCTGAGCTCACGCAAAAAAAACTCATCTACACCATTGGCTTTGCGATAGAACAGCTGTGTCATACCGTCACTTTAGCTTGCATATTTATAATTTTATTTATAATGCGCTTTTTATTATAAATAAATTATAATAAATTGAGAATAATTAGTTTCCGGTTCGAAAATTAATAGACACACGTTTTTATAGCACTTATCTTAAATATTCATTTTTATTTTGTGTCATCTGTGGAGGCTTATCAATAAATAGCTCATCTTTCCCATCTTTGTATCTAGTATTTAAGACTATAGCTGTTAGACCCCAAATAAAATAAAATTTCAATTAATTAAAAATATGTACATATATTGAAATTACTTAAATAAATACAAAGGCACTTGTAGGAACAACTTTGTAAATGCAATTGCATAATTAAACAAGTAATATTATGAAAGTACTTAAAATTATATAATTAAATTAATGTTCTACTTACAATTGTAATTTCCGTTTTGATTTATAAATTATACACGAAAACTGTTCAGATAATGCTAAAATTGCATCTGCGTATATTATTTCCCGTTATTTATATGTAAATTAATTATCAGCACAACGGATTATGACTCATTCATAAGTAATTGAAATCAAGTTTTTTTTGTTAAAACTTATTGATAATGTCATAGCGCAAACTATTTGTACGTTATCTACTTCGGAAGCAAATATATAATTCACCACTAATTGACTAAACGTGTTTAGATTTTTTTTTACCAATCAGTCTGAACGCTTATCTCGAAAAAGTTCTGAAATCGCTGAAAAGATTTCAATGAAAATTTTTAAAATTAAAAAGAGGCATTTTGGTTTATATGTTTTAGGATATGAATATAAATTCCAAGTATAACGCGAATGAAGTTGCGAGCACATCTTGTCTATAGCTAAGATGAATAAAATAAAACTTGTAATAAAACGCATACTTCAATTTTGCATCTGCAGGTTAATTTATATCAAATGTTGCATATAGCCTGATAAGCTTCAAGGTGGTTTCCTGGTGCAGGAGTCAGTGTCAGCTGCCGACTTGCCTTCAAGAAAATAACGACACCGGCCTTCGCTTTGATCGGTTCTGTGTCACAAGCATCGCCACAGCCCGACGTGATTATTATTATGCTAGGACTACGGCGTATTAGGGTGTTGTATGAATCATCGTTTTCCACCTAAAAACATGTTAAATATGTATGTACACGAGCCACGACCACGTACAAAATATTAAGCCTATATTATAGAGAAAATACCGTAAGCAACAGAATTTAGCTATTTCACTTTTTTATTGTACCATACAGCTAAAATGATTAAAATTCTTATACAATGATTCTCCGGCGTACCATCTGCGATAATGGCAAAATTATGAACTTAGTAAAAATTGGAGATCTATGAACGAATAATTTGTTAATTTGTTTTCTTGTATAATTTATAGTATTATAAAATTATAAAAATGCCATGTCTATACTTTTATTTGCAGGAGGTCAGCAGACAGGCAGACGGCCCACTTGATGGAAAGCGGTTACCATCGCCTATGGACATTTGCAACACCAAAGGTGCTACAAATGCGCTGCTGCTCTCTTAAGGAAGACTGGAACGTGGTCACAAATGCCGGAACACAACTCAAGGTTGATATGGCGACATACTTTAGACCAGGGGAAGTAGCCATCCAGTCGGGCAAATGCCCTACCACCTGGCTGTGGGTTGTTTTGTCGCCTCTTACGACAGGCCGCCCGGCCGCAGGAAATTGTATTCTTTCTCCGTTCCTGCACGGATAAAAATACATTGAAGCTATTTAAAAAAACAAAAGGAATACACTATATAAACGACTGAGAACACGATTTTTTAGCTTTCCTGTTTGTATATTTGTTCGGGATTCACGTAAAAACTACTGGATCAATTTCGATGAGCTTTTGGCTAATCGACCGCAAATTCTTAGACTTAAAATCTGCGCTTCTTTTTATCCTGGGAATCCCGCGGGAATTTTTCTGGGAATGATTTAAAATGGCCAGATTAAAAAATAATTATTTTAAAGTGATTTTTTCACTCATTGATAGCAATTTTATGTAATAAAATAGGTGTGATATTTTTTATTCTTGGAATCCCGCGGGTATTTTTCCCGGGAGCGCTTTGTACTTGTTCGAGTGCATAGTAATTAGCTTATTCTGACACAGTTTTCACTAAAACGATAGGTTACATTCTTTTTTAAATGCTGCGGTAATTTGTGTCCCGGGAATCCCGCGGGAATTTCAAGTCAAGCGTGGACGAAGTCGTGAGCATATCCTAATATTACTTAGCTTACGATGTTCTTGCTTAGCAGGCTAGATATATAATATGTCTGTTGTATAGGAGTGAGGCATATGAGTGCCTTAAAAAAACAATTTACTAACTGCAATGATATACATATTTAGTAGGGAGTAAATCAAATTCCATTAATGAAAAAATTCCAGCCTAATTCAGACTCATAATTGAAAATATTCAAGTTAATAGAGTGCTTGTTGACAATCCGTTATCTAAGTGATAAAATCAAACAGCAATTGTTTTAACGTTAATTACTGATTATTTATCTATTTGTACTATTTACTGTCATTCCCTTTTAAGATTATTTATTTGTCTATACAGGTGATTGCACTCTAGAAATTAATTAATGCTCATCATTGCCATATACCCCTATTTAAAATTGATCAGCGAAGTATGGAGTGTGAACCAAGCTCGAGATTTCTACGAAGGGTCACATTCAATGTAACAAAAGCCGGAAGAAAAACCGAAGTGGGTTCTTAATTTCGCAAAGCGTTAGATTGTGCTTAGTGGGAGAGGCTTAGGCCCAACAAAGGGCCGAAATGGGTTGCCAATGATAATAACAATGGTGCAATACTTTTTGATCCTTTGAACAACAAGCGCTACATTATTTTTAAGTACCTACTTTAATATATAAGTAAAGCATGTTGCCCGATAGTGATCACTTATAGGCAGAGCGATAAGGCCGCATTTTGTTTGGTGAAAAAGAATTAGTAAATACGTTTTTTTTGTAATGCTTTATTTTGGTGAGCAATAAAATGTTATCTATCTATCTATCTATGTAAATCATCAAAAGAATTTTGACAAAATCTTATACTAATATATAAAGCCGAAGAGTATTTGTTTGCTTGAACGCGGTAATTTCAGGAACTACTGGTCTGATTTGAAAAATTCTTTCAGTGTGTGTTGTTGCCCATTAACAAAGAACGCTATATATATATTATAACGCTAAAACCAAGTGTGGAGTGGAGCACCAATGAAGAATGTTTCCAAATCGGGGTTTCTTTTTTAACTATTCCACGCGGAAGAAGTCGCGGGCAGAAGCTAGTTCATAATATATTTTAAAAGATACAATTAAAGTCACTTCAAAACAGCTATGCTCATGTAACAATTAGCATGAGATTTGGAATGTTTTTGATCTACTAACGAGATATACAGGGTGGCGCAATAGAACGTGCATATTTAAAATATTGATTAAAAAATAAATACAAAAGGTATAGTTAAAATAAAACTGAGGTATTATTAAGAAATAACTGAAGTTTATTTTTTAAAAATAACATCGTCTAAATGATGACCCTCTCTACGACGACACTCCTCTAATCGCAAACGGAAGTTATTGAAAACTTTCTTCAGTAATGCTGGTGTAATTGCTGCCATTTCACCACGGATATTCTCCTTGAGCTGATCGATGTTTTTCGGATTATTGCTGTAGACTTTGTTCTTGAGGTATCCCCACAAAAAAAAGTCAGGAGGCGTCACGTCTGGACTACGTGGGGGCCATGGGTTATCACCTCTTTTCGAAATCAGTCTGCCAGGGAACATCTGTTTCACAACCGCCATGGAGTCATTTGATGTGTGACAGGTAGCTCCGTCTTGTTGAAACCAAGTCCTAGAATTCACTATTCTTGAATTTTCAAGCTCTGGAGCCAAAAAACCTTCCAACATCGCAACATAGCGTTCGGTATTAACAGTGACGTTTTGCCCCCGCGCATTTTCAAAGAAAAACGGTCCAATTATTCCTCTACCAGAGATTGCTGCCCATACTGTCACTTTAGGACTATGCAGTGGTTTCTGGTGCTTGAGTTTGGGATTCTCACTGTTCCAGTAACGACAATTTTGACGGTTTACGAACCCATTGATATGGAAGTGGGCCTCATCTGAGAAAAGGATATTGTCAAAATTGGAAAATCGATTAAGCATTTGCACTTGCTCCGAAGTCAGACTCTTTCAATTCTTGTGTTAACTGCAGCTTGTAAGGATGCAGTTTAAGATCCAAGTTTAAAATTCGTTGCAAACTTCGTCGCGATAAGTGTAAGACAGACGATCTCTTGCGAGTAGACATTTGTGGATCTCCTCGTACAGACTGCATAACTCTCTCAATATTGTCGTCGGTCCTAGATGTTCTTGGACGACCTTTTGCTTGTGGTTTAAACGTTGAACCAGTCTCTTCAAAACGCTGTACCCATATTTTAATTTAATTAGCACTCGGAGCTTCACTAATTTGCCGTAGTCCATATTCAGAACAATATAAACGCCTAGTAACGATGTATGAACGAGAGTTCTTGTAAAATGCGCGCACGCAAAATGCGCGACGCTTCCCGTCGAAGTGACTCATAGTGACTAAAACTCCATGAGCCCGCCTACCCAACGATGCAGGCTCCCCCCGCCCGCGCACTTTCTACCCCGCGAAAAAAGATGATGCAATATGCACGTTCTATTGCGCCACCCTGTACATGATATACCGGTAAAGAGCTACAGGACTAGTGTTTAAGAAACGCCATTTAGCAATAAATTAATTCCATTACCCATAAAAGTAATTTCAATATATAGAAACTACTATAGGCATGATCAGATGAATGGTTTCCTTCATGCCAAAAAATTATAAAACTTACCCTAATTTTGACAACAGCAAAATCAGGTACCGGCGGGCTCCATATACAACTATTGGAATCCTCCATATTAGGATTGAAGAGCAATTCCTCATGTGTGTAACTGTTGTAATCTAACATCTGTACCAACGTAGGTACGTCGATATGTTTTGGGGTCAAACCAGCGCGAACCACGTTATCCGAACACGCCATGCACTCAACGCAATCTTAAAACAATAAAAAGTATTGTACGTAATGAAAATATTTATGTTAATAATATAATTTACAGGTTGCTTGTTACAAGTCATGATTCTACCATCCCTTTCATTTTTGTTTTCATTTACTTGTAGTTCTTTACAAATATCTATTTTATTGCAACTCATACACAATATTAAAACTTCTGACTACGAACATTATAATTTCTTATAGACTTTCAAAATTTGGACATCCTTAAAATTACGTTTTAACAATTATCGAAGATGATTTTTTGATCTGACGTTTCGCCTGTATTTTGGTATTCGCGAGCATAGAATAATGTTAGCAATTCATAGCCTCATCTATGTAAATGATCTTTATGAAAATATAAATTGGCAATAAATGTGGTTCAAATAAGAATTAAAAAACGAAACATCAAGTTAAACTCATAAGTACTACATACATCTCGGTAATTAATAGTAACATCTAGTAATGAAAATTGTGCACTATATTCTCATTTTTTAAGTGTAAGTAATTATTGGAAACATAGTTCCAGATGACAAATGTTACTTACCTCCACTTAAATAAGCATGTGGTAAGTTTGGCTTGAGAAATATCGCTTGACCAGGTCGCAATATCATGTAGTTCATGAAGTATGGCGCCCAACAACCAACATCTCCAGGAAAGTCTGCATGGAGTCTTTGTAACACTGGATATAGAAGAGATGACTGTGTTTCTGCATCTGGAGAAAGATAAAAAAAATATAAAATTTGACAAACATAGCCATTTTGAGATGGCTCGCCTGATGGAAAGCGGTTACCATCGCCTTTTGATATTTGTAAGACCAAGAGTGCTACCAATGTGCTGTCTCTCTTTGGAGGGAGGACTAGGGCCTGGCAACTAATGCCGGAACACAACTCAAGGTTGTTATGGCGGCATACTCTGGACCACGGGTGGTAGCTATCCACACGGGCAAATACCCTACCACCTGGCTGTCGGTTGTTTTGTCGCGTCTAAGACAGGCCGCCCGACTGCAGGAAATTACATTCGTTCTCCATTCCTGCACGGTTAAATATTAATACTTTTTTAAATTACGGACTTGATTGTTTAAATAATTGTAAACATTGATAAAAAATTAATATTGATAGATAATATAATAACTAATTACTTATTAAATTAGTCAAAGAATTTTGTTGTTCATGCTGATTCCTTCTTCTTGGATTTTGATATGAAGAAATTATTGTTAAATGATCTGTAATACTTTTCTAAAAACTGCAAGTAAAAAATCTAGATTAGATATATTTCTTGAAATACCTTCCTTTTCCAACCTCAAAAGCAATTTTTGCAGGCTGTCACCTAGACTATTCTTAGAACAAGTCATAAGTGAGTGGAATACTGATTTCAAAGCTGAGCTGTCATTTTCATCTGAATTTAAAAAGTTATCCACATGTTCCTTGGCCAATAATTCAGAGAGCTCCGGTATTTCTGAAAGTGGACAAAATATAGAAATAAGTTACATTTTAAGAGTTTACCTAACAAGAACTATTAAGGTAAGACTAATACCAGTTTTGTCGCTGTTGATTTTCATAAATGAAAAATAGTTTTCTGTACTACCCATTAGCAGGTTGGCCGATAGCCTCATAATGTCACGCGTCGACGGTCAGTAGGGTTGACACAAAAATTACATAAATAGTTGTTGCAATAAATTTATTATTGTATATACTTTGCATAAGTATGGACAATAATAGTAATTAATACAATACAATAATAGTAAGTAAGTAGTCATCGACATTCTGAAGGGAAAAAATTTAAAGTGGATTTCAACCAGTTGTTACCGAGTAACTGGTAATCAGGGTTTAATTTTTTTATACAAAATCTACATTCATCTAAACAACCCAAAGGGGTTTGCCTTAAATGCCAAGAACCGTTTATGAATATATTATTACGACCTGGACGCCGACATAAACAAGTTCACACCTGCATACCTGTAAAACGCATTTTATTATCTTTCGGCATTTGGACTTCTTTTGTTTACTTATTTATTGGCATGCGTTTACTAATTATTCTAGAGAACAGTCCATTGTTTTATTGAACTCGTTTATGGCCGTTACGGTCGACTCATTGGCCAGGTGTTTCGGATTATGATACGGGGACATTGCATTTGTGCAGTATAAAACAATGACCTGATGGAGGGGGGGGGGGTCTAACGAGAACCACGAAGGAAGCGAGACGTGTGTACTACAATCGGGAACTTTTAGTTACGGACTTTGCACGTTTTATGGTATTACGACCTTCTGCATTACGTTTGGACTTGTTGTGTTCGGTTATATTTGTACCTGTGTTATACGTGTTTGTATAGTTCGAATAAACTCTATAGTAATTTTAACGGAATTTTAATTCAAGTCTCGCGACTCGTAACAATATGCAGTAATAAATCATCATGATGAACTACTGTGTCCCACAATTTCAAATTCATCCTCAGAGACAACAATTAAGCTAAATGTGACTACCAGTTTGAGTGATATGATGATCAAAGTACATACTTTTTATAAATTGTTTGATTTGTTCCAGAGGTCTGAAACCACAAAGAGCTTCAAAAGGTGTCAGTGCAATGGCAAGTTCCGGCTTGTGGTTTGGATCTTTATACATATCTGGAAAAGACCTATACAGTTCCTCTGCATGTTCCTGGAAAAAAATCAATCCATATGCTTTTAAATTATTATAACAATATAACAGTGACTATGAAATTGAGGTATGGAAGAAGATTGGTTCAACCACATATTATTTTAATCGTCCTCTTAGTAACATGCAAAGTGCAAGTCTTGCAAACATGCTTTGCATGACACTTGCTAATTAATTTTAGTCTAAACTGCCGGGAATATATAGATGAGGATAGAACACATATTACACAAAAAAGTATTTGGATGGATGTTTCGAAGTTACTCCAAAATCAATTAAAAATGCACACAATAATTATAATCATGCTTGTAACCTCTACACTGGTTAATTAAAGATAAACTGCACCATTGGCCGAACTTCTTTACACAGAAGAAGACAATTCAATATTGCTCTCAGTGAGCCTCAACAATATACACATTTAATCATAGCACAGTAAAATAACCTTAGACAATCTAATATTATAAATATTTAATAACATAATAATATTCAACAGAGTAAATACATATTATGTATTAGTAAAAAAAAATATTATGTATTAGCTGTTAATTTTTTTAAAGAAAATATTATTATTAATATTGTGTTAAGAGTAAAAAGAAATTTAACAATAGAGTAAATAAAACCGCTATCCCAACCTATGACAGATGGCAATAAAAAAGTAAAATCACCTCCTTTTACTAGCCACCAAATCTGCTTATAATTTACCCATTCTGAAGTCTCCTGCATAAAATATATCAATGATATTTTATATTTTGCATGATTATGTTTAATATATTACATAATTTTATACTATAATAAATCAGTAAATAGTTCCCAGGTTTGTAGAATGCTGCCTTTAACAATGTGAAAATATCAGAGGGGCCCAATTTGACCAACAGATTTTGAAAATACAATTTTTAGAATTTTTGTCTGTCTGTTAGAGTATTACATAAAAACTACTGAATGGATTTAAATGAAATTCGACACAGAGCTGGCCTATATCCCAGGGTGTAGTTTTAGTTAGTACTGTGATAAAAATATCCCGCTAAATAATGTTGTTCCCGTAAAATAAATAGATTAGCTTAATAGAAGGCGCTGCAATCGCGTTTTTCAATTCACTAACAAATACCTATGTTGTCATAGGAACTAATTCAGTCATTGCATTAGTTCTCGAATCAGGTTGGCTTCAACTCATCTCTGTTTTGTTGGCCAGTTGTTTTGACTATATGGACCATTGATATATGAAAAAATATGTACTTAGTTTCTTTGTTATTATTATACCTATGTAAAAAACCTAATTATGTTTTTGGATAAGTAAAATAAAGCTACTGCCTAGGGTTTGACAAGCTGTGCACCGCAAACTCTAGTTATACATAATATAAATATTTTGTTTAACTTATCATATCATTGATACTTTTTATATAGGAAACTTAAGAATAGGTACAGAAAATTTACATACTTTTCACACTCCTGGGCATATATATATATATATATATATATATATATATGGGATAAAGTAAGTTAATGGCTGTTAATAGGTTACTTTACAGGGCTATATAGGTAAGGACTAATTGAACATATAAATTAAAAAATCTAACCTTTGTAGGATGAGCTTGTACTGATAATGCCTTTCTAATTGAAAGTATCTTCAAAAGAAAAGGTACAGAAACACCAAACTTCTGTATCACATCTTGTCCAATAGCATCATGATTGTCTTTGATATACTCAGAAAGAAACAAATCTCTTTCTACAATTAATGAAGGGCCATTGGGATGAGTTCCCATCCATAACTCTGCATATGGCTTATCCGGATCTATGGTTATGTCAGGATGAGCACTTGATATGAATTTCGATACAGCGCTTTCATTTCCTAACTTGCCCCATTCATAGTTTTGAACTTTGCATTGTAATTCCATTCTTGAACTTCTAAAAATATAAAATAAGTTTGTACATTTTGAAATAAAACTGTGGTGGATAAGTAACAAAGGCATTTGTATTTAATTTCAATAGTGTATCTAAATCTAAACAAAAAGCAAGCATCAGTTCTGTCTGGTACCTATACCTTACTATTCATTCACTTGCCTTATTAGATTATGGCTTGTGTTTAAACGCCTACCAGAAATGCACCTATTTTACTACCAATAAATTCGAAAAGCCTGCCAGAATGGATAAATGCCCACCAAATTGTGTTTCAAGAAGTGTTGTAGAAATGAAGCTATTTTCATTTTTATGCTATGCCATAAAAATATACAAACGTCTTTAAATCTAATTTCAGACCTAATATTTTATATTATCGCTAAATAGATATTACCAATATTTTCTTTCACCACTTTCAATTTAGTCATTTTTGCTGAGGCAAAAAAGCAAACAGTCGAACGTACAATTATTTTTAATACCAAATATAATATTGCGTATTGCTAACACATGTTGCTTGTTTATTGTTTTATGAATTTGATTAAAATATGATAATATAGCCAAATAAATACTTCAGTCTCAATATTACTGCAACACAAATGATTAAGGTAGGTAAAAAATTAATCATTAGTAGGAAAATAAAAAAAGAAACAAAAGCTAAAGGAAGTTATGTTTTATTATATTTATAGGTACTTCTAAGGTTAATTTGTACTTAAGATTTATCAATGGCACTTTAAGGAACACAATAGTTAAAAGCAGTCAATCTCCCTGGGCGTCAGAGTGAATGCTCCGAACGCAACCGGGATTTAACGCTCGGATGATGATGAATCACATAAACTTTTTAAAAAACTAACAAAGAAAATAATTATTGAATCAACAGAGGTTTTTTAGATTTAGCTGGGCGCACTCTCTTTCTCTTCTCACCAATAGGGATATTCCTAGCTTCAAGAGGTGATTCCACGTACTTCAGCGTGACAATGTGTGACGCTTGCGTGACGGGATTGCGTCCTGCGGTCTGTGCGTCATATGCCGGTGGCCGCTTTGCTGGTTGCAGGGTAAATAAGTAAAGGGAAACGACTGTAATCTTAGTTTAACAATAATATATTTTGGATTCAGGTTGGATAATTTGATTACACTTAAACTATTTAGAACTGTAATTTTCGGTTTGAAAGTTAGTGTTTTAGTAAAACAATATTTGGTGGGCATTTATCCATTTTGATAAGCAAAAAGAATTTAAATACAAAACATACAATTATTCTGATGAGTGTATATTTATTTTGGAACGTAAAACGTTGTTTTTTAGGCACCTCGTTATAGAGTTAATTAAATTTATATGAAGTAATATATTTTATTTGGTGCTTAGTCTAAGGGACAAAAAATATTTTTGGTGAGCATTTAAATTGTACCCTTAGATTATCTAAGGTACCTATGTGTTTTAATTGATAACACATTGAGTTACAAATACAAATTTCTCATGTGGTAAATTGATTTATGTTTTCAAGTCACTTAGGAATGTTGTTGATATTCAAATTTTAAAAAGTCTATTTTACTCTAGGACAATCTATTTTACACTATACTAATAGGCCAAATCAACTCTTTTAAATCTTGGAAGAGCAACAAGCAGTTGTTTAAGTCATTTCGTTCAATAGTTTCTGACTTCCGATCTATACATTCTGTGTTTCTGTAAGGAAACTATTTATTATGCAGTTAATTCTACATAAGCACTATATTTTTCCGTTTGATTATCTGACCCTCAATTAGCTGACCGTCATGCTTACTTTCTTAGTCCCAAAAATTTACAACTGAGTTAAAAAGTTACTAAATATATACTCTCTTACTCATCGCGAATGTAAATAAAAATGCTTCAACTGGCTAATAGAACTCACATATACCGACACCGAGAATTTACTAAGCTGACTAAACTAGTTTAATAAGTCTGTTGTCACACACTCACTTGTTCACTTGTACACACATTCACACACCTACATATTTCCACTTACATTACAAATATTAACTTGAAATAATTTCCAAATGTATAAACATTAAAATCATTTTCTTTTTAAATTGAATAACAAAGGAGTTGTCTGGAAGTGGGCACTAACAACTGCAAAAAAGTATTATACTACAGCAGTGTTTGTGATACCAAATTGTTCTGTAGACAATGTTAATGGTTTTGAATAAATTCTTTTAATGCCTTACCATCAGCTGAATTTTGACATTATGTGTATGGAGATTATATCAAATTTAACCAATAGTAAGACAAATGAATGGTTGGTAAGATGTAGAAACTACTGACCACTAGGCAGACAGTTTGGCCTCTTGTAAATATTCTTAATTACAATGCACATTAATATTGGTAATGTGTAAAATAGCCTTGGTCAAGTGTTCTATATATTGTACATACTGTTCTTTTTGTTTGTCCTACAGTGGTTGGATCTTTTTAGGCTCTATAAGTAAATATACTGAAAGCATTAAAAAAGAAATTCCTGAGATATTAGCTGTTTATTTCATATCATTTGTGGTTTAATATAGACAATAATACAAGCAATATGGTTATCTGAATAGTCCTACAATAATCATAAATTTTGA
This sequence comes from Dendrolimus pini, assembly GCA_949752895.1. Taxonomy (NCBI): domain Eukaryota; kingdom Metazoa; phylum Arthropoda; class Insecta; order Lepidoptera; family Lasiocampidae; genus Dendrolimus; species Dendrolimus pini. The sequence goes on from OX457133.1 coordinate 16,122,009, forward strand.
AATGAATAATCTCCTTTATCTGATTTAACGGACAAGTTAACAATGAAGAAATTGTTTGTTTAATCATTGTCCAACAAACTATACAACTATAGGGCCATTACCTATTTAATTATAAAAGATAAAACTTAATATGTATTAGCTCACAAATTCTAAACACTTGTTAAAATGTTTTATAGGATATTATCATAAGTAGTAGTAATATTATTTTAAAATCCAAAAATGAAACAATGTGGTTTCATGTAAAACAGATAACCATGTAGGTGACAAACATAAGATTAAATGAGACCAGCAAAGTATAGCTATTCAAGAAACCTATTTTTATTACACTATTACTATATGTGATCTGTTAGATTTTTAAGAGATTCACCGAAAGAACAACAATCAAAGAGCAGAGATCATTACTTACCTCTGCAAATTGCAATTTACGTTTATTTATTTATTGATTCACAATTTGATATTATTATTTTTTTAAACCTACCTAGTACTTACTATAAATACTATAAGTGATCTGTATGTATGTATACTGTATTTTAAAAACTAGAGTAGTAAGTAGAGACTGTAGCTGTACAGTACACATTACACATAAATTTCATACTATTAAATTATGGAATTCAGGGATGACCAATATGTCGATACTTTAAATATCGATTCATCGTTTATAAATATCAAAATGTTGATATCGACGTTGAAATCGTTAATGTCGCTTTTGATAAACGATGTTATAAGAAGGATATAATGAGCGACATCAGTGATTTATTGGATCTGTGTTTGAAATGAAGTTAACGCTATTTATTGGCCATGTCACTCTTCGGTGTATATATGCTCTTCAATGAGTATTGCTCTGGATTCTCTTGCGATCCACAAATCAGATCCTCACTTAGTGACTATGAGACCATCTCGGGAGTAAAAAACAATTTGAAAATTGGTCTACAATTGACGAAGAAATCGGGTAATATACCTACCTACAAAAAAAGGAAACGCCTGTGGAAGGTGTAATACTGCCACGCGTATACGAGCTTTTTTTGGATAAAGGTACGCTCTCAGTGTTTTTTCAATAAGGGTTATTCTCGATTTCTCTGGCATCCACTCTTCAGATCCTGATTTGGTGACTATGGAACCGCCTCAGGAGTATAGGTAATTACGAATAAAGATAAAAGTCAAAATCGTTCCGCAATTCAAAGAGAAATCGAGTAACAACCGATCAAAAAAGAAACAAAACATACAGACGAATTGAGAACCGCCTCCTTTTTGAAATTAGTAAAAAAGGAAAAAAATTATAAAACCTATATTATACTTCAGAGAAACACTTTAGTAAGTTTCTCATTTTGTAAATATCAGCAGTAGTCTGTCATCATAATATAGCGGCCCCATCTACCCTGATACCTTTCCTGCATCATGTTTAGGCTCTGGCGTTAACAATCTCCCTGTTCTACATTAGAATGTCCTAGATTATGAGGAAATTTAAACCACATAACTGTGGTGAAAGTGTAATTTCATGCTCACATTTGCTCTAAAAATCATATAAATCCGAAACAATAAAAAGCTGCAGCTATATCCAAGACAATGATTTTTGTCAAGCTGTCTAATTTGGCGGTGTACATGTGTGTATTGAATAGACTACACATGTATTTTGATATCAATGCTCGATTTTATGAGTCGATACCATTTTATAGAAATGGTTCATCCCTAGAAATGTCTGTAATCTGATGTTTGTTCCAGTGTTTCCACTTTTAGGGAATTGTCACTTTTTTTAGGTTAAATAGCTGATATTTTGGACGGTTAAAGACAATTTGAAAAATACAAGGATTTAGGAAATTTCGGGGTCAAATCAAAGCCTATAATGGTAACCCTTTTCTTAGGGATTCCCCAGAATCCTAATAAGTTTAATCCGTCTATCCGTCTTCAAACTTGTGTCGACACGATACTGGAACAGTATAATGCCCTGAAATTACTATTTACAGGAGCAGTTTTTGAGGATCCGTCTAACACTAACGATTCCATCTTGAATAATCTTAATAACCCATTTAATAAAGCATTATTACATTTCATGAGTTACGTCTTCCCTCTATACAACGATTTTAATACCTTCATCATTGGATGACGTGCAAACCATGGCTAAATTTTAGAACCGAACAGTGTTATGTTGCGTGAAGCAAAATAATACAAAAGCAATGCGTCGACTTCCGAAAATTCTAATCATGTAGATCTCTATGATCTTCTGTGGGCGTTTTGTTATTATATATACCGACATTAATTAATATGCTGTAGTTTATTTGCTGAATTTTGTTTATGCTCCCTAAATAAAGTATTTATTAAAGTAGTTTAGGGATAAAGTCAAAAGAAATTAGGGTGTTTGGAAAATGTAAGTGGAAACACTGGTCTGTTAATGTCATCGTCGCAAGTCATTCGACTTCTTGGCGGCAAATGTGTAATTTGTATTGCTCTGTAGTAGCAGTGTTACCAGATGGGGGGGATTCCCTGCAAATTCGAGGGGTTTTTTGACGTCGGGGGGAGATTTGGGGGTAAAGATTCTTTGGGGGACATTCGGGGGGAAATATTTTGTTGTCAGAAATTTTTGGCGATATTTTAAGTATTAATAATTCATCTACAAACACAATTATCATCACTACAATTATTATATCTAAGTTATAATACGGTATTATTACTTTATCTTAGAATTATACTCTACTAGTAAATCATACTTCAATTGAATAGTTAATTTTAATAATTCAATTCATTCGTTCGTTCATTTACATCATTAATTTTATTTATTATGCCGTCTCTACTCGTATGCGTCGTATCTTATAAGCTACTTTCCGTTAGACTCACAACGACTACGTTCACAACCGCGGTTTTTCCCGTTCCACTTATTTGCTGGCGTCACAATCGTAAACTCAAGTGGAACGGTTATTTAACCCACCTATTTACACGGGTCGTTGTTACCACTCCCCCCCCCCCGTGAGCGAAAATGATGACGTCATTAGTGACGTTTTCGCTACGACGGTAGTTTTGCTTTTTTATTTCTCCTTTAAAATAAGTAAAAACTGTTTTGGGGGTTTTTTTTTGTCAAAAAGCTTATATTTGGGGGTTTTTGACAAAAAATTGGGAATTAATTGACATGGTCATCTGGCAACACTGTGTAGTAGTGCTTGGCGTTCCGCCTGCTAGACGTTAGACGTCTCTCCATTCAGCAGGAGATACACGGGCAATGCGGCCAATGCTTTTTACCGCGTTTAGGCTACAATGAACCATCACAAACAACTTTTAAAATTATATAAATAATAAGTAATTGTAGGGTATTAATAGTTTTTATGTAAGAATTGAGTCTTTGATGGGGAAATCTCACTAATGAAATGTGATTATTCCACCGGCCACTAAAACCTCATTGTTTAATTCTTAAACAACCAATATTTTCTTAAAATACACATATCTATACTAATATAGTCTGTGACTTTGTTTGTAGGAAGTAATCTCTTAAACTACCTACTGAAAGAATTTTGGAAATTCTTACTATGATTTGCAAGCCTGTGTGTGGCGCCCAGCAAAGTGGGCTAGTAATATCTAATAAAACTATCTACTTATCTAATAAAACATTGAAATGTGTTTCTTAGCCCGGCCTGCCTATGTAAGTTTCGCTCGTGTAATTCTCTAAGATTAAGCAAACACTACGGTTATACATACTTCCCAAACATATTGCTTACCCATATTTCTTGACAGCTGAGTACGAAATTGACACATCGTAGCTCTTGTAGACCAGGGTAGATCATTACTAAACCAAAAAAAATATAGTACTTAGGATGAAACCCATGGGAAAAGGAAGAGAATATAACAAAATTTGAAGGAAAAATAATTTATGGGCAATCTGAGGTCAGGGAGTGGAAGGGGGTGAGTTTTACAGATGTACAACGGTTTAGCTCGATTTCCGGCAAAACTACAAGTCCCATAGAAAAAAGTTTAATGGCAAAGTTGTAGGTAATAAAAAGATCTAAAACTTTTGCATTTGCACTTTTATCACATAACCTCAAAATTTATGTGAAAAATTCAAATAACCAAGTTTTTGGTTTTTTATTTTCATCTTTTACAAAAAAAAATGTTCACGAAATTAGGTGAAAACTTACCTTTTTATGTCGCAAACACACTGTAATTTTTTTGATTTAATTTTTTTCACCCTTTTTTGACTTAACATCAAAAAACCACCCTAATTTTCAACCGAAAATTCTCGCGTCAAAATATCAGCTTTTTTTAAAAAAGTCGGTGGGCTTTTTGTTCGTTGAAATCTCTACTTCCTGATGGTGTAAAAAATATACATTACTATGATAAATGTTCTCAGAAAATGCAAAGAAATAACAGGTAGTAAGGTCCAAAGCCTCCTAGCCCCTTCCCCACTTCTCTATGAAATACCTTTTGATGGGTAAAACTTTTCCGTAGGTCACTCAGGTACATAAGTTATCTTGAAATAGCAATAAATAGGGTATCTACGCATAAATTTTACTATGTCCAGTATGAAACCCCGATTGTAATGGATTTAATATTAAATAATTAATTAATAATATTATTATTATCTGTATGTCTTTCAAGACCACGGGCCATAAAAATGGCCCGGACTTTTGGAGGGCTTGCCTGGGGCCATGGGGAGGCCAACACGTCGAGGCCCCTTGACAAATTTAATGTAAATATGTGGCGTGACACTGACCGGCGATTATCCCTGTCTACACCATACAATAATGCACCCAAGGACAAGCCCCGGCCAGTGTAGGACTATTGTGGGAAATGAGAAGAGAAAGTACCAGGCTATTGGGGTGAACTGTTAGTGGTACTAGCGGTCTGGGAATATGGGGACTATGGCGTCTGCCCGTCGCAATGTTCAGGGATTATTATTATTATTATTAATAATAATAATAATTGAGTTAATAATTGAGTAAGTTGTTTATAGACCACATTTTCTAATATTTTAGATATCACACAGGTAGTATAGAGACAGGGTGAAATGTAAGGTGCTCGTAGGATTGGTGATTATGGGTAGAGGTAGCACATATGCTTTTTTCCAGGACGATGGAAAGGAGCTTGAAGTTAAGGAATGGTTCAGGATATGATTTATTGGGATTAGCTCAGAAGACAGTAGCTGATTCATTTGAAGATGAATACCGTCTACGCCTACAGCTTTGTTGGAAATATATTTTAGAACAAGGATAATTTCTTTCTCAGTTACTTCATGAAATGTAAAGGATGAACAAGAAGGCTTATTAAGGCGAAACAGTTTAGCAGTAGTGGAACGCTTAGTTTGCTCATTTAAGCAACTTGGAGATTTAGAAAAATGTGTATTGAGGTACACACAGTACAAAAACTTTATAATTTAAACAGCACTTTTTATTTTTCTTTCTTCAAATTCAATAATATAATCTTTAAGATTTTTAAGATCACTTTCACCAGCAGATATTTTTGTCATTTTTGAACTAGTTTTCGCTGAGACGTCTTCTACATTTTTTAGGTTATTCAGATTCAATTTGTTTTCTACGACCACGTTAGAGGATTTTGCAAGGAGACCTGGTATAGCGAAGCCAGTTAGTCCTCTATTAATTATTTCCACGTTCGGTCCATCTTCCACAGGCTCACAGATTCCGGAGTCCCCGCCTAAATTGATACCACTTTCATACTTTATGTTTTGCCTTACATTTTTACCGGATGGACTAAATTTTAATTCGAGTTCTTTTAAATCTAAGTATGGGTACTTTTTCATGATGACCAGTTGCTCATATTGTTTAAGATCTTCTCCGCTCAGTGTGTTTTTGTTGCCACATTTGTCCGCATTCAAATGTTCGTAGATGTTTCTTCCGACGTCTTGTGTCGAATCAATCATTTTCTTGAATGCGTTTTCGATGTTATTCGACATTTTCTTACTCCTCTCAACAATGTTAAATTCATGTGCAGCTTTATCACAGTTCATTGTTCCTGAAATAATTTATCTTTTAATGTTCCTTAGTACTTATTGCATTTGTACAACTGTAATAATTTCAATATAAATTTCATTTAATAATTATTTATTTATTATTTTTATTGTAGGTGTAATTATAAAGCAACATGCAACACTCGGAAGAAAGCGCGTTTCGCCGCATTTGCAATTCTTATATGTAGGTCTTATATGTATGTTGTGGCCCAAAGCGCATATTCAGGCCTCCAACGATGCACTAGTTGCAACCACCCACGTTCTCCCCGATAAAATAATGTAAGTACTTACCATTATATTGAATTAGAATAGGTAGACAATATATTATAGTATCAATTTATTTACTTACGATTTCCTATGTCAAGTAGAAACCATTTGGAGCGTTCTCTGTGTAACGGAAATGTATAGTTAAAAGCAAGACATAACAGAATACAGATCACAGTCAATACAAGAGCCAGCCTTTGCATTTTATATTTTATGTCTAAAATATATTTACTAGACTAAAAATATTTGTCAAAGAAAACTTCAACAAAAATGACATAAAAAATAATTTTCGGTAAAAAGCGGTATGGGTAGGTAAAGGAAATCAAAAAGTCGCAATTTGGACAGCCTTTATATTTCTATAAATAAGAAATTAAGTCTAGGGTTTATTAATGAATTAGAATAAAAGTTTTAAACTTTACGAAGAGACCGAAACATTTCTGTTTCATTTTCGACCCCGCCTCTTGGGCAGAGCTGCGCTGAAATACGGTATCCTATTGGCGACATCTCACCCTCTTTGTAAAATGCTCTCGCAAAATGAAAGGGGGAACCGTTTAGGGGCGGGGCCACAAGTTCCCGTAGGATATCATCACACACCTGACACAGATATCAATCCACGTGATCCGTCCGATCGGGAAGCACGTGTGGAATTAATTAATAATGAGTGACGAGGTCATTCCGCATAAAACGCAAACGGATCCGAGGGTTCCGGTACACGCACCGCGGCCGTCATCCCCGCGAAAGTTCTTTGCACGGATTTATGGTCATCTAGAAGAGCCAAAAACTAAAAATAAGGAGGTGGAACATACACAAGAATGTGAGAGTGATTCCTCCTCGGACGTTGAAATAGGAGATTCTGAAGGAATAGCTAATCCGGTTGAGACTTCTACCACTTTCTGGTCTCCACCCAGACTGCCGATTTGTCCACGACCACTGTTGCTCCCGCATCAGCAGCTCGCGTTTGGTGCCGGTCTGGCGGCTTTTCGTAAGTATTTTAAGTTCAGAAAAAAATAAGTAGATATAATTAAGTATATGTTGTGTATAAACTTGTTTATATTTTGACAAGTGTTTTATTTCAAGCAATATATATATTAAAAAACCAATATCTTCTATATATTAATACGTGAAGCAAAAACTTTGCACCCCTTTTTACGAAAATTGCGTGGACGGAGGAGTATGAAATTTCGCACACTTATAGTTTATATAGAGAAGAAGCAACGAATGCTAATATTTTTAAAAATTATGCATAAAAAATACATAAATCAATAAAAATTTAATTAAAATGCCGCCGCTAGAAAAGGCTCTTTATTTGTATTTTGGTATTAATCCTTATCAAAAAAAAAATCTACTTGAAGTGTTACGGGCAGATTGTTAATGTACTTGTCCAATTTGAAAACCTGCCCGTAAAACTTCAAGTTAAAATTTTGTTGCGATTCATTTTGTCTCTTATCAGTTGAAGATTTTCCACTTGTCCGTTGCGATTCGTTTTCCCACTTATCCGTTGCCATTCGTTTTTCCACTTGTCCGTTGCGATTCGTTTTTCCACTTGTCCGTTGAAGTTTCACTTCTAATATGTGTCCCAGCACACATTTCAATTTTTCGCAGGTTTAGGTACTGCAAACTACTTACGCTTTTTGTAATATGCATGTATCGAATTAATTTTAAAGTAAATATATGAATATCTGGACTAATATTATTAAGAGGAAAGATTAGATTGTTTGTTTGCATTGAAGAAGCTCTGAAACTACTGAACCGATTGGAAAAATTCTTTCACTGTTGGCAAGCTACACTATCCCCGGGTGACAAAGGCTATATATTATATTTACAAAAAAATTAGGGATCCTTACTAAAACTCCAATAATGTAACGCAAGGTGTAAAAAATACCTAAAATCGCGTGCACTGCGAAAACTATTGATGATAGAATGAAATAATGTACTACGACTTTGCAGAACACATCATTATCTACAAAAAGTGTCGCGACAGCATATGTCTAACTATTATAGGTAGGCCACAATAAGTGTTCTTTTATTTTAAAAATTTAATTAAAATGCCGCCGCTAGAAAAGGCTCTTTATTTGTATTTTGGTATTAATCCTTATCAAAATAAATTACTTCGTATTCAAGACTGCTTCAATACCGTTATATAACTTTTTGAATTATTCAATTCGGACATTCCATTCGAAAGATATCACGAGTTTAAAAATGTAAGTATTAGACCACATGACTGTGACACCTTTTCGTGAGCGAAAAATCGTAAGACCCCCCCGTCTATATAGAAGTTTCACTTCAAAAAACATTACATACACTACCATTTATTTGCATATATAACTCTTTTGTTTATTTTTCAAGTCTAACTAGCAGTGCAGCCTTGGCGAAATCTGCGATTATAGGAGTTATAGTCTTCTACATTAATTATTATGGTCGAATTTCAACCACGGGCGACCACAAATATATATTAAAGAATTAATTAAACGCACGGAGAAAGAACCGCCTGTAATATTTATATTATAGCGGCAAACATCCGCCGTTTTTGCTATTTGACTGCGGAACCTAGTTACAGTTACATAGTTTAAGTCTTATACATCCCGCGTATTCATCTCTCAATTACATGTAAGGCTATCATATCTAATTTTTAGTTTTATCACGATGTTTCTACATACTGGTGTAGCAATAATCTGTAGTAGGTAAGTAATCTGGGTTGCCTGGAAGAGATAGCTATAAGCGATAAGGCCGCCCATTGTTCTAATACATATATCAGTTTTCTAGATTTAAGTTTATGGTGAACAATAAAGAATTTTCATTCATTCATTCAAAATACAGAATGGCCCTTTCTACGAAATGTCATAAAAAAAATTAAGCGTGAGTATATGACGATTTTACATAATCGTCATAGGCTTTCGAAAGGGCTTTTTACCTTACTACCTTAGAACCTATACTTATGCAGATAATTTGTTCCTTGATGATGTAAGTAGTATTTGACTATATAACGGAAACGTTGGCATATCCACAGAACCTAGGGTGCTTCTGTGGACATTGCCTATGTTTCTATGCGTACATAAACATTACATAAGAATAAATAACATCTAAGTATATTCGATGCAAATAGGAATCGAAGAGATGGGATTTATTGTATTAAGTAATTTTTTTTTACTAAGAGCCAGTATTTCATATTTGTAACATGAGGAATAGAGGAAGTTGACAGTCAATGCTTTTTGTGATTTTACAAAACGCCGCAGCTTCCTAGATTTTGTACAAACAGCAAGTTCTGACGTCATAATTTCAACGAGTCAAATAGCGAATAAATTAATTATTGTTAAAAACATGAATTAAAATTATGTTGGTCATACTTTGAAAGTAAAACGATAGTATGATTTTGTGGAGCCCGCACTTTTATGTGAAAATAGTTGTAGAATTAATTGTAACAAGTCTGTTCTGCCATTGTAAAACCAAGCAATTGCGTAAAAAAAAAAAATACACACCACCACAAAAAAATGTCATTAGGTAACTTCAACGATTTGCTATTTCAAAACTATTCATGAAGCTATTCGAAGCGATATCATATTATTATTTTGCTTTTATATGTTTTGGCAAACACAATACAACAGCATATATTTATGTCCAGTGGTCAATAAATACACAAACATTCATTTAAAATGTCAGTTGCTAGGTTTCGTAATTGCGCAAAGATAAAGGGTCATCGACCTAATTGGGTATTTGATACACATTAAGTACAATAAATCCTAAAATAGTATCATTATATTAATACGTGAAGCAAAAACTTTGTACCCCTTTTTACTAAAATTGCGCCGACTAAGGAGTATGAAATTTCGCACACTTATAGTTTATATAGAGAAGAAGCGACGAATGTTATTTTTTTTTTAAATTATGCATAAAAAATACATTAAATCTTTAAAAAAACATTACACATACTATCATGTTTTTACACACACACGCGTATATACACATTTGTTTATTGTTTAAATCAAATTAACAGTGTAGCCTTGCCGAAATCTGTAAGTATAGGCCTTTGTCATTAATTATTATGGTCGAATTTCGACCACGGACGACAATATTTATTATGCCAGGAATCGGACCCAAAGCCTCTAACGTTGTAGCGAGGTCGGCTAGCAAAGGCTTTCAACCACAGAGGCCGTCTTTTAAATTATATATTATGTATCACCTCTGAAAAAGTACAACGTTCAAAACAAGCTTTATAATAAAAAATACCATTTCATATTTATTCAATCTAATATATAATATCTTTTTAAAATTTTCTTCGCGGTAAGATCCTGAAGATCAAAGATATTATAACTTTTTCGTCGCCCACATCTCGTCTCTTTTAAAAGAAAATCACAAGAAAAATATTTGAATATAATAGTGGGTGTCCCTAAGATAAGCCAGTCGTTCGCAGAGCTCGCCCTAATCCTTTCACACAACTCCTTTGCTGGACATTTCTTTGTAACATTCAAAAGGAATACGCAATATTGTATTTTTATAGATATTTCAATCGATATGAACTCTCATGGAAACGAAGTACTGGATATATATTATTCATTAAATTTTGTTGTAATTAAAAGCTTATTTTATTCTTTACGTAAGTTGTAGGGATAGCTGTGAACATTGATGTATGGTCACGAAGTTTAGAAGGAAAGTCCAATCAACTAAAAAACAAAAGAACCAAGCCACATTCCAATTAGGCTTCAATATAGGACTTTGTTATGCTGGGGCTTCATCCGCCTTATTTTTAAAGATCTAGGCTGTGGTCGAATGTGTTTTATTTAAATCACTAGCTGAGCCGTGCCCACTTCGCTGGGCATCAGAAAAAAATATAAAAAATACTTATTATAATTACAATCAAATATACCCGATGTCACTCAGGAATAATGTAGCTTTCCACTGGTAAAATCTGTTTAGTAGATCCAGAGATTACTCCCTACAACGTCACAAACTTTACCACACAACTTTTTTCTAATACTTACATTTTTAACTCATGATATCTTTCAAGTGGAATGTCCGAATTGAATAAAAGTTAATATGAAGGTATTGAAGCAGTCTTGAATATGAAGTATTTTATTTTGATAAGGATGCAAATAAAGAGCATTTTCTAACGGCGGCATTTTAATTACATTTTAAAATAAAAGAACACTTATTGTGGCATAACTATAATAGTTAGACATATGCTCTGGCGACACTTTTTATAAATAATGATGTGTTCTGCAAAGTCATAGTACAACATTTTATTGTATCAAAAATAGTTTTCGCAGCGTAAGCGGTTTTAGGTAATTGTTTACACCTTGGATTACGCTATAGCAGTTTTAGTAAGGATCCCTAATTTTTTTGAAAATATAATATAGCCTATATCAACCTGGGATAGTGTAGCTGTAGTAATCGGTTCAGTAGTTTAGGAGGTTACCCCCTACAACGTCACAAACTCACAAACTTATCTCTTTATAATATTAGTATATAGAGATTTAAATCATTACAAAATAACGTCGTTAACGCATAGCCGCATTAGTGTATATGTTATAGTCAAACATCGAAGCTCTGGCGCTCCTAGGTTTGACTAGTCAAACCTCAGGTCTGACATAGTCTTAGTCAAAGTACAAATAAATATTTTTTTTCTGCCTTTGACTAGCGAAATTTTGTCTAACCGAGTAGAGACTAATTTATACAATCATTAAATATGTCGGAGAAGGCCTCGTTCTCGTGATATCTTTGTTGGTTGCAGGTTTAGTGGGCGTCATCAGGGTAAAATGCGAGCATAAAACACAATGGCCACGGTTTATACACTTTTAATTAAGATTTAAACAACATTGTGACATAGTTTAGACCGAGCAGCGGGTTCAGGGTAGCGATCATACTTCTAACTACAACAATTTCTTTAAAATTCTCAATGGTCCAGCTCGACCTGTCGCCATCAACCAAATGTGCCACAAAAACTCCTGCGCCTACTTAAGTAAAAAGTACAGTGGCGCCTCGACCCCGCTCGAGGCAAATGCTCTGCTCTGATTGGTCGATTATTAAATTACAATATTCACAACTTTTATTACGTTAGGACGATCTTTAAGTTATAGAAAGATTTAACAAATCAAATAAAAATAAATTAAGAATTTTAAAAGTAATTAAAATGTAAACAAATAATATTGTGCGTTATACATCCAAACAACAATCAATCCGATTCATAGCTTCCCTCTGACAAATATGTAAAAAGTGCAGTGCGAATCGACGTTTGGCCGAGTCTGCCTTAGTCGCTTCTAGGATCGACTAGGCAAAGTCTGAAACAGATTATTTTACGTTGGACGTTTGACTAAGTTAGGTACTTCTAGGTTTGACTAAAAATACTTTAGTCAAAGGCCGAAATTGGAATTTATTTTAGGTTTTGTAGAAAGGCCTAGGTCAAACCTAGGATAAATTCCGGGAAGAGCCTGCATATCCACCTGTGACTATAACATATATACAATATACATACGTTATATGCCAATATTTAACGTTATTAAGAAAGTTGCATCTCAAGTTGCGCATTATAAATGGCCTATATCTTTAACTTTATCTAAGACTAGCTGCCCCCTCCCGGCTTCGTACGGGTTGTTTAAGGCTATTTTTTACACTTTGGGTTACATTATTGAAGTTTTAGTAAGAATCCCTATTTTTTCTAGTAATGAATATAGCCTATGTTACTCAGGGATAATTTAGCATTCTAATGGTGAACGAATTTTTGAAATTGATCTATCAGTTTTTGAGTTAATTCGTTGCAAACAGGGCCGCGCCGACACACTCCACAGCGCCTGTGTGCGAAAACTATGAAGCGCCTCTTTTTTTCCCGAAGCTGCAGGTTTCAACTTATTTTTTTATTATTTGTTAATTTTGACTCAAATAAATGGTCTCCAGTTATATATACTTAGATAACATTTTCCTAAATAGGTATAACCAGTTCGATTACACTTGCCAATTACTGCAAAAATCCACTACAAAGAATAATTATGTTGTTCTGTAAGTGTAACAAAAATAATTTCGACGGCGGCGCCCCTGTTTTCTTGGCGCCTGTGTGCGCCGCACACTTCGCACATAGGGGCGGCGCGGCCCTGGTTACAAACATACAAAAATATAAATCTTTCTTTCAAATCAACCGACGTTAGTGAGTTGACGGTGGTAGGAGGTTCAGGAACAAAAACCACTTCACAGTGAAGCTATAGGTACCAAACAGTGCAGATTTCTCAATGTATTTAGTTTTTCAGTCAACAATAAGGCACTACTTTACCGATTTATTTAATCGAGTTAAAAGTTATGACAAAGCGATTTTTTACCTAAATTCACATACATACTATAAAAAGATATAGATTATAGATGAGAAGTTACCTTAGCGTAAATATCTATTCATATTATTCACTATATTATAAAGGTATATTCATCTTCTTGTTTTTATATATAAAAATGAATGTTTGTCTGTATGTCCTTTATAGAATCGTAAACTATACATTTGATCATGTGATAATCTTTAGCAAAGTTGTTGTGCATGAGCCAAAGGTTTCTGAGTTGGTTAACAATTGGACCCGGTAGGTGGCGCTGCTGTCGGCATATCGATTGAAGCTTTTCCGGGCAGGACGACGTCTGCCGGGACAGCTAGTACCTAATTATTTTACGAGATTTGTAATTATATAACTATTATAAATAAAGGAGTAATTATTATCTTCAAAACTCTGCATACTTTATCACTAGATGGTTTTTAGCATTATACGAAGCATCACTTTATAACTATGTATCATTAGCGCAGTCTATAATTCTATTACAGGTATTTGTCTTTAAGTTCAAAACTTTTTTAAATCTCTTTTAACATAAAATTCTGAATGTAACGTTATAACAAAACATTAAATAACGATTCAGTACCAATAATTATATATACAATTTTCATTTAAGCTTATTACTGTGAAAACCATTTACTGTGGGGATTCTTATTGCCATGAAAATAGAATCATAATGGTTTGTCGCGTCGGTGAAAAAGCTTTCAGTTGGAATTGTGACGAGGCTTCAGCTGCGGCGTTTGAGTGAGCTGCCGGTGCTGTTACCGCACCAAGTTGATGCGATTATGCCGCCACGTTTCGACGCCTCTCAATAGAAACGAGCCGCGATCCATTCAGAGCCGTTCCTATGTGAAAATTGCCGGCACTGTTCCGCCTCCGTTATAAAATCTACCCATTGTTCAACTCTAATAACTATTACGAATTACTCTCCATGAAACTGAATGTAATTTGCATTTATGCCGCTTTAAATTGTTATAATTATGTTGCTGGAGTTGCAGGTAAATTTATACAATGCCATTAATCGGAGTTGGTCACGGTTGTGGCCAGAATTCAATCGCATCAATCATTTTTTTTAAATGTTGCATCAATAAGTCAATCTTAAACCTAAAATAAAATTTATAGTTCTTTTTGATATAAGGCTTATGTATTGAAAACCCACTATTATTGCCAGTTAATGCATCGTCAGTTGACATCCGAAAAATGGTGAATTGTGAAGGACATACAATTTTATTATTCAGTAGCATATTGATTCCAAAAATAAGGTATATATCTTATTATATAAAACTGAAGTTTGTTTGGTTGAACGCGCTAATCTCAGGAACTACTGGTCTTATTTCAGTGTTAGATAGCCCATTTAACGAGGAAGGCTATAGGCTATATACCATCACGCTAAGTCCAATAGGAGCGGAGCTTCAATGAAGAATGTTTCAAAATCGGGGGTTTTTATGACTCACTTTTTTTAAACTATTCCACGCGGACGAAGTCGCGAGCAGAAGCTAGTATAGTTATAAAATGGCCAGTTCGTATTAACTGATGTAAGACACAAACGTTGATCCGTATAATTTCTATGTAAATATAATTGAACTTTATGTTCTCTGAGTGCGCCAGGTTAGCATACGACAATTATTAGGGGCATCCATAAACTACGTCATACGTTAAGGTGGCGTCGACAAAATGTTACATTGTGTTACAAGGGGTGGGAGGGGTGTTATATTTCGCGACGTCAAATTTAAAAATCTAATATGGCCGATTGCATAAGGTTGCTTAAATTTATTTAAGAAACACAAAACGTATTTAACAACCTTAAATACGATAAGCGTATTGCGCAACCTAACATTTGCCGCTAAATATGTTTAAAGAACTGTCAATACGTTTTGTGTAAAACGTATTTAGGCAGTTTAATATGATTAACTAATTTTATTTAAAGGCGATCGTTATGCAAGCGGCCCTTTAAACTAATTACGAAACTGCTGTTTTAATTTAATAATTTCTTGATGAAAAATTGTAAAATATGTGATTTCACACTAGGGAGGGCGAAGTCTCACGAATGTGACGAAGGGTCAATAAATCATGAAATTCGTATGACGTAATTTGTGGTTGGTCCTTTATTGGGCAATGGTGAGTGAATAAAGAAATTTCATTACATATTGTCCTTGTGTAGTTAATAACTCCTTTTATTTGTTGCATTTCAGAACATTTGGAAATTTTACAATTTTAACATTTTACGATATTATTTACATACTGTTACAATTTTGGCCACCTGTATACCTGTAAACAAAGCACATTTATTATCCGTCGGCTAATAACATTGTAACTGTTTTATGACCGTCTTCTTTTGTTTACTTTGTGTTTAAAATGTGTGATTGGAAAAACAGCCCATTGTATACTATGTAATCTTTATGGTGGTCATTAGCCAGGTGTGATTCTTGGAAATTCAGTCCACGCGGTCGAGTAGGCATATTGTATTTGTACAGTATAAAGCAATGCCCCAACAGATGGGTGGGGCAGTCGAGCGATAAGTACAAGCGAAGCAAGACGTGTGTACTACATTCGGTAATTTTAGTGACGGACTTTGCGCGTGTTATTGTATTTGTACCTGTGTTATACGTGTTGTGTAGTTCTAATAAATTCTATAGTAATTCTAACGGCATTTTAATTCGAGTCCCGTAACTCGTAACAATACTTACCCACTACTTTTGTGAATACAATTGGTCAATTACATCAAGCTCTTTCAAGCACCCTCTTCAATATTACAACCACTCATATCAGTCGTATCAGATTTGTCAGTGGTTAGGTACATTTTAATTTTATTACGGTCATTAGGGATGCTTTACACATTTTAGTATGACGACAATAGGACAATACCCATGCGTGGGAGTGGACACGTGTGCAGATCCGCAATCATGCGCGCTCGTCTGGAAACGTAACATTTCGATTTATATTAGTAGCAATTTATATCATACACGTTTCATATCGAATTTAATCGGGTTTGCAGTCATCCGAACCAGACTTACCGGCAAGGTTTAAGATATTGTTAAAAATTGATTGTATTGCAGCACCTGATTTTAAAGCAGGATCTAGATGGTATATGCGGCAAAAATATGGCCTTCGCTCCGCATAGATAGTTTGTTTATTGATTTAACTCAAATACAGTGACATAAAATTATTACAACCAAAGCAAATATTACTAAAGTTCGAGGCCTCTAAATTCTAGTGAATTAAGTAGACTTAATCTTAAATTACTAAACCAGAGGCTATCAAAGACTAAACAACAAAAGAAATAATAACAAAGACTAATCATTGTCAAGAAAAGTAGAAGAAAATGCTCAAAACTAATTTCGCTATCGAATTCTTTAAGTAGCCCATCAATGGGTAAACAAATCAGTCAATAGGTAAACAGTAATTGCGTTCAAATGACCGGCGCAATTTGATGTTTAATTAATGTATGGAAAATAAAACATTTTGTTCAAAAAAGTTGTTAAAAAATTATTGTTACAATAAATCATTTTATAATAGGTATTATATTTATTAAATTTTGCAGTATTATTTATCTATCGACAAAAATAATACGTGATTAAAAATTACTTTATACCGATCTTCCACATTCTCGGTGCTCATTGAAAAATAAAAGAAAACAATTTCACTTCGATATTTCTATAAGAACCATTGTGTTCAATAGGAGCTCATCGAAGCGTCGGTCTCGCAATATCAATATTTATTTCAACAAAAGGTATTGGAAACAAAAACTGGAATACGAACAAGTCAGGTGTGTTGATCTCGGGATGCTGTACTGCCCGCACGAAGCCGTAATTAGGGGAGGTCTAATGAATATTAAGGGGTTCGCGACCCTAATCGCCAGCTCTTATTGTTGATTAATCACAATCATTTTTCAATCTAAAACAACAATACACGCTTTTTAGGGAATATACCTATTAAGGATGTGACTGTAGTAGTAGTCTTATGATATCGACTACTGACATTTATAGAATATGTATAGGTACGTAGATCATAAAACATTTTCCATATTTTATTATAATCTTAGTGACAGTAGGTACATCTTATTAGTGCATATTTAGAAATATTTATTCAAATTTTATTTGGCATGAGCTCCCATCTGTGGTTTTCCAACAGCGCGACAATACAGGTGTTTGTTGAGATTCCTTTGAGGCCGACATCTGTTTTTATTTTAAAAATATATTATCGCCATCCTCGGTCTGTGTGTACAGAGCTTATAATTATATTAAATTTTTAAATGCCTTTACAAATGTACATAGGCGACTGTAACCACTATTCTGACTGTAACACCATCAGATACGGAGTCAGCCTGTCTACTGTATTCCAGCAAATAAAAAAACTTCTACTTTTTCATAATATGCCTATTAACATTTTAAGACTAAATAAATACGTTAGTTTATGTAAGCAAATAAGTAGGGACCTACCTATAAGTTTTTTAAAAACTTTATGACTCTAAGCTAGTTTCACTCACTCTCTTTTCTTTCAGCTTACATGAAACTTTGTATAGAGGCTGGTGGAGAGTACTTTGAAAAGATTTAATACTAAAATATTTACTCATAGAACATTTTTTTCGCAAAACTTTCTGAGTACCTCACGTACATCCTCTATCACACCACAAATCATCCTTCACATAGTGCATCCATCTGTTTTTGGTCTACCTTTACATTTGTACCTATCTGTATCTTGCAGTTTAACATTCCCATTGTCACGTGACTCTTATCCCTCCTCATTACACGCCCATACCACCTTAATCTTCTTCCTCTCAATTCTTCAGTCACGGGTGCAACTTTCAAAGATCCACTTATGTACTTATATCTCACCTTAGATATACATTCCTGTAACACCCATATCAGCATTCTCATCGCGGCTAAGTGGCGACGTTTGTGGTCTATCACTAATCAATTTGAAATAAATCTTAAATTTGAATAAGGACAATATAATTTTTCAGTAATTCCCCATTGGTTACCTATTTGAATAAATTAGTTTACAAAATCATAATGCCTTTGAAAGTTTGTACTCTTGTCCAATATTATTTTTATAGACAAAGTTAATCCACGAATCTGTAATCCTTAACAGAGCTCTCGGTTTCAAGTCGATTAAGCGCATGACAATTTAATGTGACAACACTCTAGGAGATTATACCTCCATTGTGAGCCAATTACATAAGTACGTATACCCCAACAATTCAAGGGATGTTCCACAGCTGACATAGATCCCACAAAATTTCACCCTTTTTACATTCGTATCTTATCCCTACAAATTGGACACAAATCGTCCTTGTTAGTACACTTTGATAGGGCTCCGCAATCACAGAGCTTATAACACAATTAATTTAAAGAGTCCTTAATTATAATTTGTCAATAAATTTACAATAACATGCATATACGACGGGATGTTTTTATTTTCTCAGTTAAACGAAGCTTACGTGATCAAAAACATTTGTTTAAACTTGTGTACGTGAACTTATATGTGAACTTGTATATATATTATATACACGTGGTTTGCGTTTGTGTGGAACCATTGGAAACTATTTTACCTTTATCAATACTAATTGTAAGTCCTAACGCACTGCAGCGCGATCAGCTTCCTATTCCAAAATCGGCATCCTTTAGCCGGTTTCATTTTGAGATTCCGAGAATCCTTCTTACTAATATATAAGATTGTAAAGATAATATAAGTATATAAGATTGTAAAGTTTTTTTTGTTATTACATAATTATGTTTACTTTCTACTATGTACGACGTACGTTCGTTATCTGAAGAAGTGGCGTGGATTTCATCAGCGACAGGTTTAGCTAAGATTCTTTTATACCACTTTTTAGAGTTGGAGAGCATATTTGGCAACAATGTCTTAGAACCGAATTTCCGTCTGTGTAACTTTGTCAAAATCAATTTCAGAGACTACGTTATCTATATGCATGAATCAGCATGAAATAACAATAATAATGTCTAGTAAAACCATGGCAAAGAAACTTCCATGGTAGAAATGCGAAATAATTAAAGACTAGAGACGGCTGCTCACTAGCTAGCGTACCTTCTTACATGTAAAAGAGTGTAGATTTGTTTTCAATGTACCTATATATACTACATAGTTACTCGTAGTCCTAGTTGATTGCGGTCATTAGTTCATAAAATATAAACACAAAACCGACAAATAAACATTGTGATTCAATGTGAACAATATGAGATGAACGAGGTCTCGCACGCATGTCTCTGACTAATGAAAACGGACATGCCAACAATAATACGATACTCTTTTATTTAAGTACATAGGTATATGTAATTTAGACATCAATCTTATTATTTGCTTTTTCATCATTTTCCCGTTTTATTTGCTAGTGACGTGAATTGAAGTATAATTATTTATGACAATAGTATACTGAACAACCCTTGAATTTCAATTCAAGAACCCGGACCAATAATTAAAACGGATCTCCTGCTGGGAAATAAACGGTATGCTCGAGATGCTTATCCAAGACGGATTGGTGGGTTCCACACATCGGTTATTTCGATATATAGATTTCACCACGACGTTTTTTCTTTACTTTCAAAACGTGGTAAATGTAACAATACGCACATTAGGTCACAAAATTACCTAAGTGGTGCGTTCTCCCAGACCAGGATTAAAACTCACCTCATTAAATTCGAGTCCACTAAGCCATGAGTTTCGTTAGTTACTTAAAAGCCACATGGGTTGTATTTCCGTGTCGCAAGTAAATTGAAGTCCTTTAAAATCTCGGGATATATTATTATCAAGTGCATCGAATCGTGAATCAATCACTAATTGACCGGACGCTATTGTAATCGACACTAACCCGCCATATGTCGCTTGTCGTGTAGCGCTTCAATCTGAACCTTCTTGATTTACGTTTCACCTGAGACTGGGATTGAAATTATTTTAGGTAATTTTAGACTACATTGTAGATTGTACACTTGTACCGAGTACGCATTCCGACTGTTTGAAGGTCCCACTTATATATATACTTATTTTTATTAACCAAATCTTATAAGACTTATATTTGTTTTACTAATATAATAAATTTTTGAAATTAAAAATGACAAATAAGGAACAAAAAACGGTCTGTGGCATCATCTATTCGTTTAGGATTTACAGGCTTATTAAAGGCTTAAATTTTAACTAGGCCTAAATTTTAGATCATTTTAAAACGGATTGATCGATTTAAATCATTTTTTGTTTTGTTTTGTTCGCCCTAATAAAGGGATGTTTTAATCTTTAAAAGAGAAAAACCATAACCGTTTTGTGTTACAACTATATTATTATTTCACTCTTCATAAAATATCGGAGACCTTATATGAAAATCGATTCTTAAGAAGTAAACTCTTTCTTTCTTTCTAAACCCCTTATCTAATAAGTAAAAGTGAAAATAGGCCAAGCGTTTGTCAGTCACACGTTTTACTTTAGGCTCCATACAGGGTGTTTGGCGCATGGACCGACAAAAATTTTTGGGGGATTGGGTGGATCAAGAGCTATCTTTAACCCATAGATACCTATGTCCCAAGTGTCACTGTAATCGAGATACGATTTTTTTTGTTTGTTTTCGAAAATTACCTGGTTCATCGTCTTTAAAACGACATATTTTTCTAGTTTGTTGTTGTAATTGAACCAAATAACTTCCATGGTAGTCTTTAATGTATGATTATTCTAAATTAAACATTAATTCTTAGCATTAGACAACAAAACGTTCTTGACGAGCTTTCAAACTCTTAAAAATGAATTAATCTATGAAAAAGGTCAAATTCAAAATTAATTATAAAAAAAACTAAAAGGTATTAAGAATTTCATTTGATTGAAACAAAATCTGTACTTAATATCCTTTCCAACGATATACCACATGGCCTTGAAATTATTCCTTATGTGACCAAATTATCAAAATCAAAGTAGGGACGAACACGCACTCTAACACCAAACCCGTTTTTTAGAACAATAGTACGCAGGTAAACACTGTCTCTTTCTTGCACATGAAAATATCCCTTGTCTTTGTCTGTCATTGGATCGTAATTTGTGTCGTGGTCTTTGTTTAGTATTAGTTGAGATTTTACTATCATTGCTATCGGTATTGTCGCGATTCACATCTGCATTGTTGGAGTATTTTTGTGTTTAACTTTGTTTTTGTTACGTTCTGTTTTTGTTAAGTTTTCTTTGGTTGAACTATTCTGTTAAACTGTTGGTGTGTTTGTCTTCACTGTTCTCGTTACAATGTCTAACTACAGTAACGAAGAGTATGCTGATATGTTGTTGGCGTATGGCAGCGCCAATTGTAACGCTCGTGAAGCGCGTAGAATTTACCAGGAGCGATATCCTAATCGGCGTGTACCACACCACGAGACGTTTTCTACGACCTATCGGCGTCTGAGGGAGACTGGAAGCATAAATATTCTAGAGCCTCGAGTCAATGTGAGGCAACATAATGTTGCAGTGGATGAGAGTATTTTACAAGCTTTTGATGAGAATCCAACGACAAGTATTCGAGCTGTAGCTAAAAGACTTAACTTGTCGGTTTGGAAAGTCTGGTCAGTTCTTCGGCAAGATGGAAGGCATGCATTCCACTACACTCCTGTTCAAGGTATGTTTTTTAAACAATTCAAAACTCATTGCATGTGTTTTTACAACTTAATTTCAAGTACAACAATTTAACAAGTAAATTCTTACTCTAATAGTTAAAACAAATGTGTTTGTTTTTGTTCAAAAAAATAATTTATTCATTGTGGCCTTTGGGTCAGCTCACAGATGAAATAAATCGCGTCCGTACAATTCTCACGGATTTAATCGATTGTTCTAGGTCTCATAGACGATGATCATAGGAGGCGGCTGGAATTTTGCAGGTTTATGATGCATACAGACGTAGAAGATACAATTTTTTTTAAAAGAATTTTGTGGACCGATGAATCCAATTTCAATCATGAGGGGATTGTGAATCTCCACAACCTCCATCATTGGGGGATAAAAGGACAAAATCCCCGCAATAAAAGGCAAAGTTCATTTCAAAGTAAGTTTAGTGTGAACGTTTGGGCTGGGGTTATTGGAAGACACCTGATCGGTCCACATTTCTTACCGGAGCGCCTAACCGGAGAAAGTTATTTTTCTTTTTTAATGAATGACTTACCTGAATTGGTATTACCAATAGTAGAAGAAGAAGATTTTATTTTCCAAAATGATGGTTGCCCAGCACATTACCAACGAGACGTTCGAGAACATTTGGACAATTGTTTTCCCAATTCGTGGATCGGAAGAGGCGGTCCGATTCCTTGGCCTGCACGGTCACCAGACCTAACACCTCTGGATTTTTATGTTTGGGGGCGCGCAAAAGAAATTGTTTATGCGACAGAAGTACGGACAAGGGAAATTTTAATAGAAAAAATAAATAGCGCCTTTAGCATAATGAAAGAAGAAATGCGATTAAAAACGACGACTGTGGAAATAAGAAAAAGATGTCGTGCATGCATTCACAATGGAGGCCGTCATTTTGAACCCAATCTGTGAATAAAATTTAATTAAAACGTCGTAAAATACAAACAAGGTGTTTTCTTTATTCTGACACTGGTTGAGTAATACCTTGTTTTGTGATCACATGAATAATTTCAAGGCCATGTGGTATATCGTTGGAAAGGATATTAAGTACAGATTTTGTTTCAATCAAATGAAATTCTTAATACCTTTTAGTTTTTTTTATAATTAATTTTGAATTTGACCTTTTTCATAGATTAATTCATTTTTAAGAGTGTGAAAGCTCGTCAAGAACGTTTTGTTGTCTAATGCTAAGAATTGATGTTTAATTTAGAATAATCATACATTAAAGACTGCGATAGAAGTTATTTGGTTCAATTACAACAACAAACTAGAAAAATATGTCGTTTTAAAGACGATGAACCAGGTAATTTTCAAAAACAAACAAAAAAAATCGTATCTCGATTACAGTGACACTTGGGACGTAGGTATCTATGGGTTAAAGATAGCTCTTGATCCACCCAATCCCCCAAAAATTTTTGTCGGTCCATGCGCCAAACACCCTGTATAGACGAGCAAATTCCTTAAAATATATGGTGGAAATACCAACAAAGCGGACGGAACGTTATTTTTCTTAAGATACCTATCGAAATCAATCATACATAAACATTTAATATAAAATTTCTGTTTTAATCAATTAATATTTGCATTAAAATCTATCGCGTTGTTTCGAAGATTATTCGAGATAAACGTTCAGACAGATCGACAAACAAAATTCCTATCAACCATTTAGTATATGATAAAAATGGCAGTTTTCACCATTTATTTTCTACTCATAGGTAGACGACTCAGTTTTACCCACCGGTATAGAGTATATAATAATAATAATCGGCGGACAAAAACATTGTGTATCCCCTACAATTAAGCAAGTTACGCTTGTATATACAACGGACTACTCTGAAGCCGATCCCGGACACCCAGACTATAGGAAATAACGAAGATAATTCGTTTCCGAAATTTACCATACCAGGAATCGAACCCTATGCGTTGCAGTGGGGTATGCCGGCAAAGGTTTAACCCGCTCAACCACAGACGCCATTGTAAAATTTATTTTGGTATATTGGGTAGGAACATAAATTTAGAAAGTTAACATATTTGTTACATTGGATAATTAATTACTATTAAAATCAACTCTATACGTGATTAAACTAATATGATTCCGCCAACCGTTACCGCAAGGCTTCGCACTTCACACGCGGCGCGTTCACTTCCGGGGCATGTTGCGGAACCAGAGCTCTTACAAGCACGGTTTTCTCATGGCATAATCGCTTACCGACTTTTAACTATGGTGAATCCTTATACTTACAGTTTTTGCGTAATCTTTTTGCGGTGTGTCCATCACCGAGTAAGCCGGAACTAACGAAACTTGTTTTCTCACGATTTTATAGACTTACCTACTCAAGATGTGTTGACGCGATCTTTAACTGTTATATTATTGATAAATTATTATATATTAACTATATAGTTTGTATAGTGCTGAATACTTTGTATATCATAAAAAGTCCCATACTCGTCTTCGCATCAACACTATGCTTGACTCTGTAATCTCGGCTATTGTTAGGATCCCTCATTGGCTATAATATCTACTATTAAGTTTAGCTACCAAATTTTTAAATGACAGTCACAACATACAAAGCTATTGTTCTTCTTAAGTATTATTCTTCCACGGTACCTAATTACGTAGAAATAAAATTTCAACAATAACTAAAGCTCAAAGCAAACATCACTCCTTCAAGTTCCTATCAAAAAGTCTCTTAATTCATTAGGTTGTATAATGATGTAATATTACGTTTTTCAGTTGCTCGGCGACGTCGCAAAGAAAGTCGACCACGGAGACAAAGAACTACTTTCTCTGCTCACCAAACACTGCGACTTGAATTGGAATATGCGAGGGGAGAATATGTGGCCAGAGCGCGGAGGTTTGTATATTTCTAGTTATATGTTATGAGTTAAATACACTCAGGGTATTGCAGGTAAATCTAGCAGTAATTGTTATCAAAAGATTAATACATATAACTATATCTAGATTTAGTGACAGTACAGAAGCTTGAGTAATAAGAATTTCTACACTATATAGATACTATCGATACCTACAATGGTATAGATAGTGTCTATTATAGTGAATCAATAAGATGCTTACCGCAGCGATTAAACTCCTTATCACATTAGTTAATGGTCCGACAAAGTTTAAAGAAACAACATTCTTTCTCAATATTGCTAAGCTAAATCAAAATGTTCAATTGTTAATGACTTGTAATAGCGGCCTCTTTGGTCATACTTTGCCCGTCTAGTTCATTGAAACGTAGAGGTCACTCGTTCGATTCCCGGCAAAATCGTAGACGAACTTTCTGCTCTTTACTCTGGTTTGGATTTTGAAATCAACCTGTCTTCTGTTACATGTTACCTACTCGTAAAACAAAGAATACTGGCTTAGCTTAATAGACTTCAATGTATTTTTTTGTTGATTTATTATAAAATCTTGATTACAGGTGCGAATTAGCATCGGCACTTTCACTAAGTGAAACACAAGTTAAGATTTGGTTTCAAAACAGGAGAGCAAAGGACAAACGAATTGAAAAAGCACAGCTTGATCAACAATACAGGTACATATTGCTTAGTCGCCGTTTAGAAATACTCACCATTATTTCTAGATTGAACTAAAATATGATTCTTAATCAATTAATGGCCGGTCCCTATATTTTACTATTGATTGTTACTTTACCATCGGTTAAATTTTGCCATTTCTTTTATGGGAGTTCATGTCAAATTTTGACCGATACTAAGGTCATCTTCATCTATGATATGTTCCTATGAACATACCATAGATGAAGTAGGTTACAAATTAGTAAAGTGTCAAAAAGTAGCAGTTCCTGCAAAATGATGTTAGGGTACCCCTAAATGATGAACATTGACAGTTTAATTATTGCACTATGGAAACTATAAAAGCATGTGATAAAAAAATAACCCAAATACCTAGTAAAATTACTCACGAATCTGGTTCAGAACCCAATTTTCGTTAAAAACGTTCAATCTTTTCTATCCTTAACAACCACAAGATTATTTATGATTATTTTTTATTTTCAGACAATTAGCCGCTGCCTCTGGTTTGTTTCCAACTGCATTAGGAACGCCGTATTGTTCTCCCCCATGTCCTTGCCTGCCAGTACAGCAGCAGTCTTCACTTGAGAAATGAATACCTACTGTTAAATACATAAACAGTTATTATTATTATTTTCCTGATTCTTGTTTATTCCTTTTTGTAAGAAAACATAAGGAATAATGTATAAAAAATCAGGAGTGTTGTGGCAGCCCAGGAACTATGAAGAGTTTCGTAGTGTGACAAACGTTCTTAATTATTTTGCTACGAAACTATAAAAATACGCAATTGGAAATAATTCCATACGTCAAAAGCTAATTAATGGATATTGTCCAAACCATTGATCTCTATTACAGTATTGCCTACGTAGTAGGCCAAGCTGTAATCATTATCTTAATTACTACAGCTGTCAGGGTCGGCTCGGTCAGTGTGATAACACGCTCTCACAGCGTATCGGCGTGAAGCGCTTAAGCTTTGGGTTCAAGTCCTCTTGAATTTGGATGAACCCAAGATTATATTTTTAAACTCTTTCCTTCATTACGAAGCGTGTAAAGAACGCTGTTTACAACTGCGCTCTCATTAATTTATTATCTAATGCCCTTGCTACATACTCCTGGGATAATATTAGTGCTAGAAACTATGGGCCGCTTGCATAAGGTTGCTTAAATTTATTTAAGAAACAAAACGTATTTAACACCCTTAAATACAACTAGTATCTTACACAACGCAAAATTTGCCTCTAAATATGTTTAAACAACTGTCAGTACGTTTTGTGTAAAACGTATTTAGGCAGTTTAATATGATTAAATAATTTTATTTAAAGCCGATCGTTATGCAAGCGGCCCCTAAGTCGCGTCGACGTAGGTGACAGTTAAATATGTTATTTGAGATGCGATATTGTTAATGACGATAAATATTGCCCAATATGTATATAAACTAATATAGCTAATCATTAACATCGTTGTTTGTTAACATAGTAAGCCGCATTTGGTTTACAGACACTAAAACTAACATTATCCCAGGTGTAGCAGGGGATTATGGAGTAATATATGAAATAAAAGAGATATCGTTATTTCAAGTAGTTTTATTTGGATATAAAGTCAACTTACCATGGCCTTTTCCACGGTGATTATCTCGCGAACAAACGTGTAGAAGAGTCCATGGAAAACGTGTGTATATTGAATTCATTGCACACACCAAAATAAAACCTTATTTCTAAATTTAGCACAATTATCATTAGTAGAACAAAGAAATAAAATATAATTCCTTAACCATAACCAAACAGATTTATGCAATAAAAATACATTTTAAATATTTAATTTTTTTAACCTTATATAATTTTAACAATATAAGTATATAGGATATGTCTTATATCTATCATGAATAAAGGTTCCTTAAAATGCAATATTATGTCGCTTTTGGTGTTATTATTTTTATACATATAAAAAAATTATAGAAATACACGTCAGCTTGATTTCTCTTGGAATGTTATTTCGAGTCCATTTTGGTCGCGTAAAAATAAAATTCAATCGAAATCAATTAAATAAATTTGTTTGAACAGAACTAAATAATCTCAATTGCTAAAATGAATAGTAATTATTTATTACAAAAAACAACAGCTTTTACAATGAATGCTTCACGAATACACATCTTATTCTCAAATCCACACAATACAGAGTGTATATAAGTGGTCCTGTCAAATTTAAAAACTGTGACACGAGTGCTAAACGTCTAGGAAATATAAAGAGAAATGTAACTAGTGCCTAAAATACCTTATTATGAACAAACCTTATCGTTGACATTGCTTAACTACCGGCTTCTATATTCAAACTACCCATTTTTTGTTTATTACTGGTAGAAATTGAAAAAGATCGGATAGATGTGATATAGAAACCAGTGAAAGGAACAGCTCCATTACTCTATTCTACCGATTGAACCGAATCTCATGCACACGTCTGCACACGCGAAGTGTAACGACATACCTGCCGAAAAGGTGCGGTGCCGAAACTTCGGCGACTTAATGAATGATCGGTCTTAGTATTCGGTTGTCATGACAAACCAAACGCACCATCGAAATGTCGGAATTACGGAGCGCATAGTTCAGCGGGTACGCGACAATAAATTTTCCCCAATACATCCTACTGTATTATGTACCTACCTATTCTTTTAAAGTATTAAAATGATCAGTGTTGGGAACATGAAGAGGTGGTATGTAGATGTACATAGAATGGTTCCACTACATTCGGCAAAGTTTAAAGCGATGTGTTGATTGCTGTTGAAAATACATTGAACGCGTTCTCACGAAAACAATCGCTAGACGAAAGGTTCGGCATTAGGCCGAACGCTTTGTCAATTCCGCTGAGGTGTCATAGCTTATTTAAGAACACTGTGAGCGTATTTTACTGAACTTTTAGCGCCATAATTTCGGCAGGTGTGACGCTAATCTATGCTATTCTTCTTCGGTGGGTGGACATGTCTACCCATCGAAGAAGAATATTAAGGAATGACAATCCCCTTGTCAAGAACGTGATTGGTAAGACACTGCGCCACAGGTGAAACTACCGATCTGTTATTTGGGTGTTATAACAAATCTCAATTAAAAACTGTACATCAACCTTTTATTATTTAACACATATTTTGGAGTTTACTCCTTAAGTATCGATTTTCATATAAGGCCCCGGGAAAGGAAATTTTATGAGGAATGAAGTTAATACAAGCGTTATCTCAAATGCATTACGTTTTTTCTGCGCTACGTACATTGCGCACCTTTCACCTTGTACTTGAGTAAACTCTAGTTATATTGTACGTCGGAGCTGACACACTAACTTAAATCTTTTTTTATTACATCAGTCATTAATTGAAAGTCTTATTTAGCTTCTTTTTAAATTCTCAAATATAATGGAATTAGGACTTTCAATTCATGACTTATTTAAGTTAAAAAAAAATGTGTTAAATAATAAGAGGGTGATTTACAGTTTTGAAATTTTGTATAAAAACAAAAGAACGGATTGGTGGTGCCATCTATGTTGCAAAAGCGTCTTATGGGTTACATTTTTACTAGACCATTGTCATTTGTAGTTCTTTCGTGATTACCTGATACAACTCGTCACATTATTTCAACCATGATTACTTCACTTTGCCCAGTACGTGCTGCAAGAATTTGTATATATGTATATAATGTCATGTAAGTATCTGCTAAATGTTTTGGCACATTCAACAAGTTATGGAAGAAATAACATGACGAGTTAGACCGTGTCATCAGCCTATAAGTATCTGCAAGGTGTATCGACAATATGGATATGTATGATGTAAGGTAAGATTTAAAAGTAGTACTGTAAGGTAAGAAAGAGCATGGTGTTTTTTATATAGCCTAAAGACCACTAGAAACGAGTACATATCCCATCTCAAATAGAAAAACTCCTGCCTTTCTTGTGATATAAGAAAAATAAAATAAAACCAGAATAAAGTATTAAAACATATTTTTAACAACTCGGCAACAACAATACTTATACATAAAACACCTGTGCTCTCAAGTGTCATAAATAGACTCTGTCTCACGAAAGAAGTCTCACATATGGGGAGCTACGGTCGTGCAACTGAATGTTAGATAGATAAAACTATTTTATGAAGATTCAGATTTAATAGCATTAATACAAAAAAATATATAATGTAAAATTTTGCATTAAAACACTTGATAAAAATAACATAACAATGTGGCTGGGCGGTTCTGTTTAATTAGTTCCATTTTATGGCGCGGGACTTTCATCGTGAGACGCACTCTACAGAATGTCTTTCTCTGTCGTATTGTCTATTGAGGAGGAGACCATTATCGGTGCCATTCTTGACCTTAAATACATACATATCGCCAAAATCAATAACTTCCATAGATTAGCTTCAGGAGGCTGAAAACTGATTTTGTATGAAAACCAGCTGTTGATAATTTAAAGAGTGGTCATAACGTTTGCAGCGAAAACACAAAGAGTGTTCCTGTGTACATGGGATTAACGGTTCTAAAGTATCGAGTTAACCAGCTGTCCCTATTTAAGCTGTGAATGGCGACAAAAATAGTAAAATGACTGTAAAAATGTAGCCGCTTCAATTCCTCTCGTACCTCACTAAGCTGACGCGTGGCCTACCTCCCATCACTACTCTAGTCTGCCTGCCTAGCTTCAACTATGCGCAACTTGATACCTACGCATTGAAAAAGACTTCGTTATAATACAACATTATGTTTGTTTAGGATATATCGTGTATCCCAGATACCAAATAATATTCTTTTACTATCATAACATTTTTATACACTAGTCTGTCATCAACTGTACATGTGACGAAGAGTAAGTTATTTTCGATGATACTCAAACCAGTATAAATCGACCCCAGGGGTCGACTATGATTAGGGGACCTAAAGCGGTTGCTTTTGGAAAATCTCCTATACTGTTTCCAAGCGTTTATTTTATAGTTTATTTTTGACGTTTGTACGTCTATCTAGTTATATATTTCTTGACAGTCAAGCCCACATGAAACAAATTACATAGTTGTTATACTTTATTGTTGTGGGTTACGTAATAGTGATCTTCTATGAGCCCTGTAACGCACAAACTTAAACTTTCAACACTATACGTAAATAAATAAAAATATGTCCTACTTTAAAGCAAAATTATACCGCAATATTATAAATGCTTATGAAATGGCTTATTTAATATACATATCTAAAATATGTTCATTGTAATGGGAGTAGTATATTTATTACACGATATAGAAAAATATATGGTTAAGTTAAATTGATTTTTCTGAGAAATCGAATCGGTAATGCAATAGGACATTACTAATTGACCCGGCATCGAGCTGACAAAAGTAAAATAAATGCTTGGAACGTGCTATAGTAAATGTGACGTCACTAGATATACAGGTGACTGTAAAACTACATAGTTTCACTTTATTTTGACACTTGTCATGTTCGTACTACGAATCTGCAAAGGCGACTGCTTTAGGCCATCTGCGATAGTTAAAATTCAAATCTTTCAAAGTGAGTTTCAAACACTATGTAAACTGTCAAAAACATGATAAATTTCAATGCTGTCGACCCGGGATAACCCGTCAAGCGGTTTGCACGGTTATATCGAGTTATCAAATTTGTCGGTGCGACTTTTTGGACGTATTTGTTCAAGCATTATATTGACAAAATTTAACACGTAATACGTACATATACTTACTACGAAATTAGTGTTTGGGCAAAAAAATGTTCTGGATAAGAGGGGGCCGAATTATCGCAGTCAAACATTACATTGGGTAAGCCTGGGGTCTACTCAAAATAGAAAAACATCATGTCATTGTATGGTCTACGATCCCAAAAATTTGATTTGATTCTTGGATGCCTAGCTATTTTTAAGCCATTTTGGCTGATATGCAGCTTGAATTATGTTTTTCATGATTACGATTTTAATAATTTAATAATATTTCACACAAAAATTAGTTGCTTTAATGTTTGTCTTTTTTAATTCTTTTTCTTCAATTTGCCCTCACGGCCTTCCACGTGCATCAATGTGGTAAAACTAGCACGCATATTATCCCTCACTATATCAATCCATAATTTTTAGGGCTAACTTTTAATTCAGGAACTACATCGTAACACATTTACTTCCCACATACCAAGTTTTCGTAAAACGAAGTCCTACCAGCGTAGATGACTCTCTTGTAGTTTATTTGCTGTATTACAGATATTAGTTCTCCCGTAGATGCAGGAGTACTTAAAACGGTCCTTCGGAATGGCAACATAATCGTCTCCATGACACACTTGTGTCTCAAGCACAACCCACGATTCAATGCAATACAGAGGGACGGAGCATACTAGCTTCCACATGTTATATGGGACATTTACCAAAGTTATTTTAAAGCAATTTTAAGTACAGCATTTAAAACGTAATATCAGCCGCTATACCTGTATATTGCGTCTATAATACATGCCCAGTGGTGGGCCCGGACCTTCCCATATTTTTTAATTAGGGAATGGGCATGATACCTTTAAATGTTTTGAGGGAACGAATAATGTATCCACCAGGCTTGTCTAAATTGAACTGTCGGGTTTCAGAAATCTGTAGTCTCGACGATCATCTTGCATCACGATGTATTCCTGCACCGTCGTCAAGGAATAATTGTAAAATGTATACGTCAGGACAAAGGCAAGGGGGAACAAATTTCTAGCCATGGCGCCTCCGCCAGGTCCCAATAGAAGGGGCAGGTCCAAGAAATACTGGTGCGAGGTCGTAAAGTATGACATTGGTATCAATGGTCTCACAAATAGGGATGCCGGAGACCGTGGGAAGTGAAGAAAAAGTAGGAAAGCGGTTTCCAGGCTTTGAGGCAGACCCTCCTAATGCAACCGGGTATTAACGCTAGGATTGTTGATGTGTATGTCAGGATAAAAAAAACAGCCTAAGTGGTGCCTGCTCCCTGGACAAGATTGAAACTCATATCATTGGAATGAGACGTGTGAATTGTACCCGCTACAATACAAAGAATTTTGTTAGAAAAATGTATAACTAAATAAAATTATTGAAAGGAATGTTAATCAATTGATTAACATTCAATTAATACGATATTGAATTTAAAAATCCCTGAAAAGAATAGAATATATTTTATTGCACGCAAAAAAAATACAATATATATAATTTAAAGCAGTGCTTTTCAATATTTATGAATACACGACCCCTGTACAGGTTGAAAAATTTTGGCGACCCCCTTGGGATATAGGACAGACAAAAAGTTAGCTATGTTTATGTTTTTTTTCTATATTGTCACCTATATTAATTATTAGAGCCTATACTCTACAAAAAGCTACTGAGCGTAGAAAGTACCAGGTACGAGGTATAAAATTAAATTGCCTTTTCCCTTTTGCCGGCGATCCCCCGAGCAAGGCTCTGCGCCCTAGGGTCCCATCCCACATGTTGAAAAACACTGATTTCAAGAACCAAAGTCCATATTAAACATTGACTAATAAATCTTAATTAACTCTGTAATAAAGGTGAATAATAATAGCTTGGAAGAAATCACATCACTGCAAACACCATGCTATATACCGTACACCTTTACCTATGATTTCGTGTACAATAAAAAAGTGTGCTAACAAAGAATTTAAAAAAATTATAACATATTGAATTTATACTTACAAGAGGTAAGGCAATTTTCTAGAAGCGACGCTGATTGGATGCATTGCCCCCCATGCTGTTGAAACTAGTGCCCCCAGCGGCACCGTATCCACCACCTGAACAAAGGCATACAACTATAGAAGAAAAATATTTTGGAATAATAATAGGCCAGTACAAAATGTAACTCGTATCACAATTTTGTAACACAGGTAGCCTTAATAACAGAAAAGACGAATGTGTAGTCGAAACTCGAGTGCGGCGTGCATGGTAGTAGGACTGTTTGAGTTGTATAGAATTTCCCTACTATCCGCAATTTAAGTATTTAAAAATGAATAAGCTCTCTCTCTCTAAAACTGTTTGTTGAATAGTTGACATGATATAGAAGAGATAAATGGTAATCTGCAAATAAAGAGATAGTGTTCGCGTCTTTGAATTCTGCCTATTTATTCCCATTTTCAATACACACTTTTAGGTGCCAGAGTCTTGTTTATGACTATTTTTCAATAAATACAGTAAATTAAAATCCTGAAGCGCCGTATAGCGGCGCCGTTTTCATACAGAAGTATAGGCAGAAGCCGTGTATATTTAGGAGCAATAATGACCTTGGTTGTATGGCTGCGACCTTGGAGTGTTGAAGTTGCCCCGCACGGGTCCACCGCTGTATCCCTGCTGGTACTCGCCACCAAAGTTGCTGCCCTGCCCCCAACCACTCTGGTCCCCGTAACCCTGGTTGCTCCAATTGCTCTCTGCATTATTCTCCCATGGGTTCTGATTGTTCCAACCACCTTGGTTGTACCCTGAATTGTAGCCACCGTCTGATTTGAAATTAACGAAAATTACCACCACATTAATTGATTATGATGCCATAAGTAGGTACAAGTAACAGGAGTTAAGCTTTGATTTGCGATAGGGTCAATTTCATAAACAAGCTTTCAGTTAGCCCCAAACAAGTATAAAGTATATTACCCAAAGATAACTTTCATCTAGCTTATTTATTATTTGCAAGTTGCAACTGTAACCGAGCAGATACAGTAATGAGCTCTAATGTGAATGCAGAAAATGATCTCCACCTGTGAAGTCCAGTGAGTTCCGTCGAAGGTCACATATTCATTAGCAAGCTTTAATTGTAACTGGATAGATACAGTAACAAGGTTCTAATTCTGCTGTAACCAAAAATCCCCTTGTGTACTAACTGCAAGTGCCCCAAGAGTCCTTTGATTTGTGGCAAAAACCGACAATCATCGGCTTGCTACAAGCTACTCACGTCTCATGCTCGCAAGCTACATATACACTGACTTTTGGTTACAGTAATGTGCAATACAATTACAGCTCACAAGTAAGTACCCAACTCAACATGAAAAACTGAACCATACTCATACCAAATAAAAATAGAATAAAAGTAAGGTATTAAATAGATTAGCA
Source organism: Dendrolimus pini (assembly GCA_949752895.1). Lineage (NCBI taxonomy): Eukaryota > Metazoa > Arthropoda > Insecta > Lepidoptera > Lasiocampidae > Dendrolimus > Dendrolimus pini. The sequence continues at coordinate 16,156,716 of OX457133.1, forward strand.
TGTACATACATACATAACTTCACGCCAGGTCCCTTGCGGGGTAGGCACGAACAACAGAGCGCCATTTAGGCTTATTCTTACACACCTCACTTGCTTCTTTGACATTCATAGCTCTTGTCATGTACTCTCATTAGCATGTAGATCCAAGTAATATATATAGATAGTATATACATATATGAAAAAGATGTACTAGAATTTAAGATATGTAACAGATATAAAATTACATATTTTATTTACGCATTCTGCATAAACAAAATAGATATAAATGTCAAATGTAAATTAGTATTTAAGAAATTTGTATTAGTAGATAAGATTTTTTTAAAGAAAAGATAATAAAAGAAAAAGAAAATAAATAAAAATGATAAATTAAAAGATATGTTTCAAAAAAGACAAGAAAAAGATAATCTCTGTCTTGGCAAATGAGGGAGGAGAAAGGCGCTAAAAAAACACCTGACAAGCCGATAGATAAGATAGACAGTGAAACGTGATTCTAACACTGCTTTTGCAGCAATTGGTAAAATGCGAAAATAATGGTACAATAAAATCCCTAGTGAACAGTTGATTAATTAACATTACCTGAATTGCCCCAGCTATCATTTCGGTTCCAGGAGCCACCCCCACGGCCCCCGCCGCGCCTCCCACCTCCGCCGCCGCCGCCTCCACCACCCCCACCACCGCCAGACGCCATCTCAGATTTCGACAGAGCCTTCTTCACATCTAGACGGTAACCCTTTACCTTGTGGTTCATTTGTACTGTAAAATAATATGCAATCTACATATGAACCTACAAATTCATATAACAATCACTCAAAATAACATATACATTGATGAATTGGAGAAAAAAAAGTAGGAAAGTGCACCCAAAGCTTCAAGGTGAATGCTCCAAATGCAACCAGGATTTAAACCTTGGATGATGATGATGAGGATACATAATTACATGTCATATTTTCATTTTTCAGCCAATGTATATATAACAAATATAAATACAGTAGTGTTTACGCTGCAGCAGAGCCACGGCAAACTCTAGTTCGTGTCTCATGTTTATAAAACAGGTTATAGGTAGGTTATGATAATTGTACGTAAATTTTTCCATAATAGCAAAACAAACAAAGAGACAAAATACATTTATCCCGGAAACTATCCCATTTTTCAGGGTAAAAAGTATCCTATCTTCATACTCAGCATCAAAAAAATTTTTTTTTTTTATAGCTGGTGTACAGCAAACAGGCTGACGGCCCACCTGGCGGAAAGCGGTTACCGTCGCCTATGAACGTTTGCAACATCAGAGATGTCACCAACGCGCTGCCGGCCTCGAAGAAATTTTATGACACCCTTTTTGAAAAACTCCATATCATAGCGCTGTGGGAAAACCTCGGCCGGGAGCTCATTCCATATGTATACTAAGTTTCAGCCAAATCGGTCAAGTAGTTGTTCCATGAAAACGGAACAGACAGACAGTTACTTTTGCATTTATTATATTAATAGGGATAACTGAATGAAATGTGTGGAAAAAAATTATAATTCATTATTCTTTAGATGTTAGCCAGTGTGGCATCACATGGAATAATAGCGCTAAGAATTCTCACATTCTCAGCAACTTTCACATCCATATATCATGGGTGTAATTTTGTACCACATAGTAATTTTGAAACTGCTTCATATTCACATGATAAATATGCAACCAAAATTATGAGAGTAATAGTAAAAGGTGATGATTGCTGGTTAAAAAGGATAATTACAAGTTAAAGTAGACTTACAGCAAATCCTATCTACTGGATCATAATCATCAAATTCAATGAAGCCAAAACCTCTCTTTTTGCCTGTTTCCTTTTCAGTAACTATGCTCACAGAAGCAATGTCTCCATAGGAACTAAAGTATTGTTTCAAGTCTTCTTCCTCAATATCTTGCTTTAGACCACCCACAAACAACTTCTTGACTGTTGCACTTGCATCAGGCCTTTTTATTTCATCTCTTGGAACTGCTCTTTTTGGTTCAACCACCCTTAAAATATAAAGGAATACATTTTAGTATAATATAAAGTCAGCAGAAAAAAGATATGTTTCAAAGAAACATTTTTAGTCATGATTTCTGTTTAGTAGGACTGGCTCAGCATAGTGTAGTATAGCAGGTCTCTTCTAACAATGCAGAATTTTCAAAACAGGACTATTTGTTAACCGAATAATAAGAGTAAGAAGTGCCTATAGCAAGAATTATAAATATGTTACTAAATTGTTTTACTTTCATTATGTAAAAAACATTCACAAGAAAAATGGTATATCTAATACATATAAGATTCACAACAATGTTGAACAGATTCTTATATGATAATATTCTGATAATTACCTGCCATCAATTTTATGTGGCCTATTATTTTGAGCATCGTCGACCATGTGGGCGCGTGAGTAAGTAATAAAACCGAATCCTCGCGACCTCTTCGTCTGGGGATCTTTCATGACGACAACATCCACTATTTCTCCCCATTGTTCGTAGAATTCTTTTAATGATGTGTCGTTAGTACGGTAATCCAGACCGCCGATGAACAATTTACGCATATGCTCAGGCTCCTCCTAAAATCATGGCAATAATGTCAACTGAAACGTGTTAAACGGTAATATCGTTTCCTCGACGTGTTTTTTAAGTTATATAGCAATTTTTGCAGACACAATCTTCTGCGCTCTAAAAGTTCAAAAAGAAAGCAACAAAAATCAGCAAATGTATCGAAACTTACGTAGTCATCACCGCCACTAGGTTTCATTATTTTTGTGTTGTTTTCAGTAGGTAGTAAATAATTAATAAAATTTATAATGAGTAGGTAATCCAACCAATTTCTCGACGTTTCTCGTAATTTTTATTTTTATCCAAGAAACAATTTTTTTATATTTATGGCTTGGCAACTAGGCCTTTAAGCCAGTCCAAGAAACAAAATTCCAATTGCAGATTAGATAAGTCCAATCCAACTAGTGATGTGATTAATAAAATGAAAAATGCAGGCTAATAAGCGGACGGTTATTCAAGAAATAGGCGGCTATAATTACTTGTATACCATTATAGATATAGACACCTACTAGGTAATGATTGTCAAATAAAACCGACAGACAACTGACAAGTTTACAGCTTGGCCGTCTGCTGTCTGCCGTCAGCTGTCGACAAGTTTCGGTGTGCATCTCGGGACGCCCAATAGAAGTGATAACTTAAACTAATCTAACGTGAGAGAAAGGGAAGGCAGACGGACTGGCTCTGTAACTCGTTACGTAACGAAGCGGTTTACCCTCCCATACGAAGTTATCATTTCAAAAACCTGTTCATCCGGCTAATGGTTGCTCAATATCCGGAAATAAAACTACAATAGCTTTTTGGCTTAAGAAAGCCGTGTATGAAACACGTAAACTTATTTTAATAAAATCATTACCAAATGAATGACAATTACAAAAGAAGCAAGTGAGGTGTGTAAGAATAAGCCTAAATGGCGCTCTGTTCTTCGTGCCTACCCTGCAAGGGACCTGGCGTGAAGTTATGTATGTATGTATGGTTTACAAACTAACATATTTCTTACAATTTTATAATTATAATTGTTTTTAAAGCTATAATCTTTCTGTCGATATTTTCTACCGCCAACACTAGAGCTTTATCACAAACTAATATGGATAAAAACCGTAGACAGAGAAACCTTGTCTACGATAAAAACGTATAGCTTATTGTTTGTCGATCGTTTGGTGGGTCTTGGATTCATTCGTTAATTTTTTATAATGTTTATGGCTTGGCAACTATGCCTTTAAGCCAGCGTTCATTTTAAAATTCCACCATTTTATGCAGAGATTATAAAAAAAACATCGATATGTAAATTCATAAACGTTTCGAAAACATCGATAGCCAAAAACATCGCTAGAAAAAACATCAGTGTATCGAAACTTCAATGTTCTTTGGATATTGTATTACGAGTTTAAAACTCGCAATTTGTGCTTCTAATATATGTTTAATATGATTATAAAACTTCTGTAGGTAGTCGAGATTATACAGCAGCTTTACAAAATGCAACTTTTTGGAATTTTACTTTATTTATCTGCGCGTTAGAGCATCATATGAAAACTACTTAACGTATCATAATGAAATTTGACTCTTCGGTTAGAGATCAAAGGATATTTCCTATGCAATTTTATTTAAATAATACGTATACCGTATACATAATATGTAATATTATTATTTTAAATAAAATCGCATTGTACATTGGCCATATGTCCAATGTACAATGCGATTAAAATGCAAATATCTTCAACCTCAGAAAATTTACTATCAATCAATGAAAAATTGTATTTAGTTTTATGGGCAGGCTTTTTATGATGTTGCTTGAGTTCAGCAGACAGGCAGATGGACCACCTAATGGAAAGCTGTTACCGTCACCTATGGACATTTCTACAACACCAAGTGCTACAAATGCGCTGGTGTTCTCTAAAGGGAGGCTAGAGTCTGACCACAAATGCTCTTGACCAGGGGGTTGTAGCCATCCAGACGGGCAATTTCTCTACCACCAAGCTATGGGTTCTTTTGTTACCTCTTACGACGGGCCGCAGGCAGGTAATTATATTCTTTCATAGTTCCTGCAAGGATAAAAGGCTCAGATAAATCTACTAATCTTGACAGTGTGCTGTACAGCTTATTACTTTGCGACACTATTCATTCCGAGCTTTCTAAGGCAGCACTTTTCCCGAGTGTTTGCGGGAATTTCTGAGATTCATGTGTTTTCATACTAAAAAAATCATTACTCTCGTAAAACTAATTGTTGATTTTATATTTAACACAATAACTGTAATTTTCGTTATCTGTTCAACGTGGACAAAGTTGCGGGCAAATTCTTGTCTATAATCTGTCTATATCTAAACATGCCGTATCCATTGACATTGAGGCTATTTAAAAAAAACAACTGGAATACACTACAAATGACGGAGAACACTATGCAATTTTTTCTAGATTTCTTGTCTGTTTCGCGGTTTGTTTGTTTGTTCGGGATCCGCGTAAAAACTACTGGGCCGATTTCAATCCAGGTTTAGGTGATTCTCACGTCAATTTCATCGTTCATTCATTACAGAAGCAAATTCTTAGACTTAAAATCTGCTCTACTTAAACCTGTGAATTTAGCGGTAATTTTTTCGAAAGCGGTTTGAAGTTGTTCGGGTGCATTATAAACTAATTTATTTCAACACAGTATTCACTAAAACGATAGCTCATATTCTTTTTTTCTCCGATACTGTGTCCCAGAAATCCCGCCAAAATTTCAAGTCAATCGTGGACGAAGTTCCGAACGTATCCTAGTTACAAATAAATCTGGTATAACACTTGATTCTTTGTCATATTTTATTTTAGATATTTGTTAGATTCAATAACTTAAATTCTACTATTTTTAAAATATTTATAACTTAAGAATCGCTTGACCAATTTTAAAGTAGACTGATATCGTACCATATTAATAATAACATTTGTGATTACGCAAATAATAGGATAGCAATATAGCATGGGTAATAGTCTTTTAACTAATTATTACTTTATATCAATAAAAATCTTTGAAACTCAGCCTATTATTTCAGCCCGATTTCTATAGCTTTAACTAAATAGATGCCCTATCTGTTTTTCTGAAGTCTATTGGATTACAAATATTATTACATTACGTTACTACTTTTATATAATCCTACACTATAACATTTCAGAATTCTTTCAAACAAAATATCACTTGAAATGAAACCGATGCATCGATGTTTGATTGTGAACATCAATGATAAACATCGATTTTATTTCCATAAAAACATCGATGTTTACAAAACATCTCTATGTATCGTTTCCATCCCTAGATTTTCTTCATTGAAATTCATTCTTTTTGACGTGGCTTCGTAGGTGTGTGGTTGTCTTGAAACGTTTAGTAACTTGGAAGTTAAAAGGTTGTTCGCTTGTAAAGTCTGTATTTTTACAACTTGTTTTAATTGTTTTCCTCAGTAGCTATTCTGAATCTAAACTATTTGGAAAAGGAAAGAATTGATTACAAAATGAGGCCACAAAACGGTGATGAGGAGTATGTAAGTAAAACTAATTTTTAGACTTTCATTATTATTCACATAGAGTGTATAATCTTTTATACGAATAACTTTTCTGTTGTTTATAATTTTTGTATTGAAAACAAGTTTATGCGTAAGTGTGCCGGGCCACGCCACGCCATCCGCCATCTTGTTGAACCAGCGTCTTGCTTTCAGGATGAGCCCGAGGTCCACAGGAAAATTTTCATCGGCGGTTTAAATTATCGTACAACAGATGATTCCCTCAAGTCACATTTTGAAAAATGGGGTGAAATTGTAGACGTCGTTGTAATGAAGGATCCTAAGACAAAGAGATCGCGGGGTTTCGGGTTCATCACGTACTCCAAAGCGCACATGGTTGACCATGCGCAAAATAATAGGCCACATCGTATCGATGGACGGTAAGTTTTATTCATTTAAATATTCTTGAAGTCATGATTGCAGTCCAGCTATATGAAAGTTATATTCTGGCTTTTGTATCGTTTTTTGCTGCAAAAATCGACTGACCCTGCTGGTGAATGTTGTGTGAAACTATACACATGGCATTTTCTGTGGGGTCGACAAAATTTTAAAATCAGAAGCACAATTTAAACATTTCTTTATGTATGACTAATTATGATTTAATTTCTTGGCAGTGTTGTGGAAACAAAGCGTGCAGTAGCAAGGCAAGATATTAAAAATCCAGAGGCAGGTGCAACAGTAAAAAAACTATTTATAGGTGGCATTAAAGATGACCATGATGAAGAACAGTTGAGAGAATACTTTTCCAACTATGGCACTGTACAAAATGTTAGCATTGTGACTGATAAAGCCACAGGCAAGAAGCGTGGCTTTGGTTTTGTTGAATTTGATGACTATGATCCAGTTGATAAAGTTTGCTGTAAGTATTTATCAGTAATTAACCTATATAGAGGTCATTGAATAAATGTGATAGCTGGGAAGTCTGAAAGATCAATGATTTTGTATAGAAATGTGGTAGTTTTAGTTTATTGATTTAAATTTATAATAATCTTTAAATACATAGTCTGCTCCTTGTTTTAAATGCTATTAGCAACTGATGTCTGTGCACTAGACATGTTTCATACAAAATTGGTATGTAACTAATCTAGCAACAATTGTCACATTACAAATGTAAAAATGGAACTATATTTCAGAAAAAGGAGTACTATTACTGTGTCCTTTAAACATATAATAAGTGTTGACTCCCTCTGGTATTTATATAAGGTTACTAATAGAAAGTTTATAAAAACTACTACTTTCATACTTATACTATTGTTTGCCAGTCATTAAGTGCTGAATTACTTAGATATGTTCCACAGCTTTGCCCCAGTGAGGATTATTATGTCCTTCTCTGGCTTCTCTGACTGTGGATATTAATAATTGATTTAAGCTATACCTGGCTCCTAAAACAATGGGTGATCAGGTACGCAAGTCAAGTTACAGTTAATCCATTACTTACACTTGTAGTGTCATATTCTACTTTCCATAATAATACTAATGCAATACTCAAGATTACAATCCATCCAATGTACAAATCTACCACCATCTGTGTTGAAGTTAAGATTTACCTATATCCAACTTTCGGTCTGCACATATAGTTCCGCAGTTCCTAAACTGACAGTAACAGACTGTACAATAATAATAATTAAACATAGTTTGTGCCCACTTTAAATCAGATAAGTTACAGATAGCTGTGAATTGTGAAATAATTATCAAAAAGCATATGCCGTGCAGTCACCTTATGACTAAGAGCTGCCATAGAGATTAGAGCATATGGTATATTTTTCAGATGTCACCTTGAACATTGTTTTTACATTAACAATAATAAAAGTTTCAATTTGTGTCACTTCCTAAGTGAGATTGTTTTTTAATTTTAAATAGTGATCATTAGTGTGTGTGGCAGTTAGGAAAAATGTATATGGAAAGTGGTAATTTTCTTTGCAAATCATCATTTATCAATACTAAAATATGGCATAATTGTCCTTTAGTGAATGTTCCACACAAAATCAATGGCAAACAACTGGATGTTAAGAAAGCACTCCCTAAAGATGGCAGTGAGCAAAGAGGAGGACGGCAAGGAGCCCCTGGTGGTAGGAATGAAAGCTGGAATAATGCTGGTAAGATTTTTATTGACTAAGTACATATGTAATTTAATTTTTGATAAATCAACATGGAAGTTTATAAATCCATGTCCTGTTTTCAGGAGGTTATGGTAGCAACCAAGGTGGATGGAACAATTCTAACCCATGGGATAATAACCAGGGTGGTTGGGGGGGCGGCAACCAAGCGGGAGGTTACGGGGGTGGTAATGGCCGTGGGGGCGGCGGCGGCGGTGGGGGATGGGGAAACCAGGACTTTGGCAATTACAACCAACAAGGCTACACTGGGGGTCCAACCAGAAACCAGCAGTATGGCAATAACCGTGCAGCGCCATACAATATGAATCAAGGGGGCGGCGGCGGCGGCGGATACACGGGTGGCAACTATGGGGGTGGGCAAAGTAGAGGGGGCAGGTTCTAATCTTACGTAAGTATGTCTTAATGACACAACCACCATACAGTACAAATACATTGAATCTTTAAGAGTATTCCCACACAATCAACAGGGGTGATATGTTTAGATTTTCAATGAGGCCCTTATGCACTACATAGCATTAATTAAGTGTAGGTCTGGTTAGCTGACAGTTAGTTGCTAAAGTTTTTCTATTTCAATGTTAGTAAGATACTGTTAATGCTATGCAGGTAGCTACAATTGTTAGTGTATATTTATGAATGATTTATTAAAGGTTTTTTCAATCTCTAGGTTTCGTGCTAAGTACACTAGTAAAGCAGAGTTAACCGAGCTAGTGTAGGCAGTACGCTCCGGAGCACTAGTTACACAGCATGTGGTCCACACGCGAGACCACCTAGGAGACGACGTCAGGAAACCATTAGAAATATATCTTTAGAAGAATTTTAAAATAGAATACTTTAAATGTGAACTCATTGTAAGACGGTCTTCTATTTATTGTAGTACTTAGGTACTTGTCGTGACATACTTTTAAGGTTTTAGCCATGTAATATGATTTTTTTACGATAAGTACAATTTAGGATAAATCTGTAAGAATTCCTCAAAGTAGTTGTTAGGTAAATAATTTTGATCAGTTAAATTGACATTACTAAATATGAATCACTATTTCCTGATAACTCAGTATTAAGTTCTCAAATAACTGTTTACTGGAAACTTGTAGGTGTATAATTATGATTTTAGGATAATTGTATGTAAAAATAAACTTAACTATGAAATATGTAGGGTTGTTTCTTTAGATATGTAAATATACCTTTTAATTTTCTTTTTTTTGACTTGGTAGAAACTCCTAAATAATATATACGACACTAATGTCTGGTTTAGGAGACAAATAAAATAAAAAGTACTACACATTTTCCCAATACTGTGTTTGCTTTATGTCACTTTCTGTAATATAAAATTAGTAAACCCTCAGATCTTATCTTTTTACTTTTTCTGAATTTTAATTAAAATTATAGATAGACATATTCTGTACTAAAATTAAAAAAGGTTTAGGTTGTTATAAATATTGACAAACTATTTACAGAAAGTAAGATTAGAGAAAATAAGAATGCTACGGAATAGTTTTTTGTACAGATTCTTACAAGCCAGTGAGAACTATTTTCATTTCGAAAAACAAATTCTAACTTATCTTTATCGTAAATATTGGCAACTAACTTTTGCTTCCCATACAAATGATGAATAATTTAACAGTTATTACACTGTCATTAACATAACGGAAATTGTGTCTAACTTAAAAGATGGTCAGTGTTTAAAATAGCTGAACAGCTTTTGAACAGGTTCCATTAGTCATTTTTCTATTATGGCTCGGCATTGTTTGTAGATTTAGCCAGGACTAAGTGTTTATGAATAAACCAAATAGATATCAGGTGAAATGTAAACCTTTCTGACCCCCTTTGTAGGATTAACTAAATTGTAGACTTACTAACACTAATAAACAAGTCTTGTCTCAGTATAATTGCTCAGACACTACTAATATCTTAAAACTGGTGTTCGTTTTCAACAAGACTATTCTTTTTGAAAATAAAACTGAACAATAAAAAAACCTTAAGTTCCTGTAAAATCTCCCAAACTCCCGTCCCGTTTTATGTGAAGTAATTGCATAGACTTTTAAACTTTCGGTAGCTCTTTCATTTCAGAAGTAAATTAAACTGGGTAAGTGCATAGCAGTCCACGAACTATGAAGGGTTCCATAGAGATTATAAACATCTGATTTTTTCATTTGGCTACAAAATCATACGAAAATATGTCTTAAATTAACAACTACTCACTGAAGGTTCGAATCATCTAAATTTTTTAAGAATATTTTCCGGTATAGTTTAAATTTACGACACATTTTTTACTACTGGAAAAGGAGTTATATTACTTTATTACCTTAAGGTAAAGATATGTTCCTGGGGAATTTGTCGCGTCGCTTCTAATTTAACAGCAACTAAAATTGCTATGGAAGCGCTTGTAGACTCATGACTCGGTAATCTGTAGAATTCCATTTAGAAATAGATGCTTTCATTCTTTTAGTTTTTAAAATGCGTTATATAGACTAGTAAACAAGTGCCTTTTGGACCAACTTTTTTCAGCAGTCCGAAAATTATAAATGAGGTGTCATTCGATTCGGAATGGCATCTAGATGATTTTTGAAAAAAATGAAGTTCCGCTTGCAAAAATTGTAAAAGTTCTCAAATCTCAAAGAGTAATGATTCTTCAAATTTAAAAAAAGATTCGAGAAGAGGAGGAAATTTCCTAAAAAAAGTCTCGACTCCCGAAACTGTAAGATCAATATTTATAATTTTCCCAGAGGGATGAAAATACGGCCGAAAACGGGTACTCTGGCTTAAGCAAGCCACACCCACATCGGCTCTTTAATGAATAAATATTATTTAAACATACTAAATATAAAAATAAAGAATTGAAAAAATTCAGGCACTAACTGAATAGATGAATGAACAATAATCTGCTTGAAAATTTTTTTTATAACAATTTTTCATTTAGTTATCCGATAGTTATTTAATAAAAAAAATTGCTTGAACATGAACATTGCAAGTGTGATAATTGTTAAACTATAAATTTAAGACTCCTTTCTTGGAGCAATTCTTGAAAGGCTTTAGAATAGAACCCCGTTGGAAAAATTAGAAAATGTTTATTTTTCATTTTTTTATTAATAATTTTCGTTACAAAATATTTTTTTTTGCTTGAACATAAACATTGCAAGTGTGATAATTGTTAAACTATAAATTTAAGATTTTTTCCTTTCTTGGAGCAATTCTTGAAAGGCTTTAGAATTGAACCCCGTTGGAATTTTTTTAATTTTAATTATAATTTATAATTTTCGGAGACTGCTGAAAAAAGTTGGTCCAAAAGGCACTTGTTGACTAGTCTAATAGAACATCTTCAAATGATTCTCATGATTTAAGAATTTTAAGAGATTCATTTAAAAGAATCAAGACTTTGTGCCGTACGTAAAGAATAACGTATGTTGGCCATCCCTAATTTCACATAGATCCAGTAGGGAAAAATCATTGACATATTAAGACAGTTGGATGGGTATTACGAAAATATGTTTTTTTATTCTCCTCCCTGTTATCTTTCAGGGCAGAGGGTCTTTATTTTCTTTTTTATTTATTATCGAAATGTATGGTACATTTATTTAATTCTTTAGCCTTTTTTTTTCAAAGAACATATCTATTACGTTTATCCCTTAGTCTCTATAAACACCATCTCTATTACAATTCCTTGATCCTGTGTTTTTGAAAAAACTGTTATTACGTGTACATTCTATTATCTGTTTATGTACAAAGCTGATTTGCTGTCTAGTCCGTGTTTCGTTTTAGACAGAGTAGCGCTATGACACCCTAAAAGAAAACCATTTTGATATAACCAGTTACTAGATCCTATTGTTTATATCTAGCATGAAACTGCCTTCTCCCAGATAGGTTATATAATATTTAGATGTCTGAAATGCAGACCGCACAGTTTGTTTAGTAAAATAACATGCATACTACATACATAGTTCTTTTAAAGGACTAGTATTAGATGTATGAAATCTTCTGATTTCGACCCTCATTATAAATTTAATTCATAATATAAGGCGTACAGCCCTATGGCTGATATGATACTAATTTCTCATGTTTCTGTCCGCGGAGGTATTCGATGTCTCGTGTAAACCTATGATTGAGTTATTGGTGGGTGACCTTAACAGTTCACTTCATCGAAAATTAATTCCAGATGTAGTACTTATTATTGCGTCTTAAATTATTTATGCAATTAGGAGATTTTCTCGTTAAGAAGCAGCATTCGACCCGTTCCTGATATCAAAGCTGCAGGTGTAGGTATGTAGGTATTGCTTATATTACTTTACTAAATATATACAAAAAACTCGGGTTTGGAATGGAAGAGCAATTCAATTTAGAAGCTAGAACTGCTGAAGTATTTAAATGTTTATTTTTGTTCATTTTACTAACTGCGCTTCATGAACTTCACTACACCGTAGTTACAAGTTTTAGCAGCGATTTCAGTAGCACGGCACAGATGGCGCTATCTTCTTGTAGGTCTCTTATCTTACTCAACGGAAATTATTGATGGTCGTTTCCTATACCTTAATAACTTAATTTACCTTTGGTAGTTATTGGACGTTATTTATATGGATCATAAGTTAAAGTTTAACCATTAGTATGGCAAATCACCGATTGGTAATGCAGGAACTGGCCATGATAGGTATATGGATGCCCAGCTTAATATAGTAACTTTCCAAACACAAAAGTACAAAACATTCAAATATTATATTTAAACTTAAGTTTTCCCCACGGTTATGCGGCGTGAAAAACCCTAGGTAGTAGGTTTTTTTTTTAATATTTAAGCCCTAAAACTACTGTTTCTTGTTTAATTCGCTACAATAACAAAGGAACTAAGACCATATAATCTAAACAGCTGCACAGGAAAATATATCTAACATACGGTTCCGGCAGACGTCCTGCCCTGGAAAAAGAAAAATCTAAAAATCGATTCCAGCGCTACCTACCGGGACTAATTGTGGATCTAAACCATCACGGGACCCACTCAAACACTATTGTTTTTTACAACTTGGGTTATATTATTGAAGTTTTAGTGGGGTTTCCTAATATTTTCTATTAATAAGTATAGCCTATATAAATCTGGGATAATGTAGCATTCTGAGGGTGAAACAATTTTTGAAATCGGTCCAGTAGTTTTTGAGTTTATTCGTTACAAAAATACAAATCTTTAAAATATTAGTAATGATAAGCCGAAGGCAACCTGATTTAAAGAAATACAATGAATGACTTCTTTCCTAAGACGTATTTGTTAGTGAATTGAAAAACGCGGTTGCAGCGCCATCTATTTAGCTAATGTGTATAAGGAAACTATATCATTATTCGGGATAACTCGTTTAAATCCGATCAGTAGTATTCAGGCGATGCTCTAACAGACAAGACAAAAATTCTAAAAATTGTATTTTCGGAATCTGCTTGTAGGCCTCCTGATTTTTTAAATTTTTTTAACGCAATGTACAAACTCGAACCATTTAGAGATTCATTATAGTATAGATAGATACAATATTTGGATTGAAATGAATGATTATGCATAGTTATATTTAAATGAATTCTAAATTTTGTTCGTATAACGTCAACCTTAAAATATACGTTAAATAAATACGCCATAAATTAAAAAATATAATAATAACTTTTTTATCTTTAGATTGCAATTTTTTGTTGTTGAAACATCAACCAGGAAAGCAGGCTTTAGAAGTACTCTTATATTTTCGCTTATATTCTCTGGTAGGGCTTTCTAAGTATGGGTATTTTAATATATTTCTACGTAAGAAGACTACATATTATGTAGGTATATATCTGCATAGCCCCATGTAATGAGAATTATACAACGGCAGCTGCTTTATCGAGAGGTATTTTTAGTTCTAATAATTTTATACTTTTTATTTTCATGACGAAACAACTCTACGTCGAGATCATTTCGATCGGCCCCGTTCGATTCAGCCGCAAGTAAGTACTGTGCGATTCTGAAAGATTATATTCTAATTTGTTTCCTTATATATATATTAAATTAATAAAGTAAATCGAATATAATCTTGTTTTATTATTTACTCTGGTTTTCCCTGGGTTTCTTCACCCACATACCATTTGCTAGGTGGTAGGGCATTTGCCCGACTTAATGGCTACCACCCCTGGTTTAAAGTATGTCGCCATAATAACCTGAAATTGTGTTCCGGCATTAGTGACCAGGTTCCAGTCTCCCTTAAGAGAGCAGCAGCGCATTTGTAGCACCTTTGGTGTTTCTAATGTCCATAGGCGATCGTAACCGCTTTCCGTCAAGTGGGCCGTCTCACATCTGCCTGTCTGCTAAACTTCTGCAATAAAAAAAAAAGAACATGTACACTTTCGTTTCACGTAGAATTTATTATTCTTGGCATTAAAAATAGTAAATATATTCAACCCTTCAAAAATACGTATCTTTCAATCTTGTATAAGTTCCTGTTAATGACTTGAAGAAGAAGAAGAGGAACAGACAGTTTAATTGCTAAAATAATGTACAAAAAAGACGAGGACAAGAACACTTGTGATCGAAAAATGTAAAAGAATGTCAAATGTTGCTGGGCCGACTATGGAAACGAAAATGGTGTTATTTGATTCAAATCTTTAGTGAATGTTGTAGGAAAAATTGTGGAGCTACGCTTAACTACAATAAATTTGCGATTTCAAATGTTTTATGGGTCTAAATTTTATGAACGCTCTTATATTGCAAAATATGCTAGCTAGCTACGCAATAGTTTTCTCTAAAAGCTTAATAGTAGCCGTATTTAGCTGACTGGAGATTCCATAAAGTGTTCATAATGAAATTAGGGAAAACTGCGTTGAGCAGATGTTGCGTAAAAATTAATATCCGTTAAGAAGTTAAATAATCTTTAATTGTAGATAAAATTATGCTACTTCATCTGAGATAATTTTATAGTTGCCGATCGTTACATGCAGATGGAGCGATGGGTTTAATATGATACGATATTGTTTAATGTGTATGTAATTATTATTGTTACATTATTTTTGGTCTTTATATTTACCTAGTTTTTTAAAAACAGTTTGCCATTACGTAATTCTCTGTTTGCCAGTTTGCATCAAGAAGTGAAGAATTAACGAAGGCAAGTATGTTGATATGATCATTATTACTTGGTCAGGAATACGTTGATGCGCTACGAAGAAGCTTCATTTCACTTCAGTTCCATTAATCTTTGACCTCAAACAATTCAGAATAAATAGAATATAGTTTTTGGCAGTAAAATCTATAATATTATAAAGTTCTAAACATGCCGTGTCTGTACATTGAGAAACGACTGGAACAGGCTATATAAACGATGGCGCACACGATGCAACTTTTTTACATTTCTTGTTTGTTTGTTCGGGTTTCACGCAAAAACTACTGGGCTGATTTCGATGCGGTATTTACTGGTCGACAGCAAATTCTTATATTTGAGCTCTTCACTATTTTGTATCCCGCAAATCCTGCGGCAATTTTTTTGGGAATGGTTTAAAATAACCAGATGGAATAAAGAATTGGACTTTGAATACGATTTTTCACTGACCGGCCAGTTTTTGTATAATTTTCATAAAATTAAAAACGAGCTAATTCTTGAAACATTCAAATTATAACTAAGTTAAAAAGTGTGCTTTAAATAATAAAACGTTTGGTTTCTAAACAAAAATGAACTGGTGGCACCTGTAATTAATTTTTGTTATTGGATGATTGTCATTCCTCAATATTCTTCCACGTTTATACAAACATTCATGAGAACCTGTTGTATATCTATATATGGAAACAGGAAATAAGTTCACTTTCGCTTTTATTGTAATTGTAAGTGGAAAAACCCAAATCCGTTATTTTAATTGTATTTAAGGGCTAGTCGTCAGTTCCAACGCGATTTGCAACCGTTAGCATAAACTAAATAAAATAGGTAATGCTTGGCAGGCCACGCACAGCAAAGATTCTATAGAGGCGACAAACGCCCCTTGTCGTTATTTCGCTGCGGAACTATAAAAACATTTAGTCAATAATACTTCATATCTCATTAAGTTGTCTTCGCACTTTGTTCAAAAGAGTTTTATTTGAAAGAATTTTTGTAATTGAAAGTGAATCTTGAAATCTTGATTTTTTTCAGACTTCCGCAGCATAGTTTGAATTAGGTTGTTACAATTTTAGTGACTTTAGGAGATAACGATATTTCTGTACTTATTGACTTCAATAAAAGTCGTGGAGTAACATTGCTGTTTTTTCAAGATTTGACTATTTAAAAAAATCACATCTTATATGTAGGTACCTACGACGTGGTCGTCGTCCGTCCTTAATCTATTTTTTCATGTTTTCACTACATAACTTGTAGTGCTAAATAGACTAAACCTTTCTGTCACATCATCCACGTAGACGCAATAGTTTCCGAGAGAAATTATTGTGACATAATTTATGAAGATGGACGGACAGCATTTTTGCCAAAATGGCTACAGTTGTGTATAGTTTTCACCTTTTTGGAAAAACTTGAGAACACTTGCATGGGTTTTTGTTTACGTAATTTCAAATCGTGTTCGGCCGGATGTATTCAAAAAAATAGAATAGGTGCATAATTGCTTATGGGCATCGTCTTTAGTCAAAAACACAGAATACTTTATATATAGGTACTGGTATAGAGTCAACAGTCATAATATATATACTAACGCACTCTATCGGTATACGACACTATTCAACGGCGAAAACCGTCCAGGGCGTCTAGTACTATTTTGATTTTTATATCAGACTTTTGGAAATTGCGGGAGTTAATAATTTAACTCCTGCAATTCCCAAAAGCCTTTTCAAAAAATGTTTATTTGTTAGTAAATAAAACAACAATTTAGCGGTAGCGTGATTTATTATGTTTCCTTTTATTTAAATATTCAAAGGCATACATTTTCATAACATCATTTGTATCCACATCCAATCTGGTGCCGTTAGGATGATTTACTCACAAGTTTTACCGCATCTGGGCACACAACAACCTCTCTCAGAAGAAGCTATAATCCAAGTCACCAGAGAACAAATCGTTAGGCAAATCGGTGTTCAGGGTACATGCATAAGTTCAACGTGATCACAGAACACTAGTAAACGTGATAAGCGAAGTCTTAGGAGTCCAGGAATCAAAGTTGTTGGAAAATAATCAAAACACAAACAAAGTAAGTACATACGTTCACGAGTGTGACTCGTATCGATCGGAATGTCGTTTTGGTTTTGACATAATTGACATCTTTGAAATAAGTTTTTGGTAAATCGACAATTCATCAAAAATCCAGTAATTAAAGTTAAAAAGAGCTTTATAATTTGAAAAAGGTGAGGAATAGAATTTACATACTTTAAAATATATTTATTAGCTGATATGGCTTGCAAAAACATAATAACACCAAATATTTCTTAATCAAGTATTAAAATAACTGCGTATAACGAAACATATTATTTTCTTTCATTTGGTGTTTAATTTGAGAACAGTGACATCTACTGCAATACGTACCTACTAATAGAACGCAAAAAAATCTCTAAGAAAAAATAATTGTAGTGACTGTTATGACACTGGTCAAAAACATGGCAGTTTAGTGGTTAACGCTGTCGCGTCTCATTCCAATGACGTGGGGGAGTTTTTGGCGGGAACTGAAAGGAGATGTTGAGCTGTGCAGTTTTATTTTCTAAAAATGTGTAAAATTACTTTAAAATGAACAATAGTTGTAGGATATTGATAGTTTTTGAGTAGTGATTATGTGTTTTGTGAGAAATGTGAACTGTATAGTCAAATGTGGCCTTTTGAGTTGTCACAAGAACTCCGTTGAATGGTACTAGCTGATTACCTACAGTTTAGCTGTGCTACACATAGGCTTAAGAAAATAAAGAAACTAAATGTATATTATAAACTAAGATCTGGCTTAAAGGCCTAGCTGCCAAGCCATAAACCTAAATAAACAATGACGTGGGCTCACATCCTGGATATACCAAGCCTGGTGAGCTTAGGCTATTATTCTGACGTAAGTTTATATTCTTGCAATTAATTACCATGTGTTGACGATAAAGAAATAGGGGTATTTGTGTGTTTGTAGGGGGGGGGGGGGGCTGTCCCCGTAAAGAAATACCTCCATCGACGTAACTGATGTGTAAAACCTACCAATTTGCATTGTATTAGCGTAGGCGTCCCTCTAAAAGTGGGGAAATCCGATATCAGAGTGGGACGTTTATTGTCTAATGCTAACGGTCTTATTCATATTGACTTACTCTACAAAGTTACTATAACTCAATATGAATAAGAGCTTTAGTGTGTACCACGTAGGTACTTACATTGTATAGTTGAGTAAGTATGAATATTCTCACAAATTGTGTAGGGGAACACGGAGGAAGCTTACAAGCCCAACAAGCGTGCCACGGCAGCGATTGTGTTTTAATTATACTGTTTAAAGGTATTAATGAATAAATGGTGACTTCTCTGTTCTGACGCTCGCTAACCGCTGCCGCAGTCGAAAGTCGCGAAAAGTTATTAGAACGGTGAATTAAGTTACGACTTTAGACTAAAGCGCACGAGCCGAGCGAGCGTGCCGCTGTATCGGCCGGCGTGGACCAGAACAGACCAATCACCATTTTAGTAACTATTTAAGTGATGGTTATTAATTGATTGTGACATTTGCTGACCGCTGTCGTGGTACGTTCCTTTCGCTCGCTCGGTTTGTGAGCTTTATTCTGTGCATTGTTTCCCAGATATAGGGGTTGCAGAAGGGAGAAGTACTTAAGTTAATTGTTTTGTTTAATAACCACCTAAAATTAAATATCAAAAATACATCAGGAAACTTTCGTGACTTAAAGGCCTAGTTGCCAATCATAAACTTCATAAAAAATTTATATAATTTTCATATTATTATGTCGGAATTATTATACTATCACCTGTGTTTTATTCCTAACTGTATGGACACGGAACGACCTACTGTAAGACCGACCAATCAGCGCCCGAAGTATATTCCATCGCATGCCATTGTACAAATTCACGATTTTACGTCGATAGATTATAATCTACCGAAAAATACAACTTATGTAAAATTGTAAGCAGTATGTTCAGTTCACAATATTTCGACAGTTTACATCCTCGCGAGATATATATATAATCTAATAATATTTACAATATTACGGTAACACCATACACTGTATACACTAATGTAACTAATCGTTAACATTTTATTAACACTATAAATAATACTCATTTGGATGCAGTCACTTGCATGAGCGCAGGGGGAGTAGGGGCATTAGAATGCCAAAATAAAGGTTTGATAAATTTAAACCTTACTCCGAGATGAAACCCTATTTGAGTGGAGTAAAAAACCATATGAATTATGATTGTCGCGTGTTTAATCGTATGAACAATGCGTAGATGTTAAACTAGAATTACATCTTGATATACATAATTCATGAATATCCAGTTTAATCACGCATTTATAAACAAGAGCTGTGGATGGTGATCAGCACGAATGTGTGAACGTCGCCCTGGCCGGGTAGTTCGCGTTTGCCTGGCCACTGGTGGGGCGCCTACTGGATCTTAGCATTACGTTTTTGGCGTGAGGAGAAAGCGCGCGAGGTGGTGGCCGAAGACCCCGCCGATGTAGCCGGCACTCGGTGTACTCCGCGCGGCTGCGGCCGACACTCGGCCTGCATTTCATGGGCGGGCCGTTTGCGAAATAATGCCATTGAATCGCTTACGCCGAATTTGCCAGTGAACGCGCTGAGCGCGGAGATGTCGCGCAAATAAATAGTGGCGCGGACCAATAATAACAATCCGCTCTCGACCTCTGGCTTCCACGACAATGTGCCAATGGAAAATCGTGATTATCATTTACGTGGCCCTCGTGTTAAATTCTTCGGATGCTAGAGAAGTTAGCCCGGCAGATGCAGAGATTCTTCATAACCATGTAAGTACTTGTAGGATACCATAGTACCTACGATAGAACTGCCTCCGAGTTATCATCAATTGACAGACTGTATCGGTCACGGCTAACGGTCTGATGGCATTTTAGTGCATTGACTTGCAACGTGCGCTTTTACTTTCGTTGTATATACGCACGAATTCGCACGCAGTTTTGTTTGCGTAATGCGTTTTTTTCATTATCTAGTTTAGTGATTACAGGCACTTTTTCAAGAAAAATTTACTTTAATTTCACTACTAATACAATGTGCCTATAGGTAGAAGAAATGTAAGTGCATAATATATACCAAGGTACGTGCATACAACGCTTTTTATATACCTACGCATATTATGTACACTCCTTCCAACCTAGTCTCATTTATCACAAACTGCTGGGTTCTTGAATTTCTATTTTAAGAAGTATAGTGTAACCTACTAGGCTTGTCCAAGGGGGAATTGCAATTGGGGGATTTCAGACATCGTTGGTAATTTTAATTTTGCGGTCCAGGTTTCCTCTCGATACATTCTTTCACTTTCAGCGAGTCGTACATGTAGTATTATGCATGTTATGTCAGAACGCAGTGCATGCTCGTCGGCTAAGATGTTTGCCGGGTCCGGGTTTTGGCATTAAAAAATGTATGGAAGGGACGGTGGTGGTCACATGTACCTAATGAGTTAAGAGCCTAAATTAATAATTGAAGTAACCCGATATATTTTTCACTGATAGTGATATTGAGTCGATATTAGAAGATTCATTTCTATCTTTCATTTCGGATGAAGCAAGCAAAGCGATCCATGTAAACTTAAAATTGAGTCACTCAACGTGATTGAAAGTCTTCTCTTTCTTTTAGTTCTGCGCCTTTCAACATAATTCATTCAATTCGGTGGATCCGTTTGATATCAGCATTACATACAATATGTTTTCTATCTATGTTTTCACACTACAAAGCAAAGAGATTCAACAGCAAAGGATAAATGTAGCTCGTTACTTTATCAAAAGTTTAAATAACTTTAGTGTATGTTACATATTCAACGTTCTTCTACGTTGCAAGAAATTCGTTGCAGCTACTTATAAATTTGATAACCAAACGGGATAAGAAAAACGAGAGCACAACAACAATTACCGCGTGAAAGGCACCTCACAATGATACTTTGGAAAGTAGTTTACTTGCTGACCTTACGAATTCACGGGCATAACGCTTCAATAAAAGCGAAAACATACTTGTTCAAGCGGAAAATGTTTGACACTTTTTTAACTTCCTATCTACATTATTTTTTTAGGTTAAAGACGGATCTAATGATTTTGATCAGTGATTAAAGGTCATAATTTAGAACAATGTCTACTTAACCGAGAGTTAATGTTTGAGACTCGGAAGAACAATACAAAGAATTTTCATATCATATATTCTCTTTTTTTTCACCATATCCCAATTAATTGGGGTAGGCACAACATGTCTTTTCCTTCCAAACTCCTCTATTATGACATACATCTTCTCTCACACCACATATCTTCATATCGTCCATCTTGTAGTTTAACATTCCTTTTGTCACGTGACTTTCATCCCTCATTATATTCCATCTCCGTCACAATTACTCAGTAACGGGTGCAACTTTCAAAGATCCCCTTATGTACTCATTTCTCACCTTATCCATTCTTGTAACACCACACATCCATCTCAACATTCTTATCTCAGCTGAGTGGAGACGTTTGTGGTTTATCACTTTAGTAGCCCAACATTCGGTATAGCATGAATAGAATCTTCCAGTAAAAACGCAATTTTAAAACGCTTCTAAACTTTAGTATTATTGGGTAGCGTCACAATTTTTTTTCTTTTTGGCGTTTTACTATATATAATAATTTCTTAGACCAAATTAGTCAAAAATTTAAAGTCTTAATACATTATTTTTCACAGTTCCTAACCAGAAATATTGTATTGGCCCATAAGTTATTACAATCATAAACATTCATCATATTTTCCTTTAAAGGCACCAATATTAAGATTAAGAAATGTTTGAACGGGTTTAAATGCAGGGAGCATATAAATCCTATTAAATAACTATAATATGTACATTAGTAAGCAAACAGAAAACTCAAGGGCCCTCTTACATAAAACATCAGCCCATATTTATGCGTGCCTGCGTGGACTCACTCTCTTTAAAGACCAAATTAATAAAACATTATTGCGGTATCGTAGTTGAATTAGTAAGACTTTTTTTAAAGGGCCTCATAGACCCAGTCAGTGCCGTAAGATATTCTGTTAGCAAAATAAAATTAGACTTTTTGCTACCGGCTGTTTCAGGATCATGCCTTCCAAATTTATTTTACGTAATTTTAACACTTACATATTTTACCGTTTTTCATTTATAATCTATTGACTTGCATGTTTTGTTTACGCTTTCAGTGAGTGTAGGAAATCTACATGAACACTGGACAGCCAGTGTCATATACAGCTTATTTTAAAATGTTACTTTTGATTGTAATGATTATTGGCATCAAACCGTTCTGTGATGCACGTAACTGAGAAATATGTAAGTGAATATTATTACAATTATTTGTTACTTATTTTGCTACACCCACATTAGGTATACAGTCCGCTCAATTTCTTTCAAACAGAAGCTTTGTGATTTTTGAGTCCTTTATGAAATTCTCTAGAGGTTTTTTAAACTGTCATTTGTTTTGGGATTTTATGCCCCGTCTCGAAACTCACCGGACAAGAGGAAGATACTCTAGATATTTATAGTTAAAGTGAAATCTTAATTATGTAAGTGGACAAATGGACAGTTCGGTGTCCATTGTTATCTTGAGCTATTGTTGTAAATCAACACGCACCCAATGGCAATGGCGGCGACATTGAACTTCGAGCGTTTGACTTATCAACTGCCGGCTATTGCTGTCATGGTTACTTGCGAAACCTATTCATCATTAACCGGGTCACGGTACAGTCTTTTAAATTAGGATATGTTCTATGATTTCTAGATTTTATTCGCTTTTAGATCTCACCTTGACCTTAATTGAATTATGTTATTTTGTTTTCTATTATAATTACTTAAAATAATGTGTTTGTGTTTGTACATGTTAACATAGTGTAATAGGTATTTTATATCAGGAAATAAAGAAAATCTAGGAGCCGTGTTGCATAAATATGCTAGCGGAAAGAAAAGTTGTTAGTACAAACAAGTTTTAAAGCCGCACACTAGGAAATACTGGAGCTAGAAATACGTTTACTTCCTAGCCATAATATAAGGGGTTATTTTTATTTTTTCCTTATGTTTTGATACTACATTCTACACTGTCTTGTATACGAAATATAAAAATTCAGAACTCATAGTAGTATTCAAAATCTATAAGAACTTAATGAAACTAATACACATGATGAAATGATGCTTAAATATTTTTTTCTAATTATAGTGCTCCACGTGTCTTGATTTGCGTAAATCATATTACGGGGTAAAGAATAGTCCTATATTCTTCTCTATTATCGAAAGTATTTACTTGTGTAGGTACACCAAATATAATGACAATCCGTTAATTTCCAATGTTAATTCTCATGCTGAGCTCGGACTTCCTCTTAGAAAAATAGACGGCGTACACCATCCATCCGTCCTTTCAACAATCCAAATAAAGTCACTTTCACTGGTATGTACTCGTACGTATACTGTAAAATAAAATGATTTATCCTCCAACTTAATTTATTACACAGTAAAAAGTTATGCGCAACCTTAGCCTCATTAGTTATATTATATCACAAAGTTAGATAATAGTTTGGTGACCAGATATCTGTTTCGACACACATACGTCGTTATGTCACTCACAGTATAGAGGGAAAGTGTTCTTGCGTGTTTCCATGTTAGAGACGCATTTGGTATGTGTTGTTGATTTTGTTAAGTAGATCAATATGTTCGATCATGTAAGCTTTTGCTTGTGATTCATTTCTTAACCTGATGAACTGGATTAAATTCTCAATTTTAAAACAGTCCACAGATCACGTGATACAGTCAAACTGCGGTAATCTGGGTCTTTGGCACATTCGGCGCTCCTTGTAATGTGACATTTCAATATAAATATGTAATATGTATATAGGTAGATATATTACGTTCAGGATATTACGTTATTAACCTGTAAGGTATGCAGTTATATTAGGTTAAAGCTTCGTTAATGTATGGTTGAACATATACCAACATTTTCATACATTATGGGATTAAAAGACACTTGTAACCTTTTTTCTTTTTCCTTTCACGCGGCATTTATAATAAGGCTGAATAAACTGGTTTAACGATAACGAACGAACTGAATTCCAGGTTCTATTTTCAATAGAATGATAGCAATAACGAGACTAGAAAAATCCATTGAATCCGGAGATCGGGAAGATAGGTAGGGGCGAATCATTAATTACGTAAGAATGATTTTGACGATTTTTGACCTCATCTAGACTATGTAAGGATACATAAGATTTTTCGAACCCCACCTCCCTCTTCTTACGTAAGATTCAATTTCATTTTCGGAATAATAAAAAAAACGTTGTTAGGATTAGTTAGGTACACTAAAACTCAAAGTTTAACGTAAATCAAAGATTTTTATTATTAAGCAGATAATTAGGTTATACTCTTTCAATGCTATCAGATATAGATCATATTTATATGATATTAAATTTCGACTTGTAAAATAGTACGTCAGAATGGGTTTTACCCCCCTCCACCCAGTACCTCCCTCCTATTCGGGACCCTTACATAATTATTGAATTGCCCCTAAATAAGCTGTAGTATAAAATATACTCATTAATTGAATTTTCTCATGATGTTTTGCTTGCTGTTGTATAGGTCAGTAAAACTATTTTCTAAGCAGTTTGTGCACTCCGCTAGTATTTGAACCCACGTCATGGAAATGAGATACTGCTTTAGCCACTAAGCCAGAGCTAAGGCGATTATTACATTATGCGCTATATACTCATCATTTCACTAAATCAGGGTGGTGTAATAGGTGCAAAATCTATAGCTAATACTAGGCTCTTCACAGATTATACCGGGTTTTACATACAGGGTAGTGTAATAAGTATCTAATAACTAGCTTGTTATATACCTTCACAAACAGTAACAGTGGTAATTCATAGTAATTAAAGTTTGTTCCGGTTGTATATAAAATAATTTTACGTTCTGAAAGTTAAATCACATAGTTACTCAACATCCGTAAACTGCAACATGTATTTAGGGTAAGATTTGAATGCGTAACATCAGAGCCTTGTAATTGGCGGTTCGCATGTCGGGAGGCGAAAGTAAATTCGCTTATTGCAAATATAATTGAGTCGAAAAAGATAATGTTGTGACAAATGCAGGGCAATGTTGTGAAAGCAACATTGACATTAGAGTCTATTGTGGACGATTATGGTGGGAAGTTGCGCAACGCGGTCGCTATATCGCATCGTTGCGTGCGCACCGTTCATCGCGAAAGTGAACCACGTTTTATAATGTCAACTTTAAATGGTAAACAAAACATTATATAATCATCATTATAAATCCATCGCCTTAAGCGTTGGTTTTTCCGTCACTTATAGTTTTAGAATAAGATTCATATACGTATATAATTAACTATTCTTTACTTTGTTTATTATTACGTACACTAGAAGATTTTTGTGTGACAAGAGAATGTTTACTAGAATAAAAACGTATCTAAAGAAAAGACATATTGGTCTACATCAAATTATTGACAAAATGTGAAAGAAAAAAAAAGTATTTATGGTTCAAATTACCTATTTTGAAATTTATTCAAGCGGCCAAATTAGTTTTCTGACCCTCTAATGCTGGGACACACTAACGTGATACGTCAATGCCTATCATCACAATAAATATTGCGTTAATTATTGACGCGAAGTGAGTGGCTATACTTGAAAGGACAACGTGAATTCCCATGGCGATAATTTTGGCGCTAAGGTTCCTTGAATATTAAGCAAGATGGACATTTTCTCTTTGTTTAAACGGGTTCTATAATTACCCATTAGGCTTTTAATATCTTCAATAGTTCCTTTAAAAGGTAATATATATAAATAATTCCATTATTCTTTGCCAAGCATCATTTTGCGACGCATGATTCATGAAACCTTTGCGTCCCGCACCCCACAAACATGCTCTGTTTGCAGAATTTCGAGAAACGCAATTATATTTCGTTATTTGACTCCATACCCAGAGTACGTATTAATAAAGACAAACATGGGTGATCCCATCGCGCTCACGGTGCACCACAGAGTACTTTTATTGCGGTGTTACACTGACATACGTAGTGTATCCGCTTCAACGCATTTTCTCGTGTTAATCTCTGATGTACCGCCACTTAACTATCGCCTAACGTTAAACGGCAATGTAAACGCCGTTGTCAAATTATCGCGTTTAGTGGAGGCTACACCTACGTTAAACGTGTATCATCGCGATAATAAACGGCGTTTCCCGTTAGTGTGGCCCCAGCATAAGAACTATTGTGATGCAATATGCACTGACCTGCTAAGCATGCAAAGGCCGTAGCCACAATGCATATACAGATGTAGGGTAATAAATATTTTGTGGGTCGATGATATAACTATTTTGCTTTAAAAAAATCGACGGACCATCAACAACTAAAAATCCGTTTTATTCACAACTTACGCAATGACTGCCATTCTCGTGTTAAAAGTTAAGTTACGTCACATATAAAATCCAACACATTTACCTCCTTTCTTCACAGACACGCGATTTATGTATCTGCGTTTTAAATGCAGGGTAATTGACTTCACTTAAAGAACTCAATTATGTAAAATGTTGATTAAGTTATATAATTAATTACATAGTTATGGATGTTACCTTCCTATAGTTACAATTAGCCGTTGACAGATACGTCAGGTATTAACATCATAATAATTATAAAGCAAGCATTTTACATTATTTATTATGTAGATACAAGTATTTGAAGGGGCCTCAGGGTTCTCGTGCTAGCCCCCGATTTTAGTCTTGTGCATTTCTTTATTATTACATGAGCATATAATATAGATTTTCTAAAGCTTTTGACGCAGTTCGCGTCAAATGCGCTCGCTTTGCACGCATAAGCTTCTTGGATCAAAGGGCCTGAAGCGGTCGCCTTTGGAAAATCGTCTAGAGAAATTGACACGTGTCTAGATATACTAGTAGTTGTAAGACAGCATAAAGATACACTTCATTTTGATTCTAGTTATGTTATCATATGAATCTGCGAAAACGACCTCTTGACGGCCCTTAGTATCCCGTGAAATGCCGTCCTTTCACCTATAAATGGGAGGTCTGAGCCCAGCAGTGGCACGATCATGAGCTGTACATCTATACATATAATAAAACTGTAGTGGTCGAATTTCTGTACAATGAAGGGGGATGTAAGAAGTGAAATAGAACTAATTTAGATTTAATCCAAATTTTTTGTATTCCTGTTTGTCTGTTTCCACGGGCTAATTTCCGAAACGACTGGACCGATTTAAATTTGGTATGGTGGTAGCTTATATCCTGGTCAACATATAGGATACTTTTGATACCGAAAAATTAAAGAGTTCCCGTGGGATAGTTAAAAAACCGCACCACGCGGAGGAAGTCGCGGGACTCAGCTAGTATTACAAAAAATCCTAACATTATTTACATATAAACAGTAGGCTCTAAAAAAGCATCTTATCATTTACTTAAAAAAAAAACCAGAATATGAATACTTTTAATATGTTAATTATGTTTTTTAAATAATAATTAATTGATGCTATCATTGACTTACTAACCAAGTTGGTTAGTGGTTGGTTAGTAAGTCAATGGATGCTATGCGTGATTTGACACCGTTTAATTATACAAAATTATGACGTCATAATTTGCCGAATGAATGAAGCTGCGATGTTCTGTAATGCTTCTGCTCTATCTGTGTTTATGTTAGTGTTACTGACAGTGTCCGAATGTGTCTTATTTATAGTTATTTTTTTTAACAAAAATAACACCAGCTTTATATTCGAAATATTTACTTTTGGATTTTTGAGTGAAGTCGGTTTTGGTTTAGATAAAAAAAAATATTTTTTTACTTTTAGTAGCGCAAATACTTCAACAGCTTTAGAAATTATATTTTATTTCTAATTATAATTTGTCATCTTACTCTTCGGTATATGGTCTTCAACAAGGGTTGTTCTCGATTTCTTTGTGATCCACAAATCCGATCCTGACGTGGTGACTATGGGACCGTCTCGCGATTTAAAAAAAAGCAATTTGAAAATCAGTCCACAATTGACGGAGAAATCGCGTAAAATGCATCCAAAAAAATTAAGCTGTTTTAAAATACGGCCCTGAAGTTTTCTAACCGTATTTTTTCTCGTTCTAGGTGTCAGGGAATAGAAGTTCGAGATTCTTATTCGACGCGATATTCGGCCTTGAGGTGCCGCTCCTGGATGAGCAAAGTATCGAGGATGATGACGAGGATACACAGGTCAAGAATTGTTCATGTGGTTAGTAGTAGCAATACGTCTTATTTGTTAACCGATTTAAATAAGACTAAAAATGTCGCCAAACGCTAGGCCTCACAGACCAAAGCCTGACCATTATTTAGGCCAACGAATAAGTGTTCGCGGGATGCTGTCCTTTGGGAACGTTCCCGACTATAGTCACTGCTTTGGCGCTAAGATTTTATCTATATTTTTCCTATTTACTTTAAATAGTAAATACCAAAATATTTTTTTATAGCCAAAAAAGTTTAGCATATACAAATTTATTGAGAAAATACAGTAATTTAAAATGTTTTAGAGTTTAAATGAATATGATCTTTAATATCAGGTAAATTAAATGAAGATTAGTAGGTCTTACTTTCAAGTTATGATTTTAACATTAACAATATTTAATAAATTTTCATGTATTTGATCATTATGTTTACGTACCTACAGTACGCGCAAAACTAAAATGCGCTTCGAGTGAAGTTAGTTTTCTTATTTAGGGCTGTTTTATTATTATTTGATTCTAGGTAATTGTAATTTCTAGTATTGTTCTTGTCTTCTTTCTTCTTTCATGCCTGAAGTAAGAGAGAAGAAAGAGCAATAGACTAGTTTGGTGTACTGAGATTGATTAATTTAATTTTTACTTGATTGTTGGTTTGAAAGTTTGTATAAAGTTTATTACGTATCATCTCGCCTATTTTAGGTAAATTAGTCCTACTTCTTCGATCATTGCTTATTTTGTAACAAACAAAACATTAAATTATAATTATGATACATTTGTTTTTTGTCACTAGCCTTATGTTTGATTTGAAATTGGTATTGATATTAAAAGTACTTCAGACATTCGTCCATGATACATTTTGAAAGTATAAATTGAAAGTTTAGTTTTAACTGCTTATCTGTCGAAATAAATAATTAATTGATGATTGTTTGATTGCATAAAATGTATACTATAAATTTCAAACTTATGACTGTTTTATGATCACAAGTTAATACTTGTGTAATTGTGCATAACGATAAAATACATTGTCATTATTAGAAGTACATGTACAATAATTATTATTATATACGTTTCTTATATTATAATTATTCAGCTAAAGCGGCTTACCATACTTAAAACTTAGATTCGTATACACATAATATGTTCATACAGAAACAGTATCGAAATTATACATATATTTACGTTTGACCACTGTCTCACCTGATGTTGCGTGATGACGCAGTCTAGGATGGAGCACGCTTATCTAGAAGATACCTATTCACTCGTGACTTGAAGACTTTAACATTGAATTTGTCAGGAAAAACAGACTCCGGCAAATTATTCCACTCTTCGGCAGTGCACACCAGAAAAGATGAAGCGAAACTTATATATCAAATTCATGATAAAATCAGATCGTTCAAATTTTGCTCCTTGTAATGTATCTACATAAATACGTCTAGACATACAATATCGGCCTTTAAAACTATAAAATATATTTTGTAGCGGCATAATATAGACACACGTTCCTACGATATTTTATCCGTATAGAATCTAATGTTCAAGACAAATATCTCTGACATATGTAAATCCAGACAGGATGAAAGAATTTAATGATTTTAGGTGGATTTTATATTTTTCAAGAGGTCTAGGTTTCTAAAAAGATTGCAGTCCTATGAAAATTTGCTCGCTGGATCAATTTATAAATCTTTCAACAAACATTGCATGTTATCCGTGCAGGAACGGAGAAAGAATACAATTTCTTGCGACCGGGCTTGTCGTAAGAGGCAACAAAACAACCCACAGCCATATAGTAGTGTATTTACCTATTTGGCTGGCTACCACCGCTGGTCTAGAGTATGCTGCCATAACAACCTTGAGTTGTGTTCGGGCATTAGTGTCCGCGTTTCAGTTTCCATATAGAGAGTGGCAGCACATTTGTCGTACATTTGTTGTTACAAATGTTCATAGGCGTTGGTAACCGCTTTGCATCAGGTGGGCCAAAGGGCCAAAAACAAAGAACAAAAAACTTTCTTTATTCAAACCACCTGTCGTTTTTCTTGTTTCAAGCATGTTTGTAGTTAGATCAGAACAAATTTCATCCTCTTGTCACGGTAATGTTCCATTACATTTAGATTATACCTTTTAGATAAACTTTCTAATATCTTGGTTCACGTTTTAGAGTGCGGCAGGGCAAACCCACTTCCTAGAAAGATGGGTAAGTTGAATGTGCACAGCATAACAGACGTTGGCTTTTATGTACTTTTACTTTCAGTAGTGCATTTGCATCGTAGTTATGACGTGAGTTATTTGTATAACATTGTTTAGTGCTTGTGTATCTCTAGAGTAATGATGTAAATATTATGTAATGGTCATCCTTTTTGTGGTAAAGTTATATGTCTTGTTTAACATCCGTTAATTTGTTTATATTCAGTTTCATATTGTAGTGTCAAAAATAATTTTAACTACAAGTATCTACTTAGACTAAAAACAAAAATAACCAGTAAAAAATACCAATCTAACTCCGATAAGCTCCTAAGCATGCGTGTACATGGCATCTCCGAAACGCAGCCACAATGCTGCGACTCTGTCAATTTCTATGTTTACCTTGTGTTTTCTTACAAGATAAATTTTTGGATAAAATTTTAGTTAAATTTTATCTTTCAATGATTAATGTAAATAATTTTTTTACTGTAATATCTAACTGTAGACGTGGCTTAAGTTGTCTAATGGCTCCTATATCTTAACGACCGTTCATTTGCCCTACTATTGATTAAAATTTGACATAAGCTCCATATTATTGACACTACATAATGTCAAAATTCAATCGATGGTAAGGCAAGGGAACGAATAGTAAGATATCCGTACCGGCCATAAGACTTTTAAACATCATTAAATAGTGTAATTCATTGTAAAAATCTTGTTTAGGAGATGTACGCAAATGAACTTTTAAGGAAAAACAACGCTTATATACGTTGTTTGTCCTGCGAACATTGTCCACCCTAATATAAGTACGGCCCCACCGTACCGTTGCCGCCCGCTAATAAGGCATAGAGCCGCGGTGTTGGCGCGACGGTGCCGCGGTGTCAGCGCGACGAAGCCGAAGTGTCGGCGCGGCGGCTGCGTGATGGCGTTCTGTGTACACGCGTGCTAGTTAGAAAAATAAATAAATTCTGCTCCCGGTTTTTGACGTGTACTTAAAACATCTTTTTAGTAAATCAATCAAAAATTTAAAATAATCTAATTAAAACAGAATTTTTCACTGATCTGGTCTACATTTTTTTTAAAGTAAAATGTCAAAGCGGGGCAAGAATGAACGTTGGCACTATCTAATATTTATTATAATTTATAGGTTTGTTTTCCCCGTTGCTACTGTATTTCCTCGTATTCTTCCGTGGTAACACTAATCTGTTTTAATATTATCGCCGGTCTTTTAAAGGAACCAACCAATATGTTTGTAGTTAATTAATATAAATTTGATTTTTACCTAATTAATTTTAATAAGTATACAAAGTACTATTTACACTCATTAGGGATCATGGGTAGAATATAATACAAATTAGTTCAGTTTTCTTTTATTGTATTCAATTATATGTAATTTTATTGTTTTGTGAATAAAGATGAAAAAAAGTATACAAAGACAAAACCATTTGTAAAATAACTCTTGAATGAAAGTCAGAAGTTAAGAACAATTAAGACAATAGATGTAAACACTATTTCCTATTAAAAGGTGAACAAGAAAGCTCGATATTTCTCACCACAGATGACAAAGATGTAATTACAAATACAAGGAATGCCATTGAAAGTAAATGATGTGCATTGAACTGTGGAAATGACAGTGAAAGTGGAAATGGGCTCGATCTTGATAGTAATGGCGGCGCCTGCGCACTCACTGTTACGATCGTCGATATGGAACTACTGGTATTCGTATCATAATAACGACACGTCTTCCGTGAAACTTTATCTGGTAGAAGTAGGACACTACTTTCAAATAAGTCACTTATGGAGATAGATACTTCTTTATTGTACACCAATACAAAAATAAACCTACAAACTAGCGGTCTTATTGATATTGAGTTAGAGTAAGTTTGAGGGCTTATTTAAGAACCTTAGAGAAGTCTACAAACGTTCTCTAACTCAATATGAATAAAACTACATGTAATTATACAAAGGGCGGTTTTATCACTAAAAATAAAATCTTTTCCAAACAATCCCCTGAATGAATTTTTGTAATTTTGATGATTATATTTTCTGGTCATTGTTATAATATTAAATTATGTCATTTATGTCATAAAAGAAAGAAAACATTCATTTTGATTCGTTTACGCCCCAATTTCGACCATTTCCGGGACCTTAAATAAACAGAACATTTTGTAAATTTAAACCTGAAAACCAGGTAGAGGAGTAATAAGTACAATTTCACCACCGGTCTAGCCAGTGGCCGGTCAATATTAGTAGAGGGCAGATAACAAAATTTCACCACTGATATTGATGATAATTTTAGATTTTATGTAAATTTGTCTCAATAAAGTTTCAAAAATGTTTAAATTTGACTTGACGGTACCTTTCACGCTTTGGTGCCGCTGTACGCCGCACGACCTTACCCATACGAACGGCGCGTCCCTGGCTGCAGAGTGAGCACTTTCCGTAGTTTATCCAGAACTTTCAAATATGAAGATCTCCAAAAAGGGGGTAAAAGAAATCTAAAGTTTAGACGAGGTAGGCAACGCATTCATAGTATTACAGATGTCTTTGGGCGATATGGTAACAATTTGCCATCGGTGGGTCTTCTGACCATACGTCTACGAGTCAATTAAAAAAAAACTCACTTACGCATTTAAATTTTAGCATCAATTAAATGAAAATTTTCTAAACTGCTATGTCTTTTGATAATCACTGTGATAAGCCATGAACCTTTTTATATTCAGAACTAAAACTTGTTACTTAATTGTTGCATATAAAATTAATACGCTAATATGTCATTAAAACTATATTAACTGCTTGAACCAATTAGAACCTATGTATTGTTTAACATATTTGCACAATATCCTTCTCAAGAACACTGTAGAGCATGTCGTTTACTAAATATTGTAATGGTCCAGGAGCCAGGTACAATTTTGGTCAATTATTTCATCTCGAGCGAAACTTCGTGAAATGCATTAGGCACTTATACTATGAATACTCGTGACCGTCAGCTGCGACTCCGTGGGTGGGGCGGGCAGTGGCAGCCAGCAAATAATGAATAAATCAGCTAGCTGTAAGTCAAGGGAAAAGTCGTTAGCTGATAAGATTCAGTAGGTGATCGATGTTGCTGCGTTACACCGTTGAAGGTACCAGCTGACAAACTTTCCACTTAGATACAGCAAGCTGACATTAATTTTCATTCATAGTAACATATAAACGACCACCAGGCAAATTTTTAGTTGAGAGGAAATCATTGAAAATATTTTTTTTTTCATATTCAAGCAGCCAGCTGACATATAATCCACCATGTTATGGTCAGCTGACTTTGTTTTTTCTTTAAAATACAAGGTAAACTATAATCTGACAAATTTTCAAATGGGAGGAAATGACTGAAATTTTTTTTTTTCTCCATGCGTGGGAGGCTGCCACTGCCCGCCCCACCCACGGAGTCGCAGCTGACGGTCGCGAGTATTCATGGTATAAATCCCTAATGCATTTCACAAACTTTTGATTGGGAGGGACTTGGTCATGAAAATCTGTCACTGGCTCCTGGTCCATAAGTTGTATTTACCCTTTTCAATTATATAACAACAAGTTATATTTAGTACTTAGGTGTACTAAACATACCTACCTATTATATGATATACATATCATGTGATTTAGATATAGGTACTAAATCACATAATATGTATATATTACCTAAGTAAATTTGCGGTGTATGTGTGAATTTACCCCAAAACTACAGCAGTTGCCGGTAAGCTACTTATCCGTGACGTAGTAAAAAACTGCAAGGTAATCGTTTACTCCGGTACGGCCACGTTTTACAAACAAATAAACATCCTTCATGTCATCTCACCAGCATCCGGTAGGCTCAAAAAATACTAGTTGAGCGTCGCGAGGAATGATTTGCGTGGCAATGATTTAACAATAAAAGATTTAAAGATCATAAGAGGTGAATGAAATAAAATAGAAAATACAACCGGGCTTAATGCTAGGATCATTTACGTATTGTATATTAATAATTATCGTACATTTATTTTCCTGAAACAAATTTTTATTTACAGTAAAACAGTGAATAATAACTGATCTTGAAAAACATTTTAAGATAATGTAGATACACAACAAACACACGAGTCTATTTTTAGAATGTCGAGCTGGATTTATAAATTGATGTAAAACATAACCGACTATTACAATGTACCAGAGTGCTCCAATTGCGGAAACGTGGCCAGGCCAGTTTGTTAAGTTCAATAAACTAGAATTCGCTTTCTCGATATCCGCAGAGTGCGGCGGTTCCAACCAGGAGAACCGCATAGTGGGCGGGGTGCCAGCTGGCATCAACGAATTCCCCTGGCTGGCGAGGATCGTTTACGATGGCCAGTTTCATTGCGGAGCTTCGGTGCTCACCAAGGAGTATGTCGTCACAGCTGCACATTGCGTTAGAAAGTAAGTATTGTAATCGCTATGAACTATGAACATTTACCATAATATTTTTACATACCGTCAAAGAAATGCACATCTGGTTTATTACATATCCCGCATTTGGACCTCTTTTGTTTGCTTTGTGTTTAAAATTTGCAATTAGAAACTATTGTTTTTGTTTTCCTTTATGGCCGTTCGCAGGAATAATTTAGCAGGTGTGCAGATTACGTTTTCGTGGAAAAAAACTTGGTCTACGCAGTCGATTGTTGTATTGTACAGTTTACTATAAAACAATGCCCGAACTGAGGGGTGGGGCAGTCTAGCGAGAACCACGATCAAAGCAAGACTAGTATATTCGATAACCGATATAGTGACGGACTTTGCGCGTGTTATTGAATCGTGCAGTTTGTACTGGTTGTATCCAGTTATATTTGTACCTGTTTTATACTTGTTTGTATAGTTCTAATTAATACGCTTTAGTTTTAATTAAAATCGGCCCAAGGCTCTTTTGAGTATTGTTCGATAGTTCGTATATTTAAGGATTTGGCCCTGAAGGCACACTTGAAAAATTCATCTTATAGATACATTACTAATGGTGAACGGCTATGTTTCTAACGACATTTAGAAAATATGTCGGGAGAAAAGTTTAAAGTTACAAACGATGCACGAAAAAAACGCATCATTTATAAACTACCAACTATATTTAAAAAAGAAAACTACAGATTTTAATTACAAACCAGGTTCTTTATATATCCTTAAAGTTGACGACATAAAGAATGAAAACAGGGCATCAGTTCTATCCCATCCTAAAGGTTGGCAACGCGTTGGCTTCGTCGGTGGTGTTGCAAACGTATATAGACGACAGCTACCAATTTTATGTAAGATAAGTCGCCAGCCTTTCTGCCACCTACGCCAAAATAAAACATGTTAAATCTGTCCCAAAATGTCGTTTGAAACATATAGCTTTTCACTTCTTGATATATAACTCTATTTTAGCCTGATTTAAATATGGAATTTTGAAGATTCTCACTTTATAGATATTGCCTCTTTTGTGAATTTCTTTTTCCAGCAAAAATAAGTATCTAACTATTACTTCATTGTACTATCCATATTCACAAATCTTGAGAGCTCATTGTTGAACTAGCATTAAAAGTAGTTCCAAATAGGGGCGAAGCAATTTTCCCGTAACCAATTTACAAATAAGAAAGTGGAACGCCGTGACTCAGCACTTCCAAAATATTTATCCAAATTCCCCAACCTCATATATTTTTTTAGCCTTTTCATACGGATGCGCTTGCGTAATCATTTGATCTGCATCATCAAGTAAATCGTAATCGTCAAGTGGATATCATTCATACACTTTATGGGAGGTTTGTTCCACATAATGAAAGGATGGTCCTTATCAGCAAAGGCATCGTCTGAATGGCAACTATAAATTATGATACTCGTAAACTTCGTTTTTTAAATATTAAAACGATTAAATAACATATTATCTTTATATATATGTTTCAAATAAAGTGAAAGATGTTTTCTTGAGACAATATAAGTAAGCAGTTATTTTTTCTGTTACAGTAATGATCTATAATAACAGTCCATAATTGTTCCGCTGTTGGGCTCGGGCCTCCCATTATAGGAGAACACTATATAGCCTCCACGCTTGTCCTAGGCGGCTTTGATAGGTTTGACACATTGGTTTTCTCAATGTGCAGGTTTCATCACGATATTTCCCTTCACCGTTACTAGCACGTGGTAATTGAAGCAATATGAACATTAGGTCAGAAAACTGACTGAAAAAGTGGTGAATGCATTCCTTGGAAGCCGCGCTCTTTGAGTTTACGACGCGTGTGCTAAGTAGTCATTACGCTACCAGGACTTCATGATCTACCTTTTATAAATAAATTTATTTAATAACTTAAACAATTGTATGGTAGGCAGGCATGCTTTTTAACTAGCCTGCTGATCTGGGTCCTCATGCCTGCGAGGTACATATTGTCTGAAATTGTATCACCAGCGCTTCTAGTTTGTTACAAACACATGTAAACCAATTTATCGATGGGAGTCGATTTGACTACTGTCGAGACAACAGGTCCGAATAAAATAAATCTTTTAGCTATAAAAGAGTGTTTCTCTGCAAAAGGACCCCATAATGAGCTACCATCATAACAATACCTACATAACGATAAATCGTACCAACATTTCTGTGCAGATCACAAAATACCCGCTACATCGATGATTATTGTAACAATCTGAACACATAAATCGCTACAATTTATCTTTACGTATGTAGCAGGCTTCATTTACTTGCAAAGCAGAATATTAAAGTATAAATTTAACGATTTCAGACTAAAGCGTTCGAGGATACGCGTTATTCTGGGTGATCACGATCAAACTGTAACCACTGAGAGTGCAGCAATCATGCGCGCGGTCACATCTATCATCCGACACCGGTCCTTCGACGCTGATTCTTATAACAACGACATTGCGCTGCTGAAACTTCGTAAGCCAGTCAACTTCTCGAAAATTATCAGACCTGTATGCCTACCTGCACCTGGTAAGATTGCGCTTATATATTTTTTATATTTATAACTGAATAGATGACAGAACAAAAGATTATAAAATTATTTACATTTAAAAAGGTATATATATATATATATAGATATATATATCAGACTAAAAATAATTTTAATTCAAAATGCTTACTGGTCCAACCCTCCTAGAATGGTAAATGTATGAGACTGACACATCGTTTAATTTGTATTATGTCATTTACATATATTTTCATTTTATTCGTTTATCGCTAATTCTAGTCTAAGAGACACTGAAGATCTACCTTCATCCATCTGATATATATAATTTCTTTTATCAAATTATATTCATATATAAACTTAAAGTTAACTTTAAAGCTTCAAAACACGGGAATAATAATCCATGAATGCTTTTATGCAGGCAAGCCTATACGGCTATTTTTTAATTTTTTTATTTTTATTATGTAACCAATTTTATTGGCTAAGAAAACGGTGTAGTTACCTATATTGACTTACCTGTGCATACCTGCTAGCCAGGTAGCCATAAACAGAAATAAGTAGGCAAGCCTATCAAAGCATATTCTCCATGTTAAAAACTATCAGTTGAAACTAAATTTGTTCAGTTACGAAAAGAGTGTAGGTTATGAAAAATAAATGATTAAAATTAATTTAATTGAAAATAGCTATAAACACTTTTCGATCGACAAGCTATCACAAGCGTGTTTATAAATCAATATATTTAACAAAAATTATGTCTCATCTGGTTATTAGAAGAGTAAAGGACTATGGGGTAGTTGCGGATATGACGTCATATCTAACTTCGTACAAAATCCAGGAGGCTGCGATATAATGTTCACTCAATTTATGCACATCGAGTGTATAATGCACATAGTTCGTAAACCGTGAGTTTACAAGATTTGTTCATATACTATACGTAAGGTAGGCATACGAGGACAGCTGTCCCAATTTAAACACGTGATAAGACACTTGAGTGACTTAAGCCTTAGCGGGCCGGCCTCAGTGCAACGCAGAGGCTCCGGGTTCAATTCCTGGCATGGTTAATTTCGTAAACGAACTTTCCGCTATTTAGCCTTCACGGCTTCAGAGTGGTCCGTTGAATATTACCCATAACACAAGCATAACTTGCTTAGTTTGGGGATGTACAATGTGTGTATTTGTCTGCCGATTTATTATTATTATATACCTATATAGAATGTCTTTGCAGACCACGGGCCATAAAAACGGCCCGGACTTTTGGAGGCTACGTAAAGGCTCCTTGACAAATTTAATGTAAACGTGGCGTGACAGTGACCGGCGATTATCCCTGTCTAAATTATATTATAATGCACCCAAGGACAAGCCCCAGCCAATGTAGGAATATAGTGGGAAATGAGAACAAAAAGTACCGGGCTATTGGGGTGAAATACTAGTGATACTAAGGGTCTGAGAATATGGGGACTATGGCTTCTGCCGGTCGCATTGTTCGGGGTTAAAATTATTAAAATATTTCTAACTTTTGATATTTTTTGTCTTAATGACGATAACTGGGTATCTACCATTGATGTAACAATTGCTACATCAATGGTATCTACACTAATCCCCGGTGCGGAAGTGGGATTTAAAAAGTTATTGACATGTCTGTGGGTTAGATATATCTACTTACAGCAGAATTCAACTACTTAATATCCGTCATTATTTGTGGATTTTTAAGCACCTTAATAGTTACTTAATAATTTAATGCACGGAGTTTTTAAAGAAAAAATGTTTTGATTATAGGCGTAGAACCTGCTGGCAAAGAAGGAATAGTAGTCGGGTGGGGCCGAACTACTGAGGGTGGTCAACTACCAGCGGTGGTCCAGCAAGTACGTGTGCCCATATTAACATTGACTCAGTGTCGAAGAATGAAGTATAGTGCATCCAGAATTACCGCCAACATGGTAAGTAAATTCTAAATTATTTAGGCCATTAAAAAAAGTTGGCTACATACTTAGATATAACATAGTAAAAAATTGAGTTGAGAGTTGTTGAAAATCAACCAGTTTATGCAAGTAAGCAGACTATAATCTATTTATCAGATAGGCAAGAAAAGGTCAATGACACTTAGTATTTTGGTAACGATTACACAAAATGAAATGTTAGGTCCTTACAAGACGCGAGGATCCTCCAATGTGGTATGAAGCATAAGCAGGAGGTGAGCTTATTCAATAATAACAAATCATAAACGTTCTACTCCTGGGTTTGGGCCTCTTTATTTTTACTGGAATGGAAGATTTACACGTCGCAGTTATCAAACGTTGGGTGTACTCTTTAGCCAAAATTGGAACTGACGTCATTGGAATACTAGATGCCTTACCAATAAGCTTATAAAAAGGATATCTAATCACAATTCTTTGATACATATATTTAGACTGAGCTCACGGGTTATTACCCATTTTCCGTCAGCCTCAGAAATACTCTGAGCAAACTTATTCATTTACTCTGTCTGCTTAGGCCATAGTATCGTAATTATAGCCGATTATAAAAAATAATAAATGAGAAATTTATGTCTCGACACTGATGTTGAGACGCTTCCGTGATACCCAGATTGAGTTTTGAAAATTTCTGCAATTTGATAAATTTATTATGCCGCAAACAATATGACACCCAGACCGTCTTCATTAGTAGATAAATTTAAAGTGCTCGACTCGAATTTGTACACCCCAGCGACAAAATTTGATACCTATCCCAAAATTAAACGGCCTTATAAAAAAAAAATGGGGAAAAATTCCCAATATGGTATAATTTGACTATATGACCCTGTCATATAGTCAAATTCGGTTGACATATAGTGAAAGTCGGAGAAATAATAATTAGGACTTGCGTCGATACAGTGTGATTTTAGTTTTATGTACTCCAACAACGAAAACTTAAAAAAATTATATTATATGCCTGTTCTGTTAATCTTGTCTTAGAATTAAATAATTATAGAACTTGTAAACAAGAAAAAGATTGTCTTATTTCAGTTATGCGCGGGTAGAGCATCCACGGATTCTTGCCAAGGCGATAGCGGAGGCCCGTTGCTGGTACAGCAGGGAGAAAAGTATCAGATTGTTGGTACGTTCATAGAAGCGTCCACGTGTTGTTTCGATATTCTTTTTTATCTTACGATAATACTTGTCATACAGAATAGTCGTCGGACCAAATAAATAAATATTCGGAAGGGATATGAGAAGATTTTATTTGAAAGTTTCTTTTTTAAGTATTATATAAATAAATAAGAAATTATTGTAACATGTGTTGGTCATACGATTATTAAAAAAGGGGTTTTAGAAGTATACAATAGTTATACTCAGGCCTTTTGTGTAACTTCTTTTTTGGGGGCACGCTAATTCTCGAAACTTGTAAGTCTATTATTATTTTTTTGGAGCTCCACTCCAAAAAACCTATTAAAAAATCCCTTTTTTGTAATGATTACCAAAATTGATGTTTTTAAATTTTTCAGTTTTAAGGCAATTTTTCGATATTTTCAAAATTTCCTTTAAGGGCACTGCGTGCCCCCACAAAAAAGCCCTGGTTATACTTAGCTCCCTTAAATAGCTTTTATTAAAGAATTTGCTGATATGAATAAAATAGTTCAGTAGCCATTTACATGGTCACTGACCTACTTTTATGTAACGTAGTAGACGTTACATAAAGTAGAGTAACACTCACATAATTCATGTTTTCTTTGCAGGTATTGTGTCGTGGGGTGTTGGCTGTGGTCGTCCCGGCTATCCAGGAGTGTATACCAGGATAACACGCTACTTACCTTGGTTAAGAGCTAACCTTAGAGATACTTGCTTATGTTCGAATTAAAAAACTTTTGAATATATTAAATAATTGTAGGCTATTGATTGTTAAGCCAGGATTCTGTTGAACATCTCGACTGTTTTGTGAAATATATTTTTTCGAGTTGTTTCAAAATGTCCCTCCTTTAGTGTTAGAATTGAGCTGAGGTTCCTGTTACACGAATTCGACTATGTCTGGATCTCTTACCTATTTGGTTGACGTTTGTTTTTAAGTCTGAATATTCATGAATACTAGCCATGTTAAAAAGAAGTCTTCTCCTTTAACAATATTTGCTAAGTGTGATGAATGGTATATTTGGACATATTATACCTTTATGGTGCTAAAATTGCGCACTGGTCTCATAATGCCGAAACACTGCGCAAAGTTATGAACAAAATCTAGTACATCGAACCTCGGTCTATAAAGTAGAATATTGACATTACTTGTACGGGGATTATAGCAATTTTAACCGGTGGTTACGCAAATGAATGTATAGTCATGTACAGGAACTCGGTTTCTTCGTAGTTTACATAGATAGTGTCAATTTTATACCATAAATAACAGATATGAAAAAAAAATAACCATAAATTCATAAACCTTAACAAGGCGTATTGCAATTTATCACTAAAATACCCAGTAGTTATTTTCTATTTAGGTACATACTGTAAAGTATATTTTATTTGTGAGTTAATTAAATCTTTAATATGTTTTATTAGGTTTAGAATAATTATAAGCAAATTCATAAAGAAGGATCTCAATTGACCGATATTGACATATTTGTGTCTAAATCATTATTGTCATATCTAAATTTGTCTCATATTCAATGTTTCAGGAAAGCTAAATATAAAATTGGGTCTGTATGGATTTATGTTTGATACTTGTTCACACACACACTTACAGTGTTGAATCGAGTTTTTGAAGTTTCGTATATTGTTCATACTTTAAAATACTAGAGATGAGCACAGCATAAATATTTTTATTCCAGAAAATGGAAGAATGCCAACAGGATAAGGATATAACATTTTATGAGTCGAACCTCGTTGAAGGTATATAATCTTGTCACAATATATAGTCAAGGAGGCGAAGTTCGTCAATGGAGTAAATATACTGCTCGTTTTTTAACTTTTTTTGAACGAAATTCAACGCGAACTATTCGAAGACACACAATTCAGTGGCGTCTAAGCTGCAGTGACTGGTTTGTTGTCCTCTTAACTATTAAACACTTAAATAATGAGAGGTGTATGGATTTCTCCCACTGACGGATTTCGCCACCTTGACTATAAATAAAATATATAACACAAAAACCGCTTAATTAAAAAATGAAAATGTCTAGAAAAAAATCTCTTATTATCTTTTTATAAATACTGACTTTCAAAAATGTTACATAAATCAGATCTATTTATATTTTAATGTTTTATTTAACAATATTGTTGGTAATAACAACGCTTTTGCAAAATAGAGTAACAGTACCTAACAATTACAATCATAATTAATGTAGATGTTAAATTGTTAATTATTAATTTATTTTTGTAGCATCGTTAAATGTATGTAGTAACTTTTAAATTATTTGCAATTTATAACAATTTTATTAATGCTAGGACTT
The DNA here is from genome assembly GCA_949752895.1 of Dendrolimus pini. Classification (NCBI taxonomy): domain Eukaryota; kingdom Metazoa; phylum Arthropoda; class Insecta; order Lepidoptera; family Lasiocampidae; genus Dendrolimus; species Dendrolimus pini. Next base: position 16,199,773 of record OX457133.1, read on the forward strand.
TTATTATATTAATCAATATAAGTATACAATGAATTAAATGAAAATCTGGAACAATACTCGTTATTTTATATAAACAGGTCAGCCTACAGGCCTTTGTATAATACTTTTATACAATTTAGTTGATAACTTAATGTATGTACAATATATCTTTCTTTTATTAATAATTTTAATCTACTTACCTTTTTACCTTGTTAATAGAAAACATTCTATCAAAGATGTAAGAAGATATGTAATTTATTATTATTATCATGAAGTTTTTAAATAAAATTATTTTTAGTTATATAGTCGACGTCAAACATTAGCCCATTATTAGCTGTGGAATTCAAATTAATTCAAACTAACTTCTACAGAGGAACATTTTTTAAACCTATAAAATTAAATTGAAAATTGAGTGAACTTCCTCGGCCCCAATTCTTCTTTGAAAATATCGTCAGAATGGTAAACTAATAGCGTTATAATGGTTATTTTTGTGAAAAACCACCATTATGAACCCAGTGTTTGACCTTTATGACGAAATTGTAATAGCAGAATTGGGGCCTTGCTCTGTGTTCGCCACTTCGTAATGTGTTGTAAACGCCTCAATCAAAGAACGTATAGGAAGCCTGATTAATACTTGATTTAGTTTAAAAAATATCTATCCTATAAACAAACGTTGTTAATAACGGACTATAAGTTTGGTGCGGTCTATACACACTTTAACCCTTTCAAATATAAAATCAGTAACGAAAACTACGTCTGTAAAATTTTAAATATTTTTTCAAAATTTCATCACATCATTTACTTACAATACACATTATGTATTTTACAATGACATAACAGGATAGTAATGTAATTTTTCTAATAATTGTAGTACGTAAAATTAAGATTTAACTTTTATATTTTATTTGTTTTTTTTTTTAGTTTTATAACTTTGTGTATAATTTGGAAAGGCCGGTGGTGCAGATTACCATTACAATTAAGTCGCCGTTGATAACTACCTAAGTGTTCAATTTTACCCTTTGTAGATACGTATTGTTAATTAATTTAGGGCTTGCTATAATTGTTTTCTTATAGCATTTGATTTTGCGCAGAATTATAAACCATTTTCCATTTAAATATCTTATAAATTAGGACGTTGACAAATTTAAAATTTTAGATAAATTTTAATTGATCGATTTTGAAAAACAATATAGAGTCACTAACCTAACCTTTATTGTTATTATATCAAAATATAAATAATACAGAAATCAGTACAAAAACATGTATACCTTTTACGGCAGCCGATGACAATACCCACTACTACCCGGAGAAAATCTCGAAAGGATAATTTCTGAGATATACCCAGCAGGCTATTTCTTTTTGCTACATAGGAAATGTATTATGCCTAACCTAATGCCTGGGTAAACAAATGAGATAATGTATATAGTTCAAGCTAGTGCAGAATCGAAGCACATCGATGCCTCAAATACTTCACAATTAAAGCGAAGTTGCACGGCATATAGGCAAATAGGCATTCATTTTTGGACTAGGTAAATTAATTTCTCGTCTGTATCTATAATAATATGCTGGTTGTAACGGAAAAAGAATAAAATTTCCTGTCGCTGGGTGGTTCTGACGACAAAACAACTCACAGCTAAGTGGTAGGATATTTGACCGTCTACAACCCCTGGTCTAGAGTATGCTGCCATAACAATCTTGAGTTGTGTTTCGGCATTTGTAGCCAGGTTTCAGTCTCCCTTTAGAGAGCGGCAGCACATTGGTAGTATCTTTGGTGTCACAGTTGTTCATAGGCCATGGTAACCGCATCCCATCAGATGAGCCGTCTGCCTCTCTGCTGAACTCGGGCTATAAAAAAAAACTATGTGCATTTAGTTGTGAAGATAAGGGGAGTCTGCTATGAAACTTTGAGATTGACGCTTCGATGAATTTCGACTCTGGGCTAAGTTGAACGGACCCTAAGACTCACGGCGACTGTCAGATATCCACCACGATCCCCCAGGATTTCCCAGGATCCTGGACCAAAGTCTTAGCTAGCGTCACAACTAGCTGCAGCGAACCGCCCTCGTTCATTCAAAGCCTATCCGTATGTTTTTTTAGTATGCAATTCATATATATTTTTTATAAACTATGTTATCGATTCAAAATATAATCAAGTATGTTGGAATATAATGTGCGAAAAATCAAATGTTATAAAATTAACTTATTGCTAGGTTTTATTGTAATAATTTACTAAGATCGCTCTTTAGGCTACATCTGTGATCCTTATCACTTTAAATTGCTTTGTTAACGTAATATTAAGTCTTGTTGTAATTAAATAATTTATAAATTTTATTAATAATAATATACAATAACTGAATACATTTATTATGTAAATTAATTCTATAACTTTATTTTAGACATTAAAAACGTAACGTGTGTACTTCACTGTTTTTTTACCTTTGTTTGATAAAGGTGCTAATAATAAATATTTTAAAGAATTTTCTTTCTTTTTATATGTATGTTCGTGTCAATACCCTAACATATGACAGTTTGAAGAGGTTCCTCGAAGGTGTTATAAAGTTCTTATATTTACGTGACTCACCTTAATGTTTACTGATGGGTTTATGAGAAAAACGTGTTTGTTCATTAGCAATATGGGTATATGTTTTGGTTTAATAGATGCCTACATTATTAAGGAGAATATACATATTTTGTAAATAGCTGTCGCGACTTCACTTCGCTGGGCGTTATTAAAAAATAATAACTATAATTAATCACAATTAAATGTAGCCTACGTCACTCAGAAATAATGTAGCCTTCTATTACTGATTTTTTTTTCAAAATCGGTTCAGTAGTTTAAGAGATTATTTCCTACAAACAAACAATGTAAAATATGTAGACAAAGCGAAAGGAGTTTTCTAAGATCGTAGCGAATGGAGATTCATTGTCTCTGCCTACCTCCATGAAAAAGAAGCGTGCCCCACATTTACCTACTTCACATGGAATTGTATTTCGCCAAAACTATTCCCTTTTCTAAGATAAAGATGTCTATATTCAACCCTATAGCCGAAATTACAACCTTAGTTGATAACTATAATCCAAGTACAAAATTTCATGGAAATCAATTTATTCAGTTTTGCTTACATGAATTTCGCATCTCTGTATCCTGGAAAATATCTGATTTTTTAAATGGCAACAGAACCCACAAAACAGCAGATTTTAAAATAGCCTCGTGTGAATGTGCAAAAAGACAGTAATATAAAGTATAGTAACGGCTATTCGAAAGTGTCACTTTCGCCTGCCATCAGCCGCCAACCGGACGCCGAATAAGCGAGCGATGCACTTGTGTACACTCAGCCTTTGTTGTCTTTTAGGCTGTTTATCTTTTGTCTTAAAAATATTTTAAAAGCAAGTTGTAGGGTCGGATATGCTAAACAATTTGTGGTTTCAATCAGGCGTGTATTATTATTATGGTCACGTTATACGAAGAAAAAATTTGAGGAAGACACTCAGATGCTTTAAGTTTCTTTTTTATGGTTACAAAAAGAGTACATCAGCTAATCGAGTTTTAATCACACTTTTAGCATATTGAGAAATGTATATTTAACTAAAGCTTTTCTCGCGGCTTCAATTTTTTAAGCTATTGTATAGCTTTTATCGCGGGCTTTGAGCGCGGCGACCGATTCAAGAAATTCCGTAACGAAAATAAACCTAACACCTCCACTCCGCTTACCTTGTGCGGTGACGGGGGCCTGAGGCGGGCGCGGCGAGCGGAGGCTTGCGGTGGCCACAGTGAGCCGCGAGCTCTCGCAGCGGTTCGAGGTATGTCGGGTATTGCAAATTATGGACGACGAGCTGCTCCAAAATCGGACGAATACGTAAGCAGCTGTTTGTGAGAAAGTATATAGGTGTATAGATATCTATCATATCTTTATAATGCCACACTCACCGCATCTGCGCCCCGTAATTATACATGTAGGTATATATGTATACATAGGTGATTTGTTTTCTTATCGGTCACCACGCTCAAAAAGTGTAACTTGAATATTAATTCAAGTCAAAGAAAAAACTTGAATTAATATCAAAGAAAAAAATACTGCATAAATAAAAAAATATAATTGCATAAGTTTTGTATTGTGTATTCGTATCCACAATAACAACCTACTTGTTTAATTTTATACTCAGTATCAAAATTAAATAATTGTGTAGCGAAACATTCAAATAAAGTTATGCTAAAAATGATACATTTTTATGGGATGAAATTCTAAACTTTGAAATTCATTTCTGTTAAAGAGTCTCGAGTCTCAATTTCTTCTTATACATAAAAAGCTGCGAATACTCTCGAAGGTGAGACGGTACTTAACTCCAAACCAGCTGCTGATGTACAAAGCACAATTAAGAGTATGTTCGTGTGTGGAGTAGGTATTGTTCTCACCTTTAGGATAGCTCGGCGAAATAGGTACCAACTCGAGGCACTAGAGTTGATTGAGCGGGGGAGCCAGGACGTTAATAGGCAACGGGACAGCTAGTCGATGGTGAAATTTAAAGTCTCGTACTTTTTTGCTTATAAGTTCTTTAATTTTTAATTTAGGGCAAAAAGTTATATAAACATATTTGTAGGCAAAACAATTTGCTACACATTATGACTTTATAAATTTATTGTAAGACATAGTTTCCAAGATATCGCGAAAAAAGTGTTTTCACCCCTTTTTCCAAGATGGCGGCCGGGGGACAAAGGATGGCGACCCCACAAACTTGAGGTTAAGCTTCTATTGACCCCCCACACATGTCCCAAAAATAAAATTGCGTCCTCTAAGAAATGCAAAGCTCATGTAAAATTTCAATGGACTATAATTTAAATTATAAGTTAGATTATTATTAAGGTTCTGTTGTCAAAGACTATAATTCTATAATCAGATTTTGCCAAGACTACACCGTTAATTTGAATTTCACAGTAAACAAAAGTATATACGCGTGTGTGTTTCAAATAGGTAGTGTGTGGAAGGTTTTTTTTTTATTGATTTACTGAATTATTTATGCATAACTTAAAAAAAAAATTGCATTCTGCACTCCTCTATATAAACTATAAGTGTGCGAAATTTCATACTCCTCCGTCCGCGCCCTTTCCTTAAAAATGGGTACAAAAGGTTACACGTATTAATATTACAAATAATCATTCATGATTCAGTTAGTAACAATACTGACCGATATTCTTTAAAAAAGTTTGCGCTGAGAGTGCAAGCTTACTTTTTAATTGGTTTTCTTTTACTTGTTAAGTGTACGCGACCTCCTTTCAATATAATCACAATTTTAAGCGCAGGGCATCGATCACAAAAAGTAGCTACATTATAATGAAAGCAACCGTTATCTGTCTGGTAAGTAATTTGTAAGCCTGATTTCAAGATTAGAATATTAATCGGTACATTTGTTTATCGATTGATGGATTTTTTACTCGGATTAAAATATAAACGCGCAGTTTGAATGTTAAAGTGTCATTCTTTTTAGGTATCAGCGGCGCGGACGTCAATTACATAAAGTTACGGTTCAGCTATAAGCGACAGCGGATAACAAAGTTTATATAGACTGCGTTATAAATCTGTTATTCCAGCCCCGTATGCTTTAAATTACATTACGCTTGTGGTTATTTCTTTTACTTAATTGCATATAAATTTGCTAATTTAGATTTACCTACCATTGCCTATCGGATGTCTCGTGCCTATTCAGCAAGTCCTCATAAAGCTTAGGTACTTAAGATATGTCAATAAATTGACATTTTTATTTGTAGTTTGACTGAATTCACAAGAACTGCATATTATATTATGTGTTAAGACGACTGAATATGTATATACAATATAATAATTTATATACGTAACAACTGTAATGACAGCGTTGTTTGTAAGTTAATAAATAAATAAATATTTTTGTCATTAACCAACACACTATAAACTCGATTTCTGTAGTAAAAGTATAAGCGCTGCCCCGCCTAACTCTTTGAAACTAAGACAAATTCCCAGCATGGTAAATTTTCTTAGCGAACTTCCTTCCTTGTTTTGATCCGGTTTGAGTGTCTGGGATCAGTCTCAGAATTCTATTAAGTGTAACTTCTAAGCTTGGGGAGTGTACAAAGTGATGTGTATCTCTATTGGTCTACAAATCTTTAAAAAAAGTTTAATATGTATATAAATTATGTAATATGGCATACTTACTGATATTCTATAGGTCCAGTTCATCTTCCAATAACCAAACTAAGCGGCTGGCGGTGCTGCCGAAAGAGCTGACTGAGGTCTTAAAAATTCCTAAAATGTTATTCACAACCTCAAATTCTTATTTTTAAGAGAAGCCCGCTAAACATATTCATAGAAATTTTAAATTTTCAAGCTAATATTGCGTTTTTCTGAATTAGAATTCGAAAAGCGATGAACATTTAAGTTTTGTATTAGAAATCCCTCCATATAGTTGTTTATTTACTTTCTACAATAAACATTATTACCCTTCGTTTTAGCCTTTTGACCGATATTGCGCTTGATGTCAGGAAATGCAGTCTAAGTACGGTGGAGCACGCTTACCTAGAAGATACCTGTTCACGCGAGACTTAAAGAAACCTAGATTGTATTCTTCAGGAAAGACAGACGACGGTAAAGAGTTCCACTCTTCAGCGGTGCGTGTGATGAAAGGGGAAGCATAGCGTTTCGACCGCTTTGTTGGTATTTCCACAATATATATGTGTCGTGTGTGCGTACGTCTGCTTGTCCGGTGGTAAAATGGAGTCTTTGCCTCTGGAATAAATAGACAGATCTACAAAAAAAGTTAAGTGTTCTGGGTACACACAACTGGACCTGTGTTATGAAAGGTGACCTACGATTCGTTATGCCACTAATTCAGATCCAAAATTTAATGTCCACATGGTGTCTATAGGTTAATGAACTCATTTGGAGATCAAGGACACTCAGTCCAGTATGCAACGCAAATAATGCAACCTACAGTCTTCATGTACGGCTTAACTTCTATTATTACTGTACTTATCGTTTTATTTATATGACATTTATTAGCGTAAGCCGTTTAGTTGAGGTTTGTAAGTAAATTGTAATAATCTTATACTAATATATAAAACTGAAGAGATTGTTTGTTTTGAAAACTACAGGTCTGATTTGAAAAATTATTTCAGTGTTAGATAGCCCATTTATCGAGGAAGGCTATATATAGGCTATATATCATCACGCTAAGACCAATAGGAGCGGAGCACCAATAAAGAATGTTTCAAATCCGGGGGGTTTTTCAAACAAATTCCACGCGGACGACGTTGCGGGCACAGCTAGTAATATATAATGGTGCAGATTTATAAACACTGCTCTTATTTCAGTATAGAAGAGTCTAGGTAATGACGTTATGGCTGGCAACACCTCAGCCTTTGTAGCTCTGGAGGCGCCTCTTCTCTATTCACTGCTGCAAAGTATTCAAATTTAGCAAATTATTATCTACCAATATAATCTGTTAAATCACAGCCTCTAGTATAATTTTAAATAATTCCCAAAGATAGTAAGTAATTTTAATAATTCAAAGTTATATTTATATAGTATAATAGAAAGTCGCTTTCCGCGTATGGCTGTCTGTTTGTCTGTACATAATATGTATCCACTAACTCCTCCTAAACCAAGCAACTGATTTTTAAGCGGTTTTCACCATCAGATGGATAATTTTTCACTGAAGGTGTATTATAACCTAATTAGGTTTTTATATAAGTAAAATTGATCTAGTTTCCAGCGCTTGTCCCCTTTCTGTTATATTAATATCTATATCCATCTATCTTTATATATATATATTTCTTGTGTGCGTGTGTATGTCACTGAACTCCTCCTAGACGGCTGGACCGATTTGAGTGATATTTTTTGTGTGTGTTCAAGTGGATTTGAGGATGGTTTAGATTCACAATTAGAACCGGTAGGTGGCGCTGAGATCGGGTTCTAGAATCCTCCTGATCACCGGGACCGATTTTGGTGATTTTGTTTTTGTGTGTTTGAGTGGGTCCCCGAATGGCTTAAATCCACAATTGGTACCGGTATGTGGCGCTGGGATCGGGTCCTAGATTTTTATTTTTTCAGAGCAGGACAACGTCTGCCGGGGCCGCTAGTAATTTTATAACATTCTAAACATGCCGTGTCTGTACATTGAAGCTATTAAAAAGAAACAAATGGAATAGACTATATAAACAATAGAGAACAAGATGCATTTTTTAAATTTCTAATCTGTTTGTCGGTTTGTTCGGGATTCACGTAAAAACTACTGGGCTGATTTCGTTGCAGTTTTCGCTGATAGACACCTAATTCTTAAATTTAAAATCTGCACTACATTTTTTTACACTGCTTCGGGTACATAAAAATTAGCTTATTCCGACAGTTTTCACTAAAATCATAGCTTACTTCCTTTTTTAAATGTTGCGGTATTTTATATCCCGGGAGTCCCGCGGGAATTTCAAGTCATACGTGGATGAAGTCGTGAGTATATCCTATATATAAGAAAACATTGAATTGTTAACGTAATCATTGTTAATAATAGTTGTAAGATTGTATATAATGAACATTCTATACTGTATTGCCAACAAATATTAGTATTTCATTTTGGTAATTGGTATTTTAGAGTGCCATAAAGTGGTTATTATTCTATGTACCTATTGGTATTACTAACAAAGAAAGAAATTATTCAAATGAAATTTCTAAAATAATTAAATTTATTTGCAATGTCCATGGCTGCAGCCGCTCTAATTATACTTCCGTCGCGCCTGATTTACTTTTGATGTTTGCGGCTGCTATTAGAGCAGTGGGGTGAGTATTAGATTATTGTGCCAAAACACGTCCGACGGATGCCTGACGGCCGCGGACGCGGCGCTGGCGCATCTCAGTGTGGGCTTGTGGCGCGCGCGACCGACTCAGCCGCACAACAAACCATTTCGCCGGCCATGCGCCGCCCGTAAAATATCGCCAAATAAATACATTAGCCAAACGAAACATTTCCTTATAATTTTATTATATTGCTCAAAACCAGATTTACAATGTGGAAATGCGCGTTTATTGTGGTGACTGTGACTTTGACTTTCACTCGCTCTGAGGTTGGTATTTATTTGCTTTCGTTTATTTTTTAATTTATTTATTTTGTTATTTGTTTTGAGGTTTTACATACATTAAGTTTATTTATAAACAAATTTTAGAAATCATGTTACCGATCTGGCAGAAAGTTTTCATTACATAAACTTGTATTTATTTGTACATCTGTGTATCTTTTGTGAAATTATACTAATAAATATTATTTGTATGATTTCACATAAAATATTATTTCTGTATATATAAATTTAGAAATTTAAAACTATGCTAGCTTTGTAATAAAAAATACATTTAAAATACTTGATTTTATTGACCAAACGTACTTTTTTATTTTAATTATTTATTGTAGACAAAAGACATAAAATATTATATAACTAAATTAGTGGTTTCAAAAGTAAGCATAAGAGTATTATTGTATTAAAATTATTTGCTATATTTTTCTTAAATATTGTACGTAGTATAAATATTTACTATCTTAAACTTTTGTTCCAAATGCACGCACATTTTTCAGGATTTTATATTTACCTGAACTTTATTGATATGCTAAGCGAGTAATATTAAGCAGAAGAAAAAAATAAAATTGTTATCAAACAAGAAATATGGCTTGTTTATAAACAGGGCAACACAGTCCGAGACAGCCGTGGTGTGCTTACAAAGAATTTCTTCGGCGGTGTTTGGGGTAACCGTCCACCGCTTCTAGAGCAGAATTTGCCACGAGCTACTTGCACATGCAGTTAGTACCTTTTATATTTCACTTTCGCCTTTTTAGGTTTTGTAGCCGTTTTGGTAAAGGTAAAACCATTATAAGGGCCACAGCACAGTAGCTACTTTTAACACCGTCTACTATATCGGCGACTATAAAGTGTATGTATATAAAGTCGCGAATAATGCAGCATGACGCGCGGTTTTGATGCCGCGATCGAACGCACAGAGTCGCTAAAACGCGATGCAGCATCGAAGCAGTCGCAAAATCGCCGATCCCCGATGCTAAAAGTAGCTAGTGTGTAGTGGCCCTAAAATAGTCATGTCTATCAGTCTATGTTAGATATTTCACAACTATTTGTAACCAAAATATAAATCAACCCAATAGTTTATACATGAATCCCAAAGAAACAGACTAACCTGCAACAAATCTAAAAAAAAACTTGCATCGTGTTCTCCGTCGTTTATACAGTTTATTCCATTTTTTTAAATAGCTTCAATGTACAGACACGGCATTTTTAGAATTTTATAATATTATAGATAAATGATTTTTCTATTTAAGTGGAGAGATAAGTTTGTAAAAAATTTCCACTTTAAAACTTTTGAACTTTGAGGCGGAAAGTTCTGTCAAAAATCAATTCAGTAAACAACTTGACTATTTTTAAATATTTTCGTTGAAATGGTTTCTTTAGAGTCTCGTAGCCAAATGAAAAATAGTGGATGTTCATTGCCCCTACGGAACTTCTCATTTGGCGCCAGGTTAGCGCCAGTACTTACATACACCGTAGAAGACTGCTAATTTTTTTCCGTTGTTCATTTTGCTGTAACTTGCCACTAGATGGTGCTACAGTGCATCATTCTCTGTCTTTCAACTGATCACTATGAAAGTTGATATACATAGATATTCGAATCTGATTGGTTGTTACATTTTCCGATTACTCGGTTGTACCAATCTTAATTAAATTTGGCAAGGATACATGGATAGTTTGTATCCTTTAGATTTGAAGGACTTGACTAGCTTTGTCAACCAACAAACAATCTTGTAAGGCATCAACATTTGCATAGGTAACCCTAAATGCTTAAGTAAGTAATTATATCTGGTGGGCCATCTGTCTGTTTGCCGAACTGGTGCAATAAAAAACACGACGTTTTAGTATGAAATAAAGAAAAATACTTAAGTCAGCATTCTAATTGCGTATTCTTTTCACTCAGAAAGTAGAAAAATGAAAACAACAGCTAATATTTTATAAATTTTATACAACAAATATGTTTTGAATGATTCCAGAATGCGGTGAAAGGAATGAGGCATCGCGTATAGTCGGAGGTGATGAAGCTGGTGCCCATGAGTTCCCCTGGATGGCACGACTCAGCTACTTTAACCGATTTTATTGTGGTGGTGTGGTCATCGCTGACAAATATGTTTTAACAGCAGCACATTGTGTTAAAGGGTAAAATCTTCTTTATTAATATATCTAAAATTATATTTTTAATGCCTTGTAATAATTTAGCTTAGAGATGCTAGGTCATCGGTCATATAAATGTGGCAAATAACAACGCAGAAGGCATACCTAGGGCTCCAAACAAAAAAGTAAATTTATCTGACATAAATACTTAAGGCAGGTAAAAAAGAAATAGCTAGAATGTATGAAGAATCGTGCGAAGATATATGGTACGGCCAATTAGGTATAATATCAGAACAAAGTATAGGACGAAAAAGAGACTACTCTAATATTAAATGATTAATAAACAAAGTAAAAGAAAAAAGATTAATTCATAGAATGTAATTTTTTTTGCTCTACAGAATGTGCATGTTGCAAGTTATAATTTGTCTTTGATATAATCAATTAAAAATTATATTGACAAAAATTCATTTCATTTTAATACAAGAAAAGAAGAGCATCATTAAAAACAATCAATTCGTTTTTGTCAGTTACATAATCACTTATATTGTAATATATCATTTCTTTCAGAAATGTCTTTATATTTATTTTAAACAATTCATAATTTAAAATTTTAAAGTATGAGGTTATATAATAGATCATGGTAGCTATGCAGAAGACACTTTTGCTCGTAAGGTTAGTTAGCTCATTATGTAGACAAAGCCTATCATTATTACGTCTGTTTCGTGGAACTAAATCTCATAAGCTGTGAAATAGATTTGAGTTAAGCTTCACAAACATTAATACTTGAAAGATATAGAGAGATGGTAAATTAAAAATTTTGTATTTCTGAAAATAGGGCTCACATAGTCTGATGTTTTTAGGTGAGACATTGATCTAATGCACCGTTTTTGCGCCTTAAAAACAAGTTCCCTGTTTGTGAAGTTTCCCCATAATATGATTCCATATCTCAGAACTCCACTAGTCCATAGTAAACAGTCATTAGGGCTTCAGTGCTTATAATGTTTGATAATAGTATAGAGCAAGAGCACTGATACTAATTCTAGTTATTAATGTCTCTGTTTGGTTTTTCCAATTCAATTTTTTGGCAACAATTAGTAGTCCTAAAAATTTTGTAGGGTTCACTGTAGTAATACTTCTATTCTTTTCTAAAGACTCAGGTAAACCTGGAAATACCAAATTAACACGGGTGAACACCAAGTGTTAATTTGGGGCGTGGTGGCGTGAATGGTGGTGTCTTATTTATATATTTTTTTTATAGTGTTACATATTGTTGTTCTTCATTTAATTACAGAAATTTTCTGACTATTTTACATGTATTGAGTATTGCTGCTTTTTGTAATGAGATGTAAATGTGTTTAGATAAACCAAGTAATTGGAGCCGTGAGCATAAATCTTTTGCTAGACCCCGGTGGTGGAAACTACTATTGGCACTATTGTAACTTTCTGCATATTCCAGAGTCTATTATTATATTCAATGTCATGATTCTGTAATTTCAATCAACGCTGGCTAAAATACATAATCAATGTTTTATTAATATTTATTTTTATGTTATTATTATTAAGGCACTCTATTATTCAAAATTATATTGAACTAATTCACACTGTAACATAATATCAGATAGATCCAGTCCCTATTACCGTTATGGTAAACAAGCATAATTTTATGTGAAACGTAGTAGATAACGACTACTTTTAATAATAACCAGAGATGCTCGAGGATATTAGGTAGAGCTTAAATTAGCTCTATTTGCAACACTTGTATAAAAAAATAATCTTGGGTATAAAGTATATGGTCTTCCATGTCAGTATAGAAAGGTCAATAACCTGTTTGCAAACATTATGATGCTATGCATAAAATGTGCACTTATGTAGCGTACCTACAACGTAAAAACTTTATACAGCATGAATTTTTCAAGTGGGTCTTTAGGGTCAAATCCTAAATTATCCTAAATAGTAATAAATATCATTAGATTTTGAAAACATCAATTACCCTTCTCAGCAATCGAACCAGCGGACTTTATAAAAAATAATAGCAACGTGTATTATTCGTGTACACCATTGTAAGATTAATTTCTGTGAAGGAGTGTCAAAAGACAAACCAAGGGAAAGGGTTATTATTTAACAAAATTTTCTATTTTCCGTCCGTTAATTAAACATCAAATTGCGCCGATCATTTGAACGTAATCAATATTTACTTATTGAATCATTTGATTGATTGGGGTGAAATAATGTGCGTTTTGAATATTAATTTATTTATGCCTAATAAAAATAGAATAATTTCCATCATTTTCATATTGAGTAAAATGAGGTGAGGTGTAATTAATGTATGAGAAATCGAACATCTTGTTAAAAAACATTTTTTCCCATGGTTTGCCTTGTGATATTCCTTCACAGTAATTGATCCTTATAAGCTGCTATTATCCGTGCAGGAACGGAGAAAGATTACAATTTCCTGCGGCCGGGCGGCCTGTCGTAAGAGGCGACAAAACAACCCACAGCCAGGTGGTAGGGCATTTGCTCGACTGGATGGCTACCACCCCTGGTCTAGAGTATGTCGCCATAACAACCTTGAGTTGTGTTTCGGCATTAGTGACCAGGTTCCAGTCTTCCTTAAGAGTGCAGCAGCGAATTTGTAGCACCTTTGGCATGTTCATAGGCGATGGTAACCGCTTTCCATCAAGTGGGCCATCTGCCTATCTGCTGAACTCCTGCAATAAACAAAAAAAAAGCTGCTACAAAAACATCTATTGCATAGCCAGTACATTACAATACGTTTTACAATACATTTTTCTGTCATATACAATTTATTTATATTTATGGTGTTTATATTTTATATCTTTACAGCCATAAAGTATTAGTTTCTATTGCGTATTTCAAGTCGAACTTTTGATATTGTTAAAGGTTTAGTCCTGTTTTTCTCTTTAGTGCTTTCATCTTTTTCACAAAGTGCATAATTACTGCGCACAAAACACATTTCAGAAATATATAATGATGGGAAAGTATGTAGTACAGGCGCGTTAGCAAAAAGTTTTAAAACTTATTTATTATTGAATTCTAAATGCCATTATGAACAACACTTTTTAGTGTTCCGGAGCCATTATGGCAAAACGGAACATTTATGTAATGATTTCCACATGTCCGGCTGGCTGTCCGTCTATGTCTGTCATGGTCATATTTGTCCAAAAGTACTGGGTAAATTAATCTTTACAGGAAGGATTAGGATGAAGGATTAGAACTGAGGGTTAATATTTTTTACTGTATACATAGTCGCGGGGAACATCGTTATTCAGATCTCGAAAACATAATAAGGATGTTTTTAATGACGTTAATATATAACGAGATAATTAGTCGTGTAATTACGAAATTTGTGTCTACCGTCTTTTTTAAGTGGAAAATTTTGAAAGACAATGAAGCTTGTAGAGCTTTAACAACACATTCCATGAAAATCATTTTGAATAATATCTGCATAATAGTCTTTGTGGTACGGTGTCTAGGTTTTTTCTATTCAGTGCTTTTTATCGTACCGTAGCTAAAAATTAAAAAAAGTATACGTTTTTTACCTTAACGGAATCTTGCGTTGTGCGTTGTGTGCGGACTATCAAGCGCTAACCCAGTGTCTTAACTATTAGTTAACTTGCCTATAAACCTCATATAACTATTATAAATAAGGGAAAAGTGTTTGAATCAATATTTGTATTTTTCTTACAAAAAAATGTTACGAACTATGCGAATGTATTCTAATTCATTATTTTTAAAATTTTATATCTAAATGGTTATTCTTCAGATTCTTTTAAAATATAGCTTTGCACAATCTTCGTATTTAACTACTGTCAAGTATCCATGAATATTTAGATTTTACAATAATCTTCACGTAAAAGCATTACTCAAATTAGGTCGTAGGTCTTTGACTGATTCAAAGTGAGAAAGTTCTTCTAACAGTGCATTTCGCTGAACAGTTACATATTAAACACAATATGACAATATTGCCTTAAAAAAAATTAATAAAATGCATAGTAAAACATCGCTCGTTAAATTATTGTCAAAAACTTCCACGTAGTTTAAATATTTATATATACAAAACTAATATACTATATATACTAAACGCATTTGTTATGATTTACTGATAAACTTGGTCCAATAATCATCGCGTATAAGACAATATTTTTTGCTACTTCTTCCACAATGGATGGTTCGTAAAATTAGGTATAATCTCTGGTAATTTCAGTTTCAGAAACATTTAGGATATTCATGCCTTATCTATATATTGCATCAAATGCATACTGTGATTATAAATCCAAATCTATTCTGAGGAAAAGGATATTCCCCAAAAAAAACAATTGTCGTTTGTTTCAGAAATAATCTTGAACCGGGTGATGAAATAAGGTATAGTTTTTATAGGTAACCCACAATTCCTCAAGTTATTATAGAAATTCATACTTGAGATATATAAACAAATGTGTCCCTCAGTGATTTAAGATGCACTCTTCTTTACTTATTCATAATATTTATACGAGGTTTATCGGTTTGGTAAAAAAAAGTTAGACTAGTTTTTCGATAAACGCAGTATAAATTCAATTATGAAAAACAATTTTTAACTTCATTTTAATGAGCTAATAAATCTGTTATAATTATTATGAACAAGGGAATTTATATGTAGTATAAAAAATATATGGAAACAAAGGCATGGATTATTTTTCGCGTGGAAATTATTGTTATCTACTTCTTATTGATTTTAATATTAGAGTAACATGGTAAATTTTCGTGTAATATTTTAGCTATTGTTCCTAGGAAAAGGTTTCCCGCAATACATTTTATACACTTGCATATATTACGTACTTGCTTAGCTATTGTTTGAAGATGATTTTATCTAAATCGTTTTATAATCATGCATATAAAAGACAATTCATAATCAATCTTTACACAATTTAAGCAGTTTCCAAACTATGAAAACTACTACTTTAATCGAAAATTTCATAAAAATCAGTCCAGTAGTTTTAGGTGTTTAAAGTTGTGTAGACACGTAACTTCAATACACGTACACATATTTATACGAGTATGTATTTCTAAATTAAAAGACATGATTGTAAAATTTTAAAGTACTTTATATACTACATAGATAGTATATTACTGATGATTTATACAAGAGTAAAAATGTTAGTTTAGTTAAACACACTTGAGATCTATTTAAAATGCTTTTCACAAGGTGTTTTTGGAGAGGATATCAAGTCTTTAGTGGGATGTCCGCTAGTGTTTGTATAAGCCTCTCATTTGGATTTTGACCTACAGTGCGTCACGTTAGTAAATATTTACACTTAACAACACGAAAAATCCCAAAAAAATACTAGTAGGTATAGAACTAATAAAAAAACAAAGGTTAAATAGATATATCAATTAAGGTTAATTGAAATATTATGGCTAATATTAAATTTCCAATTGTAATGACTCATTCATATAGTTGTAGGTTAATGTATAAATAATTTATACATTATAATATATCGGACCATAGATAGAAATCAGAGTCCTGGACTCGAGCTTCTTTCTCCATTTTAGAGTAAACGATTGGTAAGCTAGCGGATTGGCGGGCTTCATACATCACTAATCTTGATGTGCAGGTTTTATTACGTTGTTGGTCTCTACGAGCACGTAGCAAGGAGCACTGCTAAGGTTCAGACACACCTCATGTTTATATTTAAAAAAAATTGATATTAAAAATTGTAATAGAAGTTAACGTAGAGAAAAGTCATATGAAAGGCTTAAAGAGTTGATATAGCCTTTATTCAATGTCATGGACTCTAGTAGCATAGTTTACAGTATTAATGATTTATTCTGTCTGTCTACAGATATAATTGAATAATTTAATTTTATGATGATTAAATTTTACGACGAGTTGATTACACTTGATTATAATTATGAATTTCACACAAATAAAAATGCAAATAAAGGTACTAAACTGCAGGTGATATCGTAAATCATTAGGACCGGAGTCCGACAATCTAAGATTTGGCAAACAAGTTCAAAATAAATTCAGTGGTCGAATTTGTGAATTCCAATCAGAATCGATAGGTACGTTCACCTTCAAACCGGCCCAGAAGCGGACACCTAACATAAAGTTCATTATCCTCAAGAAATGACCATTTTAGGCGCCTTGTGTGACTTTTGTTTAGGTCGACATCTCAATCTGGTTAGGTATGGTAATTTATTTTGGGTCGCTTCAAGACAAGTGCGCAATTTCGGGCACTTCGAGTTTTCTTGTCGTCTTTGTGTATGGAAAACTTGCCTTGTTTACGCAAATGAAACAATGCACACCGGAGTGAAAGCGTAATGAATGAACAGTCATTAATAGTATTCATGACCGTGGTCCGCTGTTTCACTTTCGCTTAATGTGGACACAAACTTGACTCTTTATTACAATTGACACCTAAGCTTAAACGAATACAATACATTATTCAATCTAATGCAATCCAATACTGGATACTAAGATGGTGCATGTGTATACTTTCTAATAAGTTGGCAAAATTGTTTACTTCGTTAGAAATATCTCTTCTCTCTGTGTTTGTGACTTCATTCTGCTTACCAGTGTTATTAAACTATCCCATGTTCATAATAATGACAGATGGGTGTCAGAAAAAATAGAGGTTCAGTTTAGTTAATGAGAAAACTATTGTAGATCAAAAGTACTGTATATAATAAATTACAGCTGTAAGTAAACACATCTGATAATATGATAAGAACACACCTTTGTATTGAAGTACTCTCAGTATGTTAATAAGACCCCGTAAATACTGTTTTTAGTTAATTTACTAATGTTTGTCAATCCCCATTATTAATAATAGTTATATGAAGTTTATAGGCTCGTAAAATAGTTGTTATTCAAAATCGCATTCAAAATGGGATTATGAAAATTACTTACCTATTTAAATTTTTTAATGAGCCTGTAAATCTTGTATAAGTATTATGAATAAATGAGTAAGAAGTTGAAAATATTTAATATTTTTTTTCCTTGTGGATGTACTGAAGAGATAGATACATGTGTCATGACGTACGTCTAATGTAAATATTTTGTAAATAAAACTAATTTTGGTAGATTTCGTCATTGTTTTTGCATATTGATCAGATTTTTGGCCTTAGCTTGGAACAAGTTTTACGATCTAATTAATTCATTTGTGCTTTTTTCAGTTTTATGTGGTTCATGATAAAGGTGACATTTGGCGAGCATAACAGATGCAACGCCACTCAGAGGCCCGAGACCCGTTTCGTTATAAGAGTGATCGCAAATAATTTCACGCTCGCGAACTTCAACCACGACATTGCCCTGCTGCGGTTGAATGACAGGATACCGATGTCGGACACAATCAAGCCTATATGTTTACCTACCAATTCTCGTGAGTCTATTTAAATACACATTTCGTATGTAAGGCTGTTATTTGTCAATTACTTTAGTTGGGTTTTTTTATGGCAGGAGATCAGCAGACAGGCAGACGGCCCACTTGATGGAAAGCGGTTACCATCGCCTATGAACATGCCAAAGGTGCTACAAATTCGCTGCTGCACTCTTAAGGAAGACTGGAACCTGGTCACTAATGCCGAAACACAACTCAAGGTTGTTATGGCGACATACTCTAGACCAGGGGTGGTAGCCATCCAGTCGAGCAAATGCCCTACCACCTGGCTGTGGGTTGTTTTGTCGCCTCTTACGATACGCCGCCCGGCCGCAGGAAATTGTATCTCCGTTCCTGCACGGATAAAAAGGGTACAGCTACTGCCGGGAAAATTGGCAATAAATTTATAAAAGTTCATTTTGTTTGATGATAAGAAAATGGTATTTACAATTCGTTATCTTTTTAAAAATGTAACTAGTTCAAAATAGTTTTCATAAGAAATTTTTTTATTTAAAAAAAATATGTTTTAATACGTTTATTCGTTTTTCCTTTATAGCCATAGAAATGAATAGATAATGATGAAATTTAATAGCAATCATACATAAAAAAATATACGAACGACACTCACTCAGAAGCAGTAACTATGAACTTTTATTATAAAACTAGCTGTACCCGGCAGACGTTGTCCTGCCTTTAAAAGATAAAAATCTAGATCCCTATTCCAGCGTCATCTACCGGGACCAAATGTTAATATAAACTATTCTCAAATCCACTTGAACAAACAAAAAAATTTCATCAAAATCAGTCAATCAATCAAATCCTAGCGTTTAGGAGGAGTATCGAGGCGCCACCTACCGGGTCCAATCGTTTATTTAAACCATTCCATTACAAACTTCAACACATACAACAACAAAAAGAACACTAAACTCTGGTACCCGATTGAAGCGCCATCTAACTGGTTCAAATTAAAATCTAAATCCCACTAGAAAATTACAAAAATACTAATATCGCTATTAAAATTTAGGAGTTGATCGTAGAGGGTTGAAAATTTTGGGTTGTATGAATTTTTTAATGCTGTATCAAAAAAAAATGTATCTAAAAATTAAAAAAATATATTTAGGGGTGGACTGCCCTTAACATTTAGGGGGATGAAAAATAGATATTGTCCGATTCTCAGACCTACTGAATATGCATATAAAATTTCATAAAAATCGGTCAAGCCGTTTCGGAGGAGTATGGTAACTAACACTGTGACAATTTTATATATTAGATAATTAAAATAAAATAACCGGCAGACAAACACACATTATTCTGTTTGTCCAAATTATTATCGAGCAGGTTACGCTTGTGTTATGGGTAATATACGGACTACTCTGGGGCTGAACTCACACACCCAGATCATAATAAATAACGGAGTTTTTTTCTCCAAAACATACCATGCTAGGAATCGAATCCGAAACCTTTGCGTTATAGTGCGGTGGGCCGGCAAAGGCTTAGCCCACTCGACCAGAGAAGCCGTCGATAAATTACTTCTTTATTCAATGCTGATAATAGATATCGGGAACGATGGGGCCATATTGAAGGCAAGGCAAAACTTGCCTCCAAGAAGCTGGGAGTGCTAACCCGGTCCAAGTAGGACTTCACACCGCGGCAACGCCTTGTGCACACCTTTGGGCTGGAGCACCTGCCTACCAACTTAATCCTCTGGACAGTATTCGACGTCGAGCAGTTCGCGTTGTTGATGATCCCATACTCACAGACGGTCTAGATACGCTTGGCCTTAGGAGAGACTTTGCTTCTCTCTGCGTATTCTACCGACTGTATAACGGGGAGTGTTCCGAAGAACTGTTTAAAATGGTGCCTTCGTTCTCTTTCTACCATCGCACCGCTCGCCATCGGTTGGGAGTTCACCCCCACTTCCTTGAGCCGCTTCGCTCCTGTACGCAACGGTTTTGTAGAATGTTTCTCTTGCGTACCGTGGGGATTTGGAATGAGCTCCTGGCCGAGGTTTTCCCACAGCGCTACGATATGGAGTTTTTCAAAAAGGGTGTCATAAAATTTCTTCGAGGCCGGCAGCGTGTTGGAGACGTCTCTGATTTTGCAAACGTCCATAGGCGACGGTACCCGCTTTCCACTAGGTGGGCCGTAAGCCTGTCTGCTGCACTCCAGCTATAAAAAAAATTGATTATTGCAAGGGGGTAACATGTTCAGAAGGTTGGTTGCATTGTCCCGATGTATGAATGTCAATGCTGACTCGCTGGGCGATATAAAAATCAGCCTTCTGTTTACGGATACTGTCAAACGGCACAAATATGTGACCTCTTCCTAAGATTTCACCTTAGGAAGAGATTTCAAACGTCTTCTATTATAGCAGTGCCATTACCTGAATTAGTCATTGAAATATGTGCCGGGGCTAGTGTATCAATGCAAGTCGCCTCCCACACTTATAATTTTTATTTTAAATAACTCTGAACAATATGTAATTCAAGCTACGGTCTGAGTAAGAAATATGTTTTGAATAATGGCTAGCGCACGCGTACCAAATTCAAAGGACGCGGGTTCGATCTTGGCCGGAACGCGTGCACCACTTAGTCAGTTTTCTGATCTATTGTGCATATAGTTACAATTATCACGTGCTAATAACGGTGAAGGAAAACATCGTGATGCAACCTACACATCGAGAGAACCGATGTGTCGAACCTGCCAAGCCGCCTTGGACAAGCGTGGCGAGTACACTGTCCATTCCCCTATAATGGGAGGCCCGAGCCCCAGCAGTGGGACATTTATGGGTTGATATATATTAATAAATCGTCTAAAAGCAAGAAAAGAGTAATTTGTGGCGCCATCTAGTTATATAGGATGTAAGAGCTTTCAGTTAGGTTTTGTACTGAGGGATTGTTATTCCTAGTATTCCGTTTCCACGGTACCAATGAATCCCATAATATACAATTTGTCTATAAGAGAACTAATATTAACTGATTATTTATCTATAATATTATAACATTCCAAAAATGCCGTGTCTGTATATTGAAGCTATTAAAAAAATATAACTGGAATAGACGATATAAACGATGGAGAACATGATGCATTTTTTTTTAGATTTCTTGTCTGTTTGTCCGCGATTCACCTAAAACAGCAAATTCTTAGACTTAAAATCTGCGCTACTTTTTATCCCGGAATTATTTAAAAATAGCCAGATTGAAGAAAAATGGCATACTAATGCAATTTTTTTAAGTGATCGATAGCAAATTCTGTGTAATAAAATGTGTGGTATTTTTAATCACGGGAATCCTGCAAGAATTTTCCCGGGAGCGGTTTGAAGTTTCGGTTCGGGTACATAAAAATTAGCCTATGCCAATAGTTTTTACTAAAGCGAAAGCTTACATTCTTTTTAAAATGCTGCGATACTTTTTGTTCTCGGAAATCCGCGGGAATTTTCCCGGGGCAGTGTTTTAGGTAGGTATTATACATAAAAATTAGCTGATTCGGATCCGACTAATAGTAACACAATATAATCCGGAACTTTTTATATTCCCCGGGGTTCCCTAACTTTGAAACCACGTAATATTTGACTTGCTCGATATGAAAGTTCCCATGTTTTAATAAACATATGACATCTTTTGTAAAACACATGTAGTTATGTATGCCTTTAGTGACATTACTTATCCCGAGTTTTTAGAATTTGTGTATTTTGATACAAAAACATCCATTGCTCTGTTGAATACCCTTACAATTATTTAAATACTGGAGAAACGACTTTAATCTACATTACCTGTCAAGCGTGGACGAAGTCGCGGACAAAGCCTAGTATAGACATAAAAAATGTCTTTAATAAAAATATACGAAAATTAAGAAGAATGTATCAATTAAAAAACTTTCTTAAAATTACTATAAGAGACATTTTTAATTGATGAATTTTCACATTTGCCTGAGAAGGATTTAATTGCCGCCTTAAAAACCATTCTTGGCTAGCCATTTAAAACAAGTTAAACAATTATATTAAATCACACTTTTTTATTAGTGAAAAATAAATTTCCTAATAAATATTTATAAGTAA
The DNA here is from genome assembly GCA_949752895.1 of Dendrolimus pini. Lineage (NCBI taxonomy): Eukaryota > Metazoa > Arthropoda > Insecta > Lepidoptera > Lasiocampidae > Dendrolimus > Dendrolimus pini. Next base: position 16,222,367 of record OX457133.1, read on the forward strand.
TTAAGGTGTCATGCCTAAAATTAAACAAAATTAACGGCTTGGATGGGTCTAAAAAAACCGTGATAGCTCAGTGGTTCAGATATTCGAGTCTAATTAAAACAACGTGAATATGAATCTTGCAGAGAGTATACATTGCTTAGACAGTATTTATTTGTATTGTGTAAGTTATTAGATTCATTTACCATGCGACTACTGCGAGGAAAACCATCTCGAGTAAAACTTTCACAGTGGTATTGTCGGTGGGTAAAATCCGTTAATCTGTATGGACAAGTATGGCGAGTGATGTATAGTTAATTCGTATTAAGGAGGCTAGTGCAGAGCAAGGACATGGGAAAATACAGTATTTATTAGTAAAACGGAAATCTGTCTATCACTGTGAAATAGATGCCGAATTTTAAGTAAAAACTACTACTTATGGAATGCTTATTAAAAATGAACGATTTATAATTTTTGATGTTAGTCTGATCAACGATACAAATGTAAAAGCGAAAAGAGATGGATAGATTTTATGAAGGACGACTTGATGATTTGTTGTGTGACAGAGGATGTGTTCATATTGTGCCGACCCCAAATGATAAGCTGAAAGTAATGAGTCTATCTGAAAGTTTAAAATTGCTCAATGGATTTGAATGAAAATTTAGAATTAAAACATAAGGTTTATCTTAAATATTCTTGTATGCTTAACTTCGATACCGTACCAACAAAGTGGTGGAAAGAGCTAGTTAAAAAAAAATATTAATAAATTTCACAGAAAACTTCTACGTTGGTGTCAAGGCCGTTGCAGCTGGATGGGGCACTCTAACCGAAGAGGGAAAAGTGTCTTGCACTCTTCAAGAAGTGGAAGTACCCGTAATAAGTAACTTTGATTGTCGTAATACAAAATACACAGCCGCCATGATCACTGACAACATGATGTGCGCTGGATATCCTAAGACTGGACAGAAGGATTCTTGTCAGGTAAGATCGACTTCTTATGCCCTGCTCTGCACTGCACTGCACTCTGCCTTTATGTTAGTGACTGTGACGAAATAGTACAGTGTAATAGTTTTAAAAATGCTTAGCTAGATTAGTGGGTATAGATGAGTTACCAGTCAATGTTTAATGAACAATTTCGCAACTCAAATAACATATTATCCCTTTGACTGCAAATGCGTGACACAGTCACTAGTACTAACAGGATCCCAGGTGCAGCAGAAGGAACAAAGGCATATTATGTATCTGTCACATACAATTTTAGTATAATAAACTTTACTATACAAATTTGTTTGAAATGTGAAAATATAAATATATCATATATTATATATGTATATACATTGAGATAATATATTATACAGATATAAATGTAATTTCTAGTATACATAATATTTATGTATATTAGAAATTAGCATACTTAGAACGACATAAACGTAAATTATATTTACGTGATTTACTCGAAAATTATAAACATTTAAAAGGTCGTCATAATTATTTTTCTTTCAAAAAATATGTTCAGAATACATCTAGAGGTGCGGCTTCGTCAGCGATAGTGTTACAGATATAAGAAGTTTCATGCAAATATGGCGATGGGTTTAATGTGAGAAGAGATGCGTCATTGTTAATAACGTTAAATAGTGTCAGATAACGTATGTATATACTCTAATGCAGCTATGTGTTAACGGCATTTTTTTAACAGTTTAAGTAAGACGCATTTGACTTTCGCCACAATCTAAGGTTTTAACACTAACGCAGGTGCGGCTGCAGCATGAATATTGTTCGATTAATGATATTAATATTAAGCACATTTTTTATTATAAGTCGAAAAAATGAAACATAATAATTTGCCAACATACCTTTTTCGTTTCAAATTAGTAATATCTGAACATAAATTCATTTGCATGTGATTTACCTAAGTAGCATAAAAACGTTTGGAATCGGGGGTAGTTTAAGATACAAAAGGCGTCGAAATTTGTGTTTGTGTTATGTTCGTCGTCAGCCATTTGCAGTCCACTGCTGGACGTAGGCCTCCCCAAGACGGCGCCACTCATCCCTGACCTCCGATTTCCTCATGCAGCGCCTACCGGCGACCTTGCTTAGGTCGTCGGTCCATCGGGGTGGAGGGCGTCCGACACTGCGCTTACCGAGACGCGGTCTCCACTCCAAGACTCGTTTGCTTCATCGGCCATCGGTCCTGCGGCAGACGTAACCGGCCCATTGCCACTTCAACTTGCTAACTTTGCGAGCTATGTCGGTTAGCTTGATTCTCCTACGGATATCCTCATTTCTGTTTTATCCATAAGAGAAACACCCAACATAGCTCACTCCATAGCCCGTTGAGCGACTTGGAACTTGTGGATCAATCCTGCCGTCAGTGTCCATGTCTCGGCCCCGTAGGTCAGGACGGGGAGGACGCACTGCTCGAAGACTTTTGTCTTCAATCATTGCGGAATTTCAAGTGTTCGTGTTATATTAGGCTTCGCTAATTCAATTGGTTGTTCATTTTCAGGGTGACAGTGGCGGACCTCTTATTGCTGAAAGAAAACAGGACAAGCGTTACGAATTAATAGGTAACTTGACAAAATTATTTTCTTAAGTCGTGCAGTAGTCGCGTAGTTTATTGGTTAAGGTGTCCACGTCTTGTTTCAATGATTTGGATAGAAACATGAAGCGAGCAGTGATCAAGTAGTTTTCCTGACCTTATTTGGATACTGCTGCAATTAAGTAGTTGATACATTTCATAATAAATTATTTAATGTTTATATACAAAAGTAGGGGTTATTTTATAGTAGTATAAGTTCGCATGTAACCTAATTAGATTACGTGCATTACCTAGTTATGTGTGAGATAATAATATGGTCTAAGATGGAGCACTCTTACCTAGTACGTACCTATTCACACGAAACTTAAAGTCACTCACGTTGTAAGTTTCGGGAAAGACAGACTTCGGCTAAGAGTTCCACTATTTTGCGGTGCGCATGATAAATATAGACTATCGTAGAACTGGACTATATGTGGAATATCCAACATATATCGGAGCCGCATTTTTATGCGTCTGGTTGTCCGATGTTGCAGGGGAGATGGCGAGATGAGGTCGAAGAAGCTCTGTTTCACCCTCTCCAAGCAGTATCCGATAGACTTTGAGTTATGTGATCGAAAAGCTGGTCGTATAGTATAAGGATGTTCACAACTTCAACACCAAGGCATAGTAATAGACTGATATTGCCATCTTTTAAATTGCAAAAAGTATCGTCCTCTATCTTGGGCATTGGTATACACTTCTTCAATAAGATTTCTAATGAAATGTTAGATCTGCCTTTCACTAAATTTAAAACCAAATTAAAGACAATCTTGCTCAAAAAGGGATATTACACTATTGAAGCGTATTTAAATGACAAAATTTCAATTACATAGCAGCTCGCTGTAGCCTCTTATACTATCACCTGTACAACATTTTTATCTTGCCAAACGTGTAAGGAATTTATGGAGATATATAGCAGTATAAACTTTTATATAGTTATAGTATAACTTTTTTATTTTAACGAGAATTATATTCTTCTTTTCTTTTATTGTGTCTTTGTCTTACTTAGTATGCACTGTTTGCTACAACTCCATTAATTCTTCGAAAACTAATTCTGTAAAATGCTTCTGTATAAAACCTATAAAAAAGAGCTTTAGACATAAATTGAATAAGAAATATAAAGAGAAACAATTTTTAGATCGACGTATTGCTAGGAAGTTCCTTGCCGCTTCTTCTCCTTAACAGCAGTAACACGTTACGAGTAAATTTAAATTTTAACTTTAAGAGTGTTCTCAAGTGGAACTTATTTTGAATTTGAATATAATCGCCTCCTGAACGTGATTATGAATAACACTTTTTAGTTTTACTTAACGATCCTATAAGCCGCTTATAACTTTTAAAAACACTTATTAATGAGCCATAACGGAGTAGGACCCTTATATATACTGGTAGCATAGGTATGTCTTAAAACCCATAGGGCATTTCCCTGACGACCCAACTTATAGAAGAGTACAACTAATAATTGCAAAAAAGCACTTAATTTAACTGTTAATATAGAAAATGTCACTTCGCTTCTTTGAGATATAAATAATTGCTACATTATTGTCCATTGCACGATAAGGGAACGTACCCATACTACATGACCCATTAAAAAAAAAAATTACGCCCGCCCCACCTCGGTGACCATGCGTAGTATATGCCAACACTCCTCCATTTCTTTCTAGTTTTCACGTAGTAATGAATAAATATGGTTTTAAATCGTTTTATGCAAACAGAAAGTAATAAAAAAATTGGCTCATTGTCTTTATTATTGCGACGTCATGTGTGCGTTCATATCTATAATTACTATACTAGGGCCAACGAGAAGCGATACCAAATGTAAACAAAACCAATGCAAGGTCATTAGAAAATACAGGGGTGCGTAACTTTTTGAAAGTTGTATTATATATTTTAGTAAACAATTTATTTATTAATATGTTATTCTAAAAAGGTAACAATTAATATAAAGAAATTGAGTTGAAATGAGAATAATAATAATGTTTATGGAAAAGAGGATAAAAGTGAAACATTTTTTTAAAGAAATCATTGTTTATTCAGTCTGACGCCGATTGTTCTGAGTCTGTAGAATCAGAATCTGTAACATGTATAATAAATTTATCCATCACGTCATCTACAATAAAATCAAGTTTGAAAAACTTCTCTTCTTCTTTATGAACGTGCTCCACGCATTTCTTCCACCGATCAGGCGTGACTTTCGCCATACCCTCACTTAATAGTGCCTTTACTTTTGCAAATTGAAACGTAGTATTGTTTCTAGCTACGTGTCCCTTTACATCAGCCCAAATCAACTCAATTGGGTTTAATTCACAATGATAGGGAGGGAGTCTTAGTACTTCGATGCCATATTTCTTTGCCAATTCGTCTACGACATATAATTGATATTGGTTCTTCACCATTTTTACTCTATTTAATAATTGTATTTCTAGTTCCTTTTCATCGAAACTGATATTTTTGTTACGAAGCCACTGCTGAATGTTAGCCTTCAACCATGTTGAGCTGGGTGTTTTTCCTGTCGCCTAGAGTGGTAAGGTGCGTTATCCATGACGACAACTGCATTCTCGCCTAACTTGGGCAATATCTTCTCAAACCAGTTTTCAAAATGTGCAGCATCCATTGATTCGTGATAATCACCGGTGCCTTTGGATTCAAACACCCAGCTACCGTCTTCCACAAAACCATCCTCGTTTCCAATGTGCACTACGATTAGTCGCCGGCCCTTTGAGGTAGGATTCTTCGCACCTGTACTAAGACCTTCTAAAAACGCTCGCCGTTTTTATTTTATTTCGGTGTCAACCCAGGTTTTATTAACAGTGTGACCTGAAAATAACATACAGGATACAATAAAACATAGGCAATACTACAAATAATAATCTTACACAATCTTTCAGGCAGAAATACTTAGTTTTGATTATGCGTTAAAGGATAATAACCCCCCCCCCCCCTCCCCTACTGAAGATAGAAACTCTGTGCGCTCAAGTGTATTTTTTTTTTAAACTTAAAATTACTAACCTGCGTTCACCCATGTTTCATCCATATAAAAAATACGCCGATTCTCCTCTCTGTACTTCTTTATTTTATGTAAATATTTTCGTCGCCACAATACAATATCATCTCTATCAATCAGTGCATTATTTCTTTGCCTCTTGATATACTTAAACTTTAAATGTTTTAATATTTTTTGGAAAGTAGTCCTTTTGAAATTTGGTAGTGTATCGTCTTCATTAATATCTGAAAGTACTTTTTCCACTGTAGGTAGTTCGCCTTTAATAAAGAAAGCATGTACTTTTTTGCGTATGGCTGATTTAGTAAAATCGATTTTGTCACTAAACGTTGGTCTAAGTTTGGTGGTGACAGGAGGAGAAATTTCGCCGTGTTCTTTATAGTCCTTGAGGATTCTATATACTGATGCAACGCCGATACCTAAAATACTAGCTGTTTTCTGCGCCATCTCTTTTTTGTAGGGGTATTTATCCTTAGGCCCAGTTTCTTTAACATATTTATAGGTGTTAATAACCATATTTTTTTCATTTACCGTAAAACTAGTCACCTGAAATTGAAAATTAAATTAAAATGATATACTTTATTCACGTGCATTTTTAATAAATTAAAAAAGTTTTATTATTACAGTTGTTGTTTTTTAAATAACTTTAAAGTATACTGTATTTAATATCTATCAGCTAAAATCCAAATATCAATGCAATGGTAAAATATTTCCTGTACATACCTTTGGGCGTTTCTTTTCTGGAGAACTAAAATCTGTTGATTTATCTCTCGAAGTACTTGGTTGTGGCTCCATCATTAACCACTCTTAATAACAACAAACAATATTCAACAACAACAATCTAACAATAATTAAATAAACAACGAAAAATAACAAAACTTCTACAAATAACAAGAATCACCACGAGCGCGTTCCGAAACGGAATGAACTAAAAACAGTAACTCTTACTATAAAATGGCGCCCGAATGTTGGCGAACCCGTCTTGATCTTACGACAAAGACAGACAAATTACGACAAATACACGAGATGGAAAGAGATAGATAATAGATTGTCATCTCCACAGTAGTTTTTAGGTGAATGACCTTTTGTATCTCGTCTCTTTGGCCCTAGTTTAGTGGAAAGATATTAAGAAGAAAAAAGTTATGTAGAAACATATTGTAACGAGAACTGAATTTATAAAAACATTTATTTTTATCTCAATCGTCTTCAACGAACACGTTCCTAGCATAAGTCCACACGGACACATTGTAAAACAAGGGGGTGGTAGCAACAGGAGTTTCCGCAGATGTGATTATTTTCTCCTCATCGACGACCTCGACGTCACTCGACTCCAGGCTTTCCTCCACGACACACAAGACGTCCTGTGGTCTCCTTGAGAGAACCCGCCGAGACACACGCAAGACACGTCCATTACACCACCATTCACATCTTATAGGCAAAATAAAGTCCCTGACGTCCGCGGCATGTGTGCGTCAGTGTTGCCACCTGTAAGTTAAAAAAGCGATAAATGGTGTGCGCCATATTGGAATATAGGCCAAAAAAGTGCTAGAGAGAGAACATTGACTACATGACGGAAACCTAAGCTCCCTGTGACCAAGCATGGCCCTTTGAAGACCTCCTTTTACCTTTCAACCGCTCACATAGTATGGATATTTTCCCAAACTTGTATAATTTATGCATACAATCAAAACCGAAAAATCTGTTTACCGTGTAGATAATTTGACAAATTCTTTTAAAACGGATATTTGTGATTTTTAAATCATTGAATTTTTTAACATGTTTGACTTCGTAATTGGTTATATCTTTTTACAGGCGTGGTGTCATGGGGCAACGGATGCGCAAGAGTGGGCTATCCAGGCGTCTACACTAGGGTGACCAACTATCTAGATTGGATTCTAGAAAATACAAAGGACGCGTGTTACTGTAACAATTAAAAGCATCTGATAAATTTTGAATGACAGCCTGTCCTATATAAATTTGCCTTCTTCAGTTCAGCCGTGCATTGTTAAAACCTAGCAAGTGATTCCAAAGAAATACAACATAGTAAAAAAGTCATAAACTTCAACGAAATGCCATTTCAAAACTTTTTATTGAGATTACATGTATGAAGACTATGAATGTACAAACATCTTCTTTCTTCTTATAGATAAAAATGAATGTTTGTCTGTATGTCCTTTATAGAATCGTAAACTATACATTTGATCATGTAGCAAACATTTAGCAAAGTTGTTGTGCATGAGCCAAAGATGGTTTCTGAGTTGGTTCAAAATTGGACCCGGTAAGTGGCGCTGCTGTCGGCATATCGATTGAAGCTTTTCCGGGCAGGACGACGTCTGCCGGGACAGCTAGTTGATTATAAAAACAATGTTAGTTGCTAGATTTTCCAATTGCACAGTTGGATTGTATCGTGGAAGAAAAATTAATAGGAATTTGTAACTTTGTGTTTTTATCCTTTTATCAATGAATCGATACTACTGAATGCTGATTCTTAAAACAGGTTATGGATTTTGTTCACAAGTGGCACTCTTTAGCATTCTTTTTTGTAATACAGAGTATATAAAAATAATAGTGGCAGATTTAAATAGGAGTAAGTTATATTTCAAACAACAATCTCGTGTCTCTTGCATGTTTATGGTGCCATCTATTAATGATTCTAGGTAAACTTAACATTATACACCAAGTTAAGCGACTGTCAAAATAGATGGCGTTGCATTATGTGATAAAAATATGAATATGTGAGCCCTCCACATTCTATATAAGGCACCTTCCACACTCTCGTTTCTCATGTGATCTTCCGATGTTATGTAGTCGCGGTATTCTTGCGATGTTTTCGGGATATCGTGGAATATCTTTTTACTTATTTAACTGTGTATGGAGATGTTCTAATTTGATTTTGCTCTTGTGTACTTTAGTATGTACTGTATTAAATAATAACGTGCCTTTTAAATATATAAGATAAATGCAAAAAAATTAGTGATATTTGTACCTAGAATATTATTTATAAAATTTTAATGGGAATTATTTATTTTATTTATCGAAATAATATAATCAGCTTAAAAAGGGAGCATAAAATGACACAAACAGGTACTGAACTGTTAGGACAATTTTGAAATATTGACTATAATGTGCCAAAAATCGTTTTATTAGGAAAATAAATGTTTTTGGAAGTAACAAAAGTCCTGTTGTTATTTAGATTAAGTATAGATCATAATATGTATGTAAGTATGCTATATTGTAGATTTATAAATAGGATTAAGCAGTATATTTACAAATATTAATAAACTTATATCAATGAAGAATAAAATGACCAATAAATTACCTCATAGATTTTTTGTTTTATTTTAAAGCTGGTCGCTATTTAACTTTTATTCCACGTCAGGCATTGTTATTTTATCACGTACATGTATGAATTTTTGCACCTTTCATAAATTGATAAGCATTTAACAAATACCCGACAGCTTACGCACAATGGATATTTATGTAGAAATGACATTCTTAACTGTTTTCGTTATTTGGCAACGGGGCATTGTAAAACCATTTTATCGACAATAGCTCATACCTCAAAAACTTATTAATATTTCTTGTTCAAACCAATTTTCGTTAAAAGTATTTTTAAGATCTATAACGATTTTTTGACAATTTTCAACGTAATAGTTCAAAGGTTAGACAGGCCGATTTTTTTTAAAGATCTAGTTAACGATACTTTACCCACACGACTACGTATACCAAAAAACATTTCAGTTATACATTTCCAGTATATAAAAGTACTCTGTGGTTATAAATAAGGCGACCATCTCTAAAGGTATCTGCCCCACTACAACGGATCATACTCGTATAATGTAGTGTAGATACCCTGTAGTGGGCAAACACCTTAATCCTTAAATTTTTGCTAATTTCACTATAGCGGCCTATATATAGAGTAAATATTTTTCATATATTTCATTCGAATTATTCCAAAATCCCAGTGGGGGTAGACATTACCTATCTTCTATAGCAGTATATATGGGATACAGTAGTGTTACTAAGTGTTTTAAAACTATGAAAACTTGCTTGGGTCGACGGCTAACTTACAGATGCTAAAGGTTTAAAAGGTGCTTATTATCATGTAAGTATATGTTTTACAGAATATTATCTTAAATTAATAATCAACATTGCCAAACATTTATTGTAATTGTATTGTAGGCTGTAATTTCTGCGAGACTTCATAGCTTGCAAAAATACGACGCAACTTTGTTTATAGTCTGAGTTTTGATTTTTATATATCATACATAGGGAACTATTCCAGTAAATAGCCCGACATATCGTAGCGTGCGGTCAAACTCATAATGAAATGTTTTTTTACATTTTGAATTCCTTCGCCTTTCTACTTCCCACAATTTGCGCACTCATACGTATCGTAAACTCACTACACCTGCACACACTTCATCCTTTTATGATAACTCTTTTACAGCGCAGGCTGCCAATCTTTGGAATGCGCTGCCTCTTACTGTCAGAGAGGCCAAAACATCGCCTACATTTAAGAACGCACTCAGAAAACACTACTGCCTGATTCTTATATTATATACTATTTAATATATAATATGTATGTATATTGTATGTGTATGTATGTATTTAATTTATAAAGTAGTTTAAGTATGTTTATTTATGATATTTGATATTTAATGATCTGCACCACCTACATCGCCAGATTGGATTAAATTATTCCTTAAGTTAGGTTGCCTGGAAGAGATTGCTTTCAGCGATAAGGCCGCCTTTTGTTTCTACCATGACAATATTGTAATTGAATATTTTGAAATTGTATATTTGGTGAGCAATAAAGTGTTATCTATCTATCTATATTTTAAAATGTGTCTAAGGAATGTTTGTCTCCTCGGTAAATCTCCTCTCCTCCTTATTGCCAGCAACCACGTATTTTAAAGTTTTTTTTTAAAGTTTATTTATTCGATTCAAGTGATAGCTTGTCGATAACAATAATGAGCATTAATCACTGACATTCTACCCACAAAATAATAAATGATCTATCATGAATAAAAAAGAAATGGTTCCGGACAATATGTGCTCAGCAGACACTACTCCACCTTTTGTGTGAGCGCGCGACAAATAATGAAAAATATTAGTGATTTTTAATAAAGTCGATCTCAGTTCAAGAGGTAATAATTTTGAAGCTTCAGGTTGCTGGTTTTGAGATATTTTAGTGAATTTTATAAACATTTATGGTTTTCTTTTGGGTCCACAAACGTGGTTTTATTAAACTAAAGCGTTTGTGGATAATCAATAGCTTGTTTATTACGTTTAAACATGCTTATTTGATCTTTGATACGACTGTTTTTTGAGATATCGAGCTTTTAATGAAAAACTTTTGTTTTTGATCATCGATGGCTCGGAAAGAAGAAAATTAAAGGATGGTTTTGGAAACTTGATAAATTCTTTATAGCCATTGTGTTTTTGGAAAAAATATCATCAAGAAAAATGGATCAGGTTGCGGAGTTAGAAATTATTGTATTTTTCTTTAGATCTAAACTAACTAAAAGTCGTGTTTTGTTTTCAGTGTACTTATTATAAGCGAATATCGTTAGACTTATTCTGAAAAATCGGTATGATGTTTCTTGTTGTTTTTTTTGGGTCGTTGGGTAGGTATAACTCCAAAGAAAGGTTTACACTGAATTACGTGGTAATCTCGCATAAAATTTTAACAAATAGTAACTGGCATGATTTCAGAGCAAAACTTATTTACTGAAAATGCGGCGTACGAATTTTCAAAACATGCTATTTTTATCATCTCGGTCATGTTATTTTCATCTATTTATTTATTATTAAAAGTATCCAACAGTATATCCATAAATTTAAAGCCTAACAATACATAACAATAAAATTATACCAACACTGAATACTTATAATCTAGAAAAGGAACAGAAATAAATAGTGAGTTACACTACACTAAAATAAATAATAAATTACTCAATATATATCTAATACTGTGAAACTTCTGACGGAAAAACTAAACACAACTAAATTATTAGGTCTAAATACAAACATTACATTCCTTTTCAATCTTATTAATAAGTTTACTAACTACTGATGACTTAAATATTTGTTTCGAAGAATTAAACTAAAATATTTGTTGTAAGTATTTGTACAACGACGCAGATATTCATTTTGTCCGTAGTTAGTTTTGGAAACAGGGGTAGCAAACAGTTTGAGTGAGGAATAATTACGAGGGTAACGCTGTGGTACGTTAATATTCAAAGACGAAGTGAGAGCAGGACAATCGATAATAGAATTTATGATATCGTACAAAAAGGTCATGTCGAGGTAATGCCTTCTTTCACTAAGGGGTGCAACATTATAATGTAAACAAGCTGCAGTATAATAATTAAAATGGTTAATATTAAACTTGAAATTCAAATGTTTGACAAAAAGTTTTTGGATACGTTCAATTTTGGTTATATGTATGTAATACTATATGTATATTAGGACTCCATACAGTACTGCAAAATTATAAATGACTGCAAACATAAGCGTAATGTATAATTTTTAAACATTTCATATTGTTAAATGGCTTACAAGTTCGCATTAAAAACCCAAGATTCTTATAAGCTCGGTCAGTGATGGTATCTTTATGTTTAACAAAACTCATTTTAAAATCTAAAAGTACACCAAGATCCCGGACTTCTTTTGTTCTTATTAGTAATGTATTATTAATTACATAGTCAAAATTAATTATTTGAGTTTTACGTGTAAAAGAAATGTTATGGAAAAACATGTATTATTTTTTATATCTTAGTCACAAATCTCCGACTTTTAGTAAATTCATAATTATGCCTACGTATCTTTTTCTTCTTGCATCTTCGAATAATATTCTTCGGAGCTATAAAGATGAAGAAAGTACACAAAAGCTTTCTATCTATGTTTTGGTGTCGAATATGAGTTATGATCTATTTTTTTCTATGGTAGCAGAGCCTTTGTACCAGGTAAGTTAATTCATACTAAACAGTTCGGGTTCACCAAAGGTCGTTCCACTACCGATGCAGGTGTTGAGCTTCTAAAACACATTTATGGTGCTTGGGAAGGGTCACAGAATGCCATTGGTGTATTCTGTGACCTGTCCAAGGCATTCGATTGCGTTGAACACGTGACCCTCCTGAAAAAGCTCAATTATTACGGTATTTATGGCGATTCTCTCAATCTTCTGTCGTCTTACTTAAACAATAGATCCCAAAGCGTTGAAATTAACAATATCAAATCTCGTGAGACTGGCATATCTATGGGTGTGCCCCAGGGCTCTATTCTAGGTCCCTTCTTGTTTTTGATATATATTAATGATTTGCCATATTTTATTAATGATATGTGTGAGGTAGTGTTGTTTGCTGATGACACGTCACTTATATTTAAAGTAGACAGAAATAAACAGAACTTTGACGACGTAAACATCGCCTTAACCCAAATATCTAAGTGGTTTACCGTAAATAACTTATCACTCAATCCGAATAAAACTAAATGTGTTAAGTTTGTTATGCCCAATGTAAAAGAATACGATGTTAATATTTCCCTTAACGACACTAGACTTAACCTAGTAGATTCAACTGTATTCTTAGGCATTAACCTAGATCAGAAACTCCAGTGGGGCGCTCATATATCTAGTCTCTCAGGAAAGCTTAGTTCTGCTGCATATGCGGTCAGAAGAGTTAGGCAGTTCACTGACGAAGAGACTGCTAGACTAGTTTATTTTAGTTATTTTCATAGTGTCATGTCCTATGGTATTTTACTTTGGGGCAACGCTGCTGACTTGGAGACTATATTTGTTTTACAAAAAAGAGCCGTAAGGTCAATTTACAACCTCGGCCCTCGGGTGTCTCTTAGGGAACGCTTTAAGGAAATCGGTATTATGACGGTCGCCTGCCAATATATTTTCAATAATATAATTTATATTCGTAATAATTTGAGTGCCTACAAGCGGTATAAGGATGTTCACGATTTCAACACCAGGCATTGTAATAAACTGATATTGCCATCTTTTAGATTACAAAAAGTATTGTCTTCTTTCTTGGGGGTTGGTATACGCTTCTTCAATAAGATTCCGAGTGAAATGTTAGATCTGCCCTTCACTAAATTCAAATTTAAAATAAAAAGTATCTTGCTTAAAAAGGGATACTACACTATTGAAGAATATTTAAATGACAAAACTTCATTTACATAACAGCTCGCTCCAACCTCTTATACTGTGTTTTGTACGAGTATAACGTTTTTATCTTGCCGTACTTGTAAGGAATATATGGAGATATGTTGCAAAAAAAATAATACGTTACGTCTTTATATTTATAACTATAATTATTTTCTATCCTTTTATTGCGCTTTTGTCTTATTGAATATGCACTGTTTGCTACAACTCCATTAATTCTTCAAAAGTTATTCTGTAACATAATTCTGTATAAAATCTTTTTTAAAAAAAAGTACTTAAATATAAAAAATAGAACAACAAATATAAAGAAATTTTTTTTTAGCTAGACGTGTTGCTGGGGAGTTTCTTGCCGCTTCTTCTCCTTAACAGCAATAACACGTTGCGAAGCGGTGTACATAGACTAGGAAGTAAAATTAAATTTTAACCTATATGTATGACCTTCAAAAAGTGTTCTCCAGTGGAACTTATTTTGAATAAAAACTTTTGAATTTGAATTTGAATTTGAATTTGAATAAGAAATTTCACCATGGCTGCGGCTGCGGCAAATTTGGACTAATTCATCATGTACACCACTAGGATTTAGTTTTATATGGCGACGAAAATTTGATGTGTCTGCTCCAGAGAAGACAAATAGCAACGTATAAACTATAAATGATGAGATTATTTTTGGGCACTCGTGCGTAGGGTATGGTAGGGTGCACTAGTCAAGCTTCACCTTCTCACTTCTCACCTTTTCACCGCAACAACACAGCGCGTCGTATCTATCGTAGATAAGATTCTTTTTCTTGATCAGCGCCGGAGCAATCTACAGAGTTCGTGTGTAGAAACGACACGAATTCTTGCGTAGTCCTATCAACTTTTCTTAGTGTGCCTTAGAATAAAAAAAAAAAATACCTAAGTTCTGTCCCTTAGTATAATTCCATAACAGACTCTATGTGTGAACAATGTAATTAGGTACGTCGCCATTTCATCAAATAAAATTTCTTTTTTATTTAAGTCCGTAAGAGATAGAGCCATTCATTTCTAAAGTCGTAAACAGTGTACTAACTTTTAAATAATAAATAAAATATTACAAAATATCAAGGCCATATACAGCTTATTAATAATAGCTTCATTAGACCCATTGATTTTTGAGAAATGCTGTATTTAGAAATAAATTAAGTGTTAAAAATGGAATAAATAGTTTTTCATTCATCTATCTATGTACGATATGAAAAATAACAATTCTATTTTATTTAACCGCGCTTATGTTTGGTATTGTTGTTATTAGGTATCACTGGTAATCAATTTTACAAATTAGTTAATAAAGAAATATGCTACAGGGAATTCATTAAAGCTAAACGTTTCGTTATGATTATTTTTCCTTGAAATCACCTACCTTACGTACAATTAATTGGGCAAAAGTTCCTTCGCAAATTTGCGGTCCTTTGATATTTGCCGAAACTTGAAATTTTGCGAACATTTGCATAAGAGTCTAATCGCATACAATCACAATCTGTGAAAGCCGTGTGCGTTGATTAAATTTAAGGGTTTGTCACGATATAAATGCATCAAATATTCCCATACGAATTTTCAACCTTGTTTATTTAAATATAAGATTCAAAATTATAATGTGATAATTAGAAACTGATGTCGCTTTGACGGGGTGAACGATCGCCGAGGTCATTGCCAAAACACACCTACTCCTTTAGCCGGGGCACTAAAATGCTGCTTTTATTTGTATCCATTATATCTATAGCATTGTCAATATGAGAACATATACACAGAACTCTCGAATTAAAGCTTCATTTTCGGCATGAGGTGATCACGACTGCCGCGTTCTTGTTCAAAGTTTTTAGGTTTGATTTTGTTTTAGGTCTCTATATGGAGTTAGCTTCATTTTAGGCACCCCAAACCAATAAAGTGCGTATATCAAACATGAGTTAGTGTATCAAACATAATAAGCTCAGGCCACATGGACTTTCTTTAAGGAGTTGTGTCATTTCGCTCTCGTCGAGCGAACGTTCAAGTGTATAACTATCGCATTAAAATTAGTGGGTAATAATATGTTTTGGTTGGTAATGTGCATGTTTCTATGCGTGACCGCTGGTCATGTACGACAAGAACACACTGAGGTAACTGTTGTTTATTATTTCGTATGTAGATCACGTATAGCGGTCCCACATTCTATGTTAATTTTTTAACACTTTCCCATATTAAGTGGTTGATATTAATTAAAAATACATAGCAGGGTTTTATTAATTTTTAAAATCTAATTTTATTTGATAAAAAAATTTAATAGAATCATTATTTATTTATTACTACACAGTAAGATTGGTACATTGATGTTTTTTGAATTGTGATAGCCTCGTTTGAGGCATGAAAAACATTCTTCTTGATATGTCCATGCGTCAATTTAATATTATTAATATACAATTAAAATGATGAATTATTAATATTATATAGGGTAAACTAGCAGCAGTAGCATTGTTGGCATCCCCCAGTAATTAGAAACTTGTCAATTTATTCAAGATATTAAATCTAAATATCTTTTATTTTATAACCATAAAATAACATTATTATTCTTTTTATACGGAATTTTTTTATTATGAATAAATTGACATGATTCCAATTTCTGGGGGTGACAACAAGAATAATATATAGTTTATGTGTAACAAAAAAATACAATATTCCATTTTGTAATTAATTGATAATTTGTGTCAAGTCTTGTAATGTATTCAAAAATAAAAAAATAGTGAAATGCATCCTGATGACGATAACAGTATATTGTTAATGATCTCAATGCATATCAAATAGATATATTAGAAAAAAAATAAAGTGCTTTTTTAATACGTATATATTAATATGCACCGTAGTCTTTCTGAAGAAAGGATAATGAAGAGAATGTTCAAATTAACTGTGTAATGCATGCATCATAGCATTAATATTTTATAACGTATGAATTCAATCAAATAACTAGCTTTTTCTTGGGATATACAGGCGTATTGTCTGATTTTTTCATTTTAATCTGTTGTCTCGTCTACACTGGGCCTTCATAAACACGGTAACACGGTTATTTAAATGTAGATAAAACGTCAGTTTTTATAAATATTCCAATATTGATGAAGAAAATGAAATGTATTTCACATTTTTATTCGATTTATGAGAACTATCCACCAAGCTACATGCAAGGATTTGTTTATTTTCTTAGATAAAAACGATCATATATTCCTGTTACTGAAAGTGTACAATCATAATTATTCTAGTGTAAATTCCTAGTTGCGTTTGAAGCATCTTTTTCGGAGTCCAGCGTCCGGGTTCCACTTTTTGTTCTCTACTTGGAGCAAAATGCATATACTTGATTTCATCATAATCGACACCTGCTGCTTCCCTTGTATCAATTTTAAGTTCCTATCTCGAGGAATCTATTATATGAAAACCTAACAAACAAACATAAGATTATGATTAGGTTAGTCCTTATAAATCAATCTGACGCAAAATTTTATAGATATCTGATTAATCTATTTCTTAAATTATGATAATATTCAAAAACATTTCAATACTTTCGGTCTTATGAAGATTTTCTGCCTATCGCAATGAGAAACAGGCTTGATAGTGTGAACCTATTATGATTTTAAAAACAATGGAAGAATTCGTAACACAGTCAATTAGTCCAATTATATATTAGTTTTTCATATGAAAAATAAGTCATTAGTGATTTAGATCACGTGTAATTTAACTGCTACGTAATACAATATCAATAGAATATTATCACAATTCTAAATTGAATTATAATCGTTTATACATAAACTTGTAAATCAATAAATAATTCACTGAGAAAAAACATAAGTCTTCTTTATGCGTTTCCATAGCTAGGTACAAAATGTAAATTATCACCTGGATAATAATAAAACGATTGACAACACGATGCATGGTATACGCGTTACGGTGAATTATGTATATGTACTATATATAGAAGCATACTTTATCAAGCCTGCTAAAATCAACAACCCTTTTTTGGCTTTGCCGTAGTCGAATGAAGCTGACAAAATTATTTAAAAATTTAATTAATTTTTAGGACGAATTGACATCCGGACATCCGTACAATACTAAATCAAGTTATGGCTCAGATTACTCGTATACAAATAAAAAGTTACTACCCTGCCAAGATTGCAGTAAGTATTGTGTTAAACTTATAAAAAAAGAGATATTAATAACATGGACATTTAAAAATACTAATGGTCGCCTATTAGTCGAAAGTCGACCATAAGATTCTATTGTCAAAGTCTTATACTTCTATAATCACAGATTTCACCAAGGCTACACTGTTAATTTGACTTTAACAATAAACAAAAGAGTATATGTGTGTGTGATAAATTCATGGTAGTGTGTGTAATCTATTTTTTATGTAATGTATTTTTCATGCATAATTAATAGAAATATATTAGCATTCTGCACCCCTTCTCTATATAAACGATATGTGTGTGAAATTTCATACTCCTCGGACGGAGGACAATCTTCGTAAAAAAGGGTACAAAGTTTTTGCTGTGTTTTTGTTTCACGTATTAGTATATAGATTCTATTTATATTTTAGTGAATGTGATTTGACATTTGATATATATTTATGAAACTGAATGTATTAAGTAGTTACCGCAGGCAGCGTTGTATATACGGCCAAGATTTAAGTTTTGAGCTCCCTGGAATTATTTAGTAAGAAGATAATTGTAATAACTTTTTTAACATAAATTATAAATAATTTCTTATTTATTTATTAATAAACAATTAAATTAATTAGAAATTTAATTTTAGTAATTATGTTATTTTGTTAATTTTATAAACTACTCGTGCAAATAAAGATATTGGTCGATTGATTGAGATTTATAAAATTCCACAGAATAGCAGGTCTGAAAGTTTACCCCAGTTTTCACGGCCATCTTAATTTTGCGTCTACTGACTGTATAATTAGTTTGAAACTCTTAAAGAGCAGACACTCAACATTTATGCACTAAATTAATGATTTCTGACTTGAATTTCTATGTCAATTTTCCTTTTAAATTGACATACTAGGTTTTATTTTAATTTAGTCTTTCTTTAGCCAAAACATTTATGCTAAATCATCGCAATGAACTCTATTCTGCATATAAGGGCCGTTATATACGATGAAGTTACTTTAGTATTTATTTTATATGAAGATATCACTTATTATATATAATACACACACAATATATGATCATTTCAGACCAATAAAAGTATAGACGGAGCCTACGTGAACTAAAGCGAGAAATGAAGTGAAGCATTTTACAAACTTGTGTGCGTGAACAAATTGTGTAGTAGGTCTGTGTGTATCTGTTGTGTAACAGTAACTATTTAATACTAAGTTCTGGTAACGCACTGCGGCGACTTCCTTCATCCAGCTATACGAGCTTGGGTCTCGGTCTACGTAGTTTGTTCGGCTGAGGTGATAATGTGCAAAATCCTCATATTCCTTTGAAACGCTGTCAAAGAGGCTGCTATAAAATCATTGATGATAGAAAAAAATTCGTTCAAATTTTTGTAAATTAAATATGATTTAGTGAAAAGTAATTTTATAAGTATGAAATGATGTTACAAAATTGTTGATGGTTTTTTAATACAATTTATGCCATGATTTAACGGTGGCTATAAACATGGACATAAGTCGCATGTATTATCTATGGTTCGCATAGTTTTCTAAATTTTTGGACAGCAGGGAGAATCGTTCCCAAGGACAAAGAGTGCCGATTTCGACCCTCTGATTAGGCAACTCCAAGTGCACTTTCAGAATATGGGAAATGAAAAATACTTTATTGTGTCGGTCGTGCGTTTTGCTTCATTCTAATGAATGGCAACAGACCAACACTGTTTTAATTCATCATCATCACATTAGCATTGGGTAACAGTATAACATCTTCCTCATGTATAACGGGGCTAACACTTTTTATAGACAACGACACTTAAGTTTTATCTCGCTACAATAATATATTATATTGGAAACTATCACATTTAGAGCATTGTATAAATTAACATAATTTTATAGAAGGATTTAATGATATGTTTCCTTTTTATATTTATGTTTTAGAACAAATGCAAAAAAAATATACAAAGTTCACAAAAAAATAAATTATAATCTTATTTGGTTGTTTTTATTTATGATCGATTTTAAAAAAAGCAGGAGGTTCTCATCACGTTTCTGCATTTTTCTTGGCATCAATTTAAAAATTATAAAACAGTAAATTACTATTAAATCGTTCTAAAATACATCTATTTCCCTTTTTGTGTTTTTTGAAATCTGTTGTATATTAAAAAAAAGCATTATTATATTTGCAAGAATGTAGTTTATACAGATGTAATACAATTGTAGATGTACAGTACATTCTACCACATAGTGGTATACAAAATAACTTCAATACTAAATTTATTGATAATTATATGGTTCAATAGAATCCACAATGAACAATGCGAAAAGGTAAAATTCAACAAATAAGTCTGTTCTTTTATCAGATATTATAATACTTAATTAAAATAGTTATAGGAACTCAAACCGATCTAACATTTTTGAAGGTTGCGGTGAACGTAATGAGGAGTCCAGAGTGGTTGGTGGGACAGATTCAGACGTGAACGCCTTTCCATGGTTGGCTAGGCTTGTTTATAACAGATCATTCGGGTGTGGAGCTTCTGTTATTAATGACAGATACGTTTTATCAGCAGCACATTGTGTTAAAGGGTATGTAAAAGGAATATGAAGCTATAGTTTAGTTATGGTTAACCAGTTCATTTAAATGTAACAAATATCCTTATACATTGTAAAGACTAAAATTCGATACATATGCGTAGATACTAATGTTATGCTGATGTAATATGACTATACTATATAGGAAAGACTAGGATGAAAGTGAGAAAAATTACTACCGAATGTAATTTTATTCACCTATAAATAATGAACTTGTGTCTGATAGAATTCTTTTTCAGAAAATATAATTATTATCTGTTGACATAAGACATTAAGGCCGTATCGGCCCTAGTGGGAGATGAATGATAGGTTGATGGCATGACGATGATATGCGTACAATAATCAATAATGCCGATAACCGTACGAAGTAGAAAGGGACAAAGTCGAAAGAGAACTTCGGTCCCTGACGTGGGCTCCGCACGCGACCGGGATTTAACGCTAGAATGATATTGATCTCACTTAACACTGACCGTAAGTGAATAATATTGAAATATACGCTTGTATATATTATTACAGCAAACTATAAAGGCTTCTAAAATATCCTGAAAGACAAAGACAAGTAGAGTAAAACAGTTTACGGTACGATAGGGTTGACGGACGGGTTATGGAAAAGAGCCCAAAAACAGAAAGAATCATTTTAGGTTTAAAATCATACATATACTGCAAATATTCTAATCGCCTATTGTTTTTAAAAACATTTTGCAGATTTTTATGGTTCTTGTTTAAAGTAACTTTTGGGGAGCATAACCGTTGCAGCCAGCGCCAGTTACCAGAAAGCAGATACATCGTCAAAATGTATGCTCACGGTTTTACTCTTAAAGAATTGAGCAATGATATTTCGCTGCTGTTATTGAATAATCCGTTAACATACACACATGCAATAAAACCTGTCTGCCTGCCTAAGTATTCAGGTAAGTGTTAAAACCATAGTTAATACATACAATATACAAGTTAAAACTACAAAAAACCCAATATTCTTATAATTAATAATCTAGAGTTTAAGTTTAATAGAAGAACATTGTTATTTAAAAGAAAAGTTAGTTAAGAGACTTTGAATCAGTCGCACAAACTATTATCATATGCCATGTATGTAATGTTATGAACCAATATATACATTAAAAAGTTTATACTTTAATTTTGCCATAAATGTGGGAAATATAACATTATTAAAACATTAATGTTTGTTGTTAAAAACTTTTATGACTACTCCCTTACAAAAATAAAATAACAGTTTCATGTAGAGGTTTTTTCAAAAACCATAACGCCTACCTACCCTGTAATAAATTACCAAGGAAAAGGGTCCTCAACAATATAAACCCAAAATTAACACATTTAGTTGCAATAAAAATTTGGATCACTAAATATTTTTCAGAAGTTGTATTTATTGAATTTTAACTTTACGACAACATAAATTAATAGTATCGTGTATTTCGTGACATTTTTAAGTTCTCAGGATTTTATTAGTATAAATAAATATTATGAAAACTCCAGCTATTTTTTTGTCTATAAATGCGGTTTATGTTTATACGTTACAAAGTAATTAAAAACTTCGTTTAAAAAAACCGACTTCAAAAACGAAAAAACTAAAATGTATAAAATAACTTATTTCTTAAGCTATTATTATTAATATATATTATCTAAAACATCTTAAAGTCGGTGCTTAGTAATTTTCAAAATATAGTAATTTTTATTATGTTTTACTTTGCACCGACTTCAAGATGTTTTAGATAATATATATTAATAATAATAGCTTAAGAAATAAGTTATTTTATACATTTTAGTTTTTTCGTTTTTGAAGTCGGTTTTTTTAAACGAAGTTTTTAAATTTTATTTGTTACTTTTTAGTGTCTAGCTATGTATGGGTGGATCTACGAATGGTGCCGCGCTTCTTAAAAAATATAGGTCCCAAGAACCGGGAACAAAAAAACGTTCGTAAAATGAAAACTACTAGGCCAAACTATGTCAAATTTTTAGGGGACCACATGGCAGCTATTCCGCGTCGAACAAAAAAAGAATCACGTAAATCGAATCATAAATCTCAGAGTAATCGGTGTACATATGGAACGGAGTGAAAATTATTTCCATGAAAAATGTTCATGAAATGAAAACTACTGGGCCAAACTATGTAAAATTTTTAGGGGACCAATTGGAAGCTATTCCGCGTCGAACAAAAAAAGAATCACGTAAATCGGATTATAAATGACGGAGTAATCGGCGAACATACATAAAAAAAGTAACGACAAAAAAAAAAAAGATTCCGACGAATTGAGAACCTCCTCCTTTTTTCGAAGTCGGTTAAAAAGCATTTTAAAAGATATTACTACACATACCTACCTATATTTGGCTCCTCACAGTAAACATCTTCAGCTTGCAAATTCTGATCTTTTTAGTTCTAATTCTAATCATTTTAGGCTCTAACTTCCCTGCATTCATCAATAACACACAGTACACAGTACACAGGTGTACGGAAGAATGTCATGAAACAATGCAGCTGCAATTTTTCTTAGCGTTTTTCCGAAACTTTAGCTGGTGCGAAATCTTACATGTACGTGTGTGAATAGAACTTTCCAAACATATTATACATTATAAAGTATATATTCGAAACTTCCCATCAGTTATAATCAGGCCTTTTTGTCATTTCTTTTTTTTGGGGCACGCTAATTCTCGAAAGTTGTGTCTATAATTTTTTTTGTAGCTCCAGTCCAAAAAGCTCCAGTCCTATTAAAAATCTTTTATTTTTGTAAAGGTTACCAAATGTGGTTTTTTTCATTTTTATTCAAATTCTTTCATTTTTCAATTATTATGGCAATTTTTCGATATTTTACAAATTTCCTTTAAGGTCACTGCGTGCCTCTACGTGCCCCCACAAAAAAGCCCTGGTTATAAGATTATACTTACGCGGAGCACTTTTATAATGGTTACTGATTTATTAATAGTTTTAGGAATTTCTTCGCAGAAAACACTTACGTCGGCACAACAGCTACTGTAGCAGGTTGGGGGGCTACCAGTGAGACCGGGAATTGGTCCTGCAGCGTCATGGAGGCAGAGTTACCGGTGCTTAGTATTGAAGAATGTAGAAACACAAAGTACAATTCAACAAAGATCAAGGAAGTTATGTTGTGTGCTGGATATCCGAGTACTGCTCATAAAGATGCCTGCACGGTGAGATATCATTTTAAAGAATTGCGACCAGATCAATCGTCAAATTGTCAGTCAAGAATGGTCTAATGGTTATATTTCGTTTTTTGGGAATTCATCTGTACTTTATATTATTATATTCATTATAGCGCTACATATCAGTTGCTTCCGGAATATCCGCTTACTTACTTTCTCTTCTCGACTCCATACGGTCTTCATTATTTAGCATTGTGAGATCAGTAGTACGCATATCATCGTTCAGGACGTCAAGTTTGCATCAAGGTACACGTTTCCCACATAATTACTCGGCTTCCATAAAACTTAGCCGTATCAGACTCTGTTAATGTGAGTGTGCTTTGAGGTTTAAAAACCATTTGTTTTTTTTTGACGTCTTTTGGAATTTTCAGATTATAATGAAATTAAGTGTATACCCATGTCTCTTCTATAGTGGATATGAGCATCGGATACTTTTTATGGAAGAATATGTGATTGTTATCGCGTTAACTAATACTAATTATATGAACGAAAGTAATAAAACTCATGATTATCAAATTTGGTACGAGGATGAGCAGCTCTGTATTCAAGAAGCAGGATTCACTAAACCACATGACGATCTCTAGTATACTTTTCGAATTTACAACGTTTTAGTCCATCTTATTTATTAGAAACCACACCCACCTGTTGCTGTAGTATACAATTAATGTTTATTGAGATGATGTTTTGAAGCCCGCCTACCTACCTATGATCTATAATTATTTAGGTGGCGTTTCATCCTATCCAAAATGTGACTTTACATTCCTAGCCAATATAGATAGATAACACTTTATTGTACACCATTACAGAAAACACTGATGAACTTATAGCCTAAAAATATTCTAAATGTGCACAATGGGCGGTCTTATCGCTAAGAAGCGATCTCTTCCAGACAACTCGTGGCAGGAATAAAAACATATTATATTGGTCAAAGGTGGTATACATAAATATTAGAGGAATATATAATATTTATGCAAGCACAAAATCAGCTCAAAATTCAGAGCTCTAGTAGGTATTCTCAATGTATAAAGGTTGTTCGCTTTAATTAATATATTTAGACAATATCGTAGAAGTATTTTCTTAAGCTCGGTATCCTTGTAGTATTGCGGAGCATCAAGTGTCAAATACAGAGATTTTAATGTATTATCTCTTTTTACTTTCATATTTTCTTAATCATTTGGGATTGGCACCACCGGTGAGAGTTAGTTGATAGGTCCGCAAACGCCATTGAGACTCTAACACTGCCTTACTGCTGTCCCCGGGCTGTAGTATGTCCATAACGGATTACACTTGGAGATAAAAAATACTTAGGTATATCTTTTTCTTTCACACTGTTCTAATTTTTTTTAAACTGTATTGTATGTTGATTGTATAAACGACATATTCTTTCCAGTTTATAAATATACAATTTTTGTTTCAGGGCGATAGTGGAGGTCCATTGATAGCAGAAAATAAGGACCACGCTTATGAACTAATAGGTAAATAGAATTTATGGTGTTAAAATATTGAAAATTTGTCTTTTTATTTCTTTGTTCAGGATTCACGTTAAAATATCCGTCGATTTTAATGATATGCTTGTGGTTTTTACTTGTATGTATAAAATGTAATGACTTAAAACTTTATATACTGGAAACTTCTAAGAGTGAGTTATAGAAAAGTGATTTTAAATTAGCCGCTGTTCTGTTTTACTCGCAGAAGACTGATTTTCTCGAAGAAATCTTCACATATCGATTTCTAGGTACATGCAACGAGTATTTAGCCTTTCTGGAGCTTTGAAACTACGTGACCGAAGCCATCTTGGATCGTTAGCTAATTTGTTATCTGTGATCATTTATGTCATAAAAAAGGTCACATACATAATTTATCATGGGAAATAAATACACAAAGATGATATGAAAACCGGCAATTATACTTATGTCAAAAATCTTTGGTGGTATATGAAATCTTGAATGAATGAATGAATAGTTTTCAGGACGTAATTTTAATATGTTTAAAAACTTTGCCAACCGAAATTTAGCTGTTATTAAATTACTTTCTCTGAATCAAATATCAAGTGGATAATAAAAAAAACTCATAATATTTCGCTGATTCATGCTAGTATTCTCCGCCGGTTTCTTAAATCAGTATCAGTAGTATTTTGATCGTTGATCTATACATATAAAAAAACTGTAGAGATCGAATTTCTGTAAAAAATGCTAAAAACCGAGTCAGGGGGATTTAAGAAGTGAAATAGAACTAATTTAGATATTAAAAAAAATATGTTATTCTGTTTGTACGGGCTAATCTCCGAAAAGACTAGACCGATTTAAATGAAATTGTGTATGGTGGTAGCTTATATCCCTGGTTAACGTATAGGATACTTCTGATCCCGAAAAATTAAAGAGTTCCCGTGGGATAGTTCAAAATCTAAGCATCTAAGAATTAACCCCTTTAGTCCAAGGCTATTGCAAGAACGCATCGACGAGATACCTGTCTAGTCTGACGGTCGGCATTACACAAGTTCTTCCAAAGAGAAGGGTAGGTGTGTGTGTACTGTCGTTGACCACCTTCATTGTCCTAGGCCGTCTTAAATACATTCCCTAACGATATAAAAACAAGAAATGGCATTTGTAGGAAAATGGAACAAAAGGGACTTGGCTTTTGAATTGTAATGTTAGTTATTAAAGCAATTAATACTATTATTGTTTTTAGGTATAGTATCATGGGGCTATGGATGTGCAAGAATAGGATACCCCGGCGTGTACACCAGGGTAACAAAATACTTAAACTGGATAAAAGACAACACCGAAGGAGCCTGTTATTGCAAATATTAATTTCTTATCAAGAAATGTACAGTTTAAACCTCGCTAATGTAAAATCTCTTAATTTAGAATTAAATATGTGTAACATATAAATGTTTGTTTATTGCGATTATTTTTCATACCTTTTTATTATACTTCGGAATCGTTCAAACGGCTTTGTAAATATGTTTGTTAACTTCGTATTTTAATTCACTAAAGGTCTATTTTACAATCACCAGATAAAACTTATTCTATATACTCGTAATAAAATACAACATGGGAAAATTAAAAATGACAGTTCAATTGTTTGACTTTTGAATAGTGAGGTTATAATTTATTCGACTGATAACTTTTATCTGATAATCGAAAATTCGGCCCTTTGTAAAATAAACAACTTCTTGCTGAGAATTTGGTTGTTGATAAGGAAAATTAAGTGTTATATTTCTATTACATTTTGTATTAACGTTCTTTATGATTTATTTTAGGGATTTTGACTGAGAGGGCGTATTGTTGTTTAGTTTTATTTTCCAGAAATGTTATAAATATGCTTAAAAATATAGTTGTAGTCTATTGTTTTAAGCAATAATAGCGACTTTGTGTAGAAAATCTTTACTGTTTAGTGAAGTAAAATTATTCGAGGCACTACAAAAGCTCTGTTGGAGTCAGTTAGAGTTTTATAATTATGTATTAATAATCAAAACATCTAATATCATAAGAGGATAAAAAAACGATTTTGGGAATTTAGGGATAGATCATGAATAATTATGATTATAGATAGATAACTCTTTATTGTACACCAATACAAACATGAACTTAAGACTAAATTATATCTAGTTATGTACAAAGGGCGGTCTTATCGCTAAAAAGCGATCTCTTCCAGACAACCCCAGGAATGAATTTAGATGATAATGGCGATGGTGGTATACGTAACATATAGTACAAACTACTTACATTTTAATAATAAATACATAAATTATATATATAAATAAGTATATGGAGACATTTTATATATTACATAGATATATACTTAATATACATACCATATAAAAACATATCTATAAATTATATAAATGTTTATAAGTGAATTTATATATCCAACGACAAGTAGTATTTTTTAATCATAGTTTTAAATATCGCTAGTGATTTTGTAACAGGAAGCGCGTTCCAGAGCTGTATAGCCTTAACAGTAAAATAATTATTATAAAAACTTGAGTTATGCGCAGGAGTGTTCAATTTAAGTTTAGTAGAAGGGCGTAAATTATGAGAGCAGGAAAGAAATTCAAAACTTTGTTTAAGGTAATCAGGAGTACTAGGGACAAATAAAATACTAAAGAGTAGAGCAAGGGTGTGAGTATTCCGGCGAAATCGAATTGGCAACCACTTGAGTTTTTTTCGGAATTCAGAGACATGGTCATATTTGCGTAGTCCAAATACGAACCTTATGCAAACATTTTGGAGGCGCTCAAGTTTATTAAGTTGTTCTTGGGTTAAATTTAGATAGCTGGCGTCAGCATAATCAAGGATAGTAAGTAATAAGGACTCTGCTAGCCTAATTTTGGTGGTAGTGGGTAAGAAATTCCTCAACCTTCTAAGGGATTTGGATGAGAGATAAAGCCGCCGACTTAATTCGGTGATATGAGGTCGCCAAGACAGCTCACTGTCAAATATAACGCCAAGGGTTTTTACCTTAGCACTAAAAGGAATGATTGCCCCGTCAAACATCACACTAGGTATGGTCCAGTCGACCTTATTAAGCATCCGTGAGCTACCGATGACATATTATAATTAGGTTTCTCTTTAATTTTTACATAACAGTAAATAGGTACAGAAAAAACCGTGTCATACATTTATGCTCTGACGAGTATTGAACTCATAACCCTTGGTTTCTAGTAAACGAAGCGTCGATAGTTAACAATATTCATGGTTCTTGTTCTTTTTGTAAAAGTTTTTGAGATAATTTGTTATTCAAATTACTGAAGAAATTTATCAGATGAATCATACGAAACTAGTTTCTAATGCCGACAAAAAATATATATTCCTATAATATATAAGCGTTTTGTCATTTTCCTTTTCTATAATAACAAGTTCAAAGCGGTTAGCTAAGCCTTAGAGAGGTTGCACACTTCGAATGCATTTGTGCGACGACAATAGTGGCGCTACACACGAACTGCATTATTTTGACATAAAATAAAGAGAAAAGGTTGACTTGAATAATAAAAGGCTGATTAAAACACTAAATTTCCAGCCATTGATCTTGGTTCTTATGTCAACTTTAAGATTTGTTGTTTAAGTTATATTTTATATAAAATAAATTAACCTCTTATTGACTACTGCAGAGGTTTGTTATATATGAAACAAATAATTATAAGAGATATATTTTCTTAAGTATTCGCGACTTGTATACAAAATAAAACTACGCTTTAACGGTTTTGAGCGCGTTAATTTATTTGATTTTTGTTATTTCTACGTTTCGGTCATTCGTGATCACGGCCACTGAAAAGTGGCCGAAAAGTCGGAATAACAAAAATCAAATAAATTTACGCGCTAAAAACCGTTAAAACGTAGTTTTATTAATTATAAGAGTGGCCAGAAATAGAAGTGTACATAAGATTAGCTAATCACACGTTGGTAACACCTGATGTTTTTTTTTAAAAAAAAATTATTGGAGAAGTTCAGCATACAGGCAGACGGCCCACTTGATGGACATTTGAAACACTAAAGGTGCTATAAATGCGCTGCTGCTCTCTTAAGGGAGACTGGAATCTTGTCACTAATGCCGGAACACAACTCAACGTTGTTATGGCGACATACTTTTATTTAGACCAGGGGTGGTAGCCATCCAGTCGGGCAAATGCCCTATCACTTGGCTGTGGGTTGTTTTGTCGCCTCTTACGACAGGCCGCCCGGCCGCAGGAAATTGTATTCTTTCTCCATTCCTGCACGGAGAATGATGTTGTACATTTCCATGAGATGGGCCGTTAACGCTGCTGTACTTCAACAATAATAATATAGTATTCTTTATTAGAAACATGCATTTCAAGATTATATAATACAACAGGTATTACACAAGGTTTGTAGTAATGTGTTGTGAATTCCATTTTTGTGACTGAATTTCTATTAGACTATTTATCCGACTGTGACAAAACCAAAAGGAAGGAAGGAAAAAAGTTTTTAAGTCAATAAAACATTACGATAAATTTTAAGGTAAACGGGACTTGTAAATTTGTTAATGTATTTCTTACTAGCTGCGCCCCGCGTTCTCTCCCGCGTGGTAATTGAAAATCGTCATAATTTCAAAATAAAACAATTTTTCTAAGATAAAAGTAACCTAAGTTACTCCTTATTACATCAGCTATCTGCCAATAAAAGTCCCGTCAAAATCGGTCCAGCCATTTCAGAGATTAGCCGGAACAAATAGACAGACAGACAAAAATTGTAAAAAATGTTATTTTGGTGTATGTACCATATATATAGGTATATTCATATGCATGTAGTAAAAAGCGGTTACTTCAATATTACAAACAGACACTCCAATTTTATTTATGTATAGATTTGTAGTAACGTAAATGTTGTTTGCTTGTGTGTATCATGTGGCTTCAATGTGCAGCCGGCCTTAAGGGTTCTAGTTCATTTACAGGATACCTATAATATGAAATAGATGTTGCAAACAGCTAGATGCGAGTGCAACGTCCTCATTCCTTGCACTGCTTCCCGTTTTGCGGTGTCACTAAGACGTGTTGGTCAAGGTTTATAATTATAAAAGAAGACAATGAAATCTGTGTTGTTCTTGGCATTTTGCACTTATACTCTAATCCACTCGGTAAGTTGTTTCGCTTTTATGGTCTTCCTGTCGTTGTGGTTAAATCGTATATCTACAGCTTAGATATGATGCACATGTACCTTTTTCGCGTATTAATTTAAAACTTATACCTTTGCTAAGTTTTATGTAGTATTGTTTTGATAATAATATTGTATTAAAATAATTTAGAGATATAATTACTTAATATACATTACGCCTCTTTGGGAGAACAGCTAGTCATGACGGAAAATGCAATTTACCAGGATCGACTATGAAACTATAAGAATATATTGTCTATATTGTATCTTTTCCTCATGGATTCGTTATTACAGAAAATAAAGTTTATGTTGGCAGGGTTTTAACGATTCAGTAACAAACCTTTTCCGAAATATGATATTGTTCTCGCAACGAAGCGATATCTTCGAACTGGTTGTGTATGTTACCTACTCACGACTAATGGTCAATTCTATATCTTACTATTCATTCACTTGCCTTACCATCGATTGAATTTTTAACCGACTTAGAAAAAAACAGGAGGTTCTCAATTCGTCGGGATCTTTTTTTTTGTTTGTTTTTTTTATGTATGTTCGCCGATTACTCCGTGATTTATGACCCAATTTACGTGATTCTTTTTTTGTTCGACGCGGAATAGCTTCCAACTGGTCCCCTAAAAATTTTACATAGTTTGGCCCAGTAGTTTTCATTTTATGAACATTTTAATGAAAAGAATTTCCTTTTCGTTCCATATGTACACCGATTACTCTGAGATTTATGATGCGATTTACGTGATTCTTTTTTGTTAGACGCGGAATAGCTGCCATGTGGTCCCCTAAAAATTTGACATAGTTTGGCCCAGTAGTTTTTATCTTACGAACATTTTTTTGTTCCCGTTTCTTGGGACTTATATTTTTTAAGAAGCGCGGCACCTTTCGTATGTCCACCCATACATAGCTAGACACTAAAAAGTAACAAATAAAAACTAAAACTTCGTTTAAAAAAACCGACTTCAAAAACTAAAAAACTAAAATGTATAAAATAACTTATTTCTAAAGCTATGATTCTTGTATGTCTAGGAAGACCACGGGCCATAAAAATGCCCCGGACTTTTGGAGGGCTTGCGCGGGGCCATGGAAAGACCAACACGTAGAGGCCCTTTGACAAATTTAATGTAAATGTGGCGTGACACTGACCGCTCTACGATCTACGCGCACTCTAGCGATCTCCACTCCGTGCCGGCTGGTTAAGGCAAGCACGGAGGGGGGGGGGGGACCTTGCCTTGGCCCCCGGAGTCAGGTACGAGGTGTCGCTACTCACCTAAGGCTTCGCCACAAAGCCCTCCAGCGGTTTTATATATTATCTAAAACATCTTGAAGTCGGTGCAGAGTAAAACATAAACATTACTATATTTTGAAAATTACTAAGCACCGACTTTAAGATGTTTTAGATAATATATATTAATAATAATAGCTTTAGAAATAAGTTATTTTATACATTTTGTTTTTTAGTTTTTGAAGTCGGTTTTTTTAAACGAAGTTTTAGTTTTTAATTGATAGTAAGGCAAATGAACGGTAGGTAAGATACAGTAGCCGGACATACATATTTGAACCGATTGTAATAATTGTTGGTGTTAACATTCTTTACATGAGTAGATTATATAATGTTTGGGCTTCACATGTGATAATGTTATAGTTAGTGATTGTGGCAAAAATTTCTTATTTATACCGTTAAAAATAACGCCGTTAACGAATAGCTACATTAGTGTATATACGTACGTTATTTGTCAATAGATACTTAACGTCATTAACAATTAATAACAATATCGCAGTTCATCTGCGTGAAACGTAACGTAATAACTATAACATTATATCAGACTAGCTGCGCCCTGCGGTTTCACCCGCGTGGTCATAAAACATCGTTATGTTTTGGATAATTCACACTAAATCTCCTATGTGCTCTTCTAATGCACAAGCTATATTATTGTAAAATTTCATCAAAATCCATTCAGTAGTTTTTGCGTGAAAGAGTAACAAATATAAATCCACACATTCTTACAACCTTTCGCGTTTATAATATTAGTAGGATAAGGCAGTAAGAAAACAAAAACGTAGCAGGTACCTGTGACTTATATATCCTTTTGGATACAGGTCTAAAGTTTAGGCTGACGAGTGAATTCACATCTCTACATTACCTAAAAGTGTTTAAATATGTTTTATGATTCAGGTAAAGGCCAACGATACTGATTCAATGGAAATGGATGGCGAATTCGGACGCAAATGTAACTGTCGTGAGTAAAATTTATGATTCTTTTATCGTACCTTTATAAATCGCTTGGCAAGTTGAATTAATTGAGGGTACAATTTAAAAAAAAATCCATAAAGTTGTTGTGAAATATGGATTGCAGCCGTATCTTACGGCGTGTTCCTTTATTCATTTTAGGAATAAGCTTAGGTAGGTATTTTTTGGACACTTTTTTTTTATACCAATTTTATATAATATAATAATAATTCCGATTCCACATACAGGTTGTTCCATTAGTCACAACATCCAAAATGCTCCGTTAACCGTTCCACAAGGCGACCGCGGTTGTCAAACGTCAAACGTCATTAATGACGTCATCATTTTCAATCACACAATGCTCACAACGACCCATGTCATGAGGTGGGTCAAATAGCCATTCCACTTGGGTTTACGATTGTAACGCCGGCAAGCAAGTGGAACGGGAAAACTCCCGGTCGTGAACGTGGTCATGGAACGTAGCCAAAGTGTGGTACGATTGAGGATGTGGTTGGAATGAGTCGAAAATTATTATATCAGTAGTATAATAGAGTGCAAAGGTTTCATCAGTTATCCGATGTCGTATCAAGGAGAAGGATTTACAAACTCACATAAGTTAAAATGTAAATAATGTATTTGCACATAGAAAAATAAAAACTTCGTTTAAAATAACCGACTTCAAAAACTATAAAACTAAAATGTATAAAATAACTTATTTCTAAAGCTATTATTATTAATATATATTATCTAAAACATCTTAAAGTCGGTGCTTAGTAATTTTCAAAATATAGTAATGTTTATGTTTTACTCTGCACCGACTTCAAGATGTTTTAGATAATATATATTAATAATAATAGCTTTAGAAATAAGTTTTATATATTTTAGTTTTTGAAGTCGGTTTTTTAAACGAAGTTTTAGTTTTCATTTGTTACTTTTTAGTGTCTAGCTATGTATGGAACTACGAATGGTGCCGCGCTTAAAAATATAGGTCCCAAGAACCGGGAACAAAAAAATGTTCATAAAATGAAAACTACTGGGCCAAACTATGTCAAATTTTTAGGGGACCACATGGCAGCTATTCCGCGTCGAACAAAAAAAAGAATCACGTTAATCGAATCATAAATCTCAGAGTAATCGGTGTACATATGGAACGGAGTGAAAAATATTTTCATGAAAAATGTCCATAAAATGAAAACTACTGGGCCAAACTATGTAAAATTTTTAGGGGACCACTTGGAAGCTATTCCGCGTCGAACAAAAAAGAATCACGTAAATCGGATCATAAATGACGGAATAATCGGCGAACATACATAAAAAAAAGCAAAAAAAAAAAAAAAAGATATTGACGAATTGAACCTCTTCCTTTTTTCGAAGTCGGTTAAAAATTACTTTTTCACGTTGCAGCACTTTTGCGCAAACTATTATTATCATATGTTCAAATTATAGGTTGCGGTGAAAGGAATGAGGCATCGCGTATACTGGGAGGAGTTGAGACATCTGTAAACGAGTTCCCATGGGTTGTTAGATTATCCTTATTCAACCAGTTCTATTGCGGCGGGACTCTGGTTAATGATAGATATGTCCTCACGGCTGCGCATTGCGTTAAGGGGTTAGTTGACTTTGCGCTTATTTTATATTAAAATGTGTTGAGATAACTTTTATCCGTGTATTATTTATTGTGGGTGCAGAAATAGGGAAATAATACAACTTCCTGCGACCGGGCCGCCTGTCGTAGGAGGCGAGAAAATAACTCACAGCCAGGTCGTAGATTTTTTCCCGTCTCGATGGCTACCACCCCTGATCTAGGGTATGCCGCAATAACAACCTTGAGTTGTGTTCCGAAATTAGCGGCCAGGTTCCAGTCTTCCTTTACAGAGTGGCAGTACTCGTAACCATAATATTGGTAACCTAACCACATTCCATCAGGTTGCCCACCTGTCTACCTGTATGCTGATTTAAATTAAAAAATATCAAAATAATTTAATTATCAGTTCTTGCATATGAACATTATTTTAAAATTTATTGTAGAATGTATCCAATTGTATGATTTAGGGGCTATTTTAGACTTACGTATTTTTCTAAGCGATTTTCATGCCTAGTTATTTTTCTGTAATGGTTATAATTATAATCTACGTTTTTAGATTTATGTGGTTTATGATAAAAGTGACTCTTGGCGAACACAACCGTTGCAACAAAACACATAGACCGGAAACCCGTTTCATAGTTCAAATCGTGTCACACAATTTCACCTTTTTGAACTTCAGAGATGATATTGCATTGTTGAAACTCAACGAGCGGGTTAACATTACCGACACTGTGAAGCCAATTTGCCTCCCACATAATGATGGTGAGTAACTTTATAGCACACATTTATTTATATCGCTACCTGTATTTTATAAAGTAACTAAACATTTACATTCAAGCACACATTTCGTGTTACGTCGGTGTCTGTAAAAACCACCTTTATTCCGATTCCATATAGTGATATCATAGATACAGTGGCGGAGCAAGACCTAAATTTCATGTGGGCAACATACATTTTGCAAAGCTTTCTGGTATCGCAAAAGTATGGAGTAGAAAAACAATTATTATTGTAACTGACTACAGGTACTGACCGGCGACGGGTCCCCGTAATTGTTACCGCGAATGTCGCTATCCAAAATAATTTTTTTTTTGCTAAGAATAAGGATTATTTTAAACGCAACAAAAATTTTACATATCCTGTCTTCGAGGTGCGAGGCCCCTAGGAGTGCAAGGCCGGCGGCGATGGCCCACGTCACCCACGCTTTACACCGCCTCTGCATAGATATTCCGATGGTTCATTTCCTCATTCCCTTATCACATCCCCTCTATATTTTCCAATGTCGGAATACTTTGTCCCATCCCAGGTAAGCCAACGCGTTGCCGGGATATGCAACAAATCCTGATAACGCGTTGGCTTCACCTGTAGTGTTGCGAATGCTTATAGGCGATGGCAACCATTTTTCTATAGGTGAGTCAACTACCTGTTCGCCGGCTTTGCAATAAAAAAGGAGGAAAGATATGTAATGTATTTTTAGATCAACATGTATTAGAGAAAAAAAAACATTTATGGTAACAAAATAATCACAATACAGGGAGAAGGTAATATTAAGCAAAAATAGGTAATATCAGTCCTAATAACTCGATCGAGCACGACGTCATTGTTGGT
The DNA here is from genome assembly GCA_949752895.1 of Dendrolimus pini. Taxonomy (NCBI): domain Eukaryota; kingdom Metazoa; phylum Arthropoda; class Insecta; order Lepidoptera; family Lasiocampidae; genus Dendrolimus; species Dendrolimus pini. Next base: position 16,258,042 of record OX457133.1, read on the forward strand.
CTATTGGACCTGTTTTTTCTACCTACTACTTGAACCAAATAGAAACCCATTTTTGTACACTGAACTAAAGGTATACTAACCCACTTGACTGCATGCGAGTCAGATTCCAGATGCGATTCAGGGTCTTATTTAATTTAACATTCAATATAAATTAAGATTTTTTGATAAAATATTTGAGTATTATTGATGGTTATAACGATTATGAATGGGTTCTTATATGCGCCGCCCGTTATCACTGCACTGGCGCGCCGGTACCTAATAAAACCAAGGGCATATCGAAAATCCATAAAAACAGTATATATTCGAAAAATTAATACGATATAAACATCTCAAACCTTATGCGGGTTTCTCAATAAATAAATCGGCAGACAAACATGTAATGTGTCTGTACGACCTCTTTGGCTGCGTTAGCTAAGCTTCAGCCAGCTTGATTCCTAGCATGGTAAATGTCGTAAGCGAAGCTTATCATCAAAGAATCGGCAAAAAAATAGCATGATAAATTTCGCTTGCGAAATTGAGCATACTAGTCTATTTGCCGATTCTTTACGATTATTATTCATATCTACGAGTATTCATTGTAATAGTATATTTGAAAGCTAAGTCAGTTACGTTTAGCAATATGCAACAGAAAAGGCTAGGGTTGACCTCAGACACCCCAGACCACAGACAAAGCAATACCACAACCTTTTTTTTAGCCTTATGGCAATCCTAAGAGGAAAAGAAAAAATATTGTTCAACAATTATCGCTATGATCAACCTCTTTCAGAAAACCCAAGAATTGATACATTTCTAATACTAGCTATACTAATACTGATGTATTTACTAAGATGAATATAAAATTCCAGAAACCACTTACGAGGGAGTAAAGGCATTAGCAGTTGGATGGGGTTCAACCGAAGAACAGAAAAGTCATTCGTGTCAACTATTAGAAGTAGAATTGCCAATACTTAGCAATGCAGAATGCAGAAATACTAAGTACGAATCGTCAATGATACGAGACACCATGTTGTGTGCCGGATATCCTGATGAGGGGAAACGGGATACTTGCCAGGTATTCATCCCTGGAAATTTCTTAAAGTATACCATAAATTATTATTTATTATATTTAATTGTTGCATTGTATTCTTCGCTCTTCTTATTTTATTAACTCTATCGAGACCTTTCAATGCGACTGAGAGAAGTCTTGCGTGACCAAAGGGCTTATAATTATGGCAATGAATCAGCGTTGCCATACAACGTGGAAATGCAGATAGCATTTTAGGAACGCTCCCCACAGACAGCGATCTAGATTAATTTTTTTACCTATAATGTTTTTAATTTTTAAGGTTTTTATGTCATAGTTCAGTTTAATTTATAATTTAGTTTTATTTAAGACAAGTGTTTTTAAGGGTTAGTTATTTATAATTTATACCTGTATGTATTATATGTTTATTATTAAAATGTGAATAATCGTACAATATTTATACCACCATAGCTCTGATATTTCCATTGTAATTTATTTCTGGCGTTGCTTGACTGGTAGGGATCACTCTTCAGCGACAAGACCGCCCTTTGTATACCAATAGGGTTATTAATCCGTAAGATTTTCTGGAATGATATAACTATAAGGAATTATCTACCTAAAGATATATCCATTTTCCACGATAAAGTCTTTGATACGTTTATATCCAATATAAATAAAACTACACATTTATTTGTACCTATATACGAATATATCAAATTACAACGGTTTCATATCTCAATACCCTTCGGGTAAAAATTTGACTCCTGGACCCTTGTGAACTATTCCATTAATAACATTTTCTGGGCTCTAAACTTTATCTAATATTCATCCCTGTTTACAATAAGAAAAGTCGGTGCTTTACTATACTAAAGTAATTTTCAAAATATAGTAATTTTTGAATGAATGAATGAATATGCTTTATTGTGTTTTAAAGATATAGTTAACAGAAACAAAATTTTACAATACAATAGGCGGTCTTATCGCTATTAGCGATTTCTTCCAGACAACCTTTGGATGGACAAAAAATTTGATAAGAACAGGGGTATGTTGCATTATTGTCACTATCGAATCAGTATCTTATAAATATACATATCTTATAAATACATACATGATATAATATACATACATTAATAAAAATATAAATATTATACTATATATATACCTACTATATAAGTTTATAAACATAGCGAAAAGCAAAGGAGATAAGATGCCACCCTGTGGTTCGCCTGCAGAAGTATTACACCAAGCGGAATACGTATCCTCAATGCGGATACGTTGCCGGCGCCCTAACAGGTAACTTCGAAACCACTCATTTACAGATGGAGATATATTAAGTGAGCATAATATGCCAAGCAGAATATCGAAATCCACGGTGATGAAAGCATTACTAAAGTCTAACAGTGTAAGAATAGTTATGTTGCCAAGCTCCACAGCAAGGCGGATATCGTCTGTAACTTTAACTAAGGCAGTGGTAGTGCTATGACCGGGTCGAAAGCCAGATTGAAGAGGATTTAAAAGGATATTGTTGTTCAGGAAAACACTGATCTGGCTGTGTATTAGGCGTTCGAGGACTTTGGATAGAAAAGGTAGGATGGAAATTGATCTATATTCGGAAAAGGAGGATGGATTTGGTTTTTTTGGTATCGGAATAATTTGGGCTTCTTACCAACTATTCGGAAAGATGCTGTTAGAAATGGAATAGTTAAAAATATGAGTGATGATAGGAAGTATAATGTTAAGGATGGGCAGGATCATATTACGACTCAAAGTATCACTTCCCACTGCCTTAGATGTGATAGATAATATGCTCTTCTTAACATCACATTCTGTAAACTGAGTAAAGAAGAATATAATCCGGGTCTGGCAGTGAAGAAAGATAATTTAAAGTATTTATTTTAGTAGCTAGACTAATACTTGCTGACAAAGAGAAATGGTGATTTAAAGAATCAATATTAATATTGTGAGTATCTAAGGAATTATTTTGCAACTTACCGACCCCCAGGGATTTTAAAAACTTCCATACTTTGGATGAGTCATTATTATTAATAGATTCATGAATGTGGCGACGTTGTGCATCTCTACACACCTTATTGCAGTGATTCCGTAGCAAAATATATCTATGTCGATTATGGGAGTCTGGGCGTCGTGCGTATTTTGATTTAGATGCCGCTTTCTTTGCTAACAAGACTTTGATCTCTTTAGTTAACCAAGGAGCAGGCAAGTGTTTTAATTTAACCGGGCGAATAGGTGCACGTAAATCGTAAAGTGCGATCAATTTAGTAGAAAAGATATAGACTTTTTCATCAATCGAATTACTTTGTAACAATGGAACCCAATCAATGTCAAGCGCATCTCTTTCAAGACTATCGAGATCCATACCATTAAAATTGCGTTGTAGAAGAACCTTAGGTTTGAGTTTAGGTGTGCGTATTTTGTATGAGAGGAATAGAAGGTCATGATAGGAGAAGGCATCAGCAGGGCATTGCCCATGCTTAGCTACTAGGTTTGGAGAAGAAACAAGGATTAGGTCAAGGAGTGTGGGATTACAGTTGGGAAAATGTTGTGTGGCGCTAGAGGGTAAAATAGAAAGATTACAAGATTCAACAATAGACTTAAAGGAGGAAGAGCGAGAATCTTGCTTTAACAGACATGTATTAAAATCGCCCATGATGAGAGAGTGACTATAAGAAGGTATAAGATTTTCATGGATTGTTTCAAATGAAGAAAAGAAATCAATGTGTAAAGAGGGACTATAATATACTCCAAGTAGTATCTTGGTATTTTTAATTAGTATCTCCACGAAAAGATGTTCGCCAGCATTGGGTGGGGGCGGTTGTACTGACATGTTGACTATTTTAAAAGGAATCGTATCACGAAGATAAATAGCAACTCCACCACCAGCCCCTGCTGTTCGATCGTTACGAATGAGTCTAAAATGGGGAAGTTTATAAGTTATTGAGGGGAGGCAGGGTTTTAACCACGACTCAGAGATTAAAATAGGGTGGAGGTTCTTTCAATCAAAGGTAGCCAGCATATCTGAGAAATGAGCCGGAATACTTTGAGCATTGATATGGACGGCGTTAAAGTTCCCAGTCACGTCGGAAAACTGTGCGTCAAGTGTCTCAGCAGTCGAGGGAATGCTACGGAAACTGTCATCAGAATCATTTGCAGAGTAGAAACTGTCAGAAGCATAATTGCTAGTATCGCTTACTGACATATTGGGCGTGTATTATAAATTTGATGTAAATACTCGTCAAAGCCTAAAACAAAAGAAATATGTATATATGTATGTATGTAAATAAAAAGTATAAATAAATATATAATTGTATATATAAATAAATATATAAACGTTTATATAAATCAAAAGTATAAATAATTATATAAATAAAAAGTATAACAAAATATTTAAGTTTACTTATTAAGTTACTAATAAAATCCATCTGCCAGTTGGTGTAATTTAAACGAATTAATGAACAACAACTTAGTATACAATATTAAACATGTACAAGTTTTCATTTGACTCAGAAGAAATAATAAAGATATCATAAATAATTTACAACAACGCTTTGGTAGTCCGGGCATGAAACAATAGCTATAAAATACAACCATGTTTGTTTATAACGAGTAAAATTAACTTTAACACTTAACACTTGATATTTTGTTATTTTAAAAATGCTTTTTATTTTATCATGGTAAAGACAACAATTTAAATATAAAAAAATAAGTTTTAATCATAAACTTAGAAAATTTAAAATAGATTAAAAAAAGGAAAATGGTTACAAATCATAATAGAAATTAAGAATAAGATCTACTTATTTACTGTTGGTGGAAAATAAAATCCGACGTTTACAATTTTTGCAACTACCTACATACTTGCAGTTTAAGGAAAGAATGTACTGCCCGAACAATAACTAACACAAGCAATAAAAGTAAAACTTATTTTATTTTTTTGAGGTTGCGGCCCGTTTGATTTTAGGTGGAATTGTTGTTCCTTTGGGAGCAACATCTGACTTTACGTCTGTCACATTTTTAGAATTTTGAGACAATTTATTAATAAATCACAGGATTTCTTCACTTAATGACCTTAAGGTCATTAAGTGAAGAAATCCTGTGACGCTGCTGGTCCGGCCCTAGAATAAAAATCTGTCCTTCCCTTGTCCAACATTTAGAAACACCGAACTTAAGGCGTGCAGCCATGAAAATATCATGTCGTGATTTAGTTAAAAATTCTGACAGACATCTCTGAATCTTTGAACTTAGTTTTCTGGCACCATAATTCATCACGTACTTTTACCTCATTGAATTTAATTAAAATAGGTCTATTTCTTTTAGTATCAGAGCTTCGTCCAAGCCGGTGGCATCGTTGAATACTGCCAACACTAAAGCTTTCAAATTTCAAGTACTCCTTCACTATGTTAAAAACCACTTTTAAGGAATCTTTATTGTTGGACTCTGGGATACCATGTAACAATAGCATCTAATTTTTATGTTTTACTTTGCACCAACTTCAAGATGTTTTAGATAATATATATTAAAAATAAGATATTATAATTAATAATAGCTTTAGAAATAAGTTATTTTATACTTTTTAGTTTTTGAAGTCGGTTTTTTTAAACGAAGTTTTTTATTATTATTTGTTACTTTTTAGTATGTAGTGGGTACACGCCTACGAAATGTGCCGCGCGCCTTAAAAAATATAGGTCCCAAGAAACGGGAACAAAAAAAGTTCGTAAAATGAATACATACCACTGGGCCAAACTATGTTACATTTTTTGGGGTCCAAATGGCAACTATTCCGCATCAAACTAAAGAAGAATCACGTAAATCGGATCATAAAACTCAAAGTAATCGGTGTACATATGGAACGGAATGGAATTTTTTTCATAAAAATGTTCATAAAATGAAAACTACTGGGCCAAAGTATGTTAAATTTTTAGGGGACTAAATGGCAACTATTCCGCGTTTAACTAAACAAGAATCACGTAAATCGGATCATAAATCTCGGAGTAATCGGTGAACATATATAAAAAAACCGACGAATTGAGAACCTTCTCCTTTTTTTGAATTCGGTTAAAAATCTTAGTCAACACGAAATTTATTTGACTTTATTTCTATAGCTTTGTTAAAGGTTTCGTCCTTCCAGCAATATTTACGATCTTTTTTATTATGTAGTATTTTTCCTGCCATTGGCTATGTTATTATTATAAGCATCGCATTACATTTTGTTGTATTGCTTTAGGTTTTCATAATAAATATAAAAGTGACCGTCATGGTGAATTTTAGGGTGACAGCGGCGGACCTTTGTCAGCCGAGAGACCCGACAAGAGATACGAGCTTTTAGGTAAGAATAAAACATAAATGACAATGAACTTGATGTTTTGGTACCCCTTTTGACGTAGCTTCGATATTTATTATATATCTCTACTTATATTATAAAAGAGTAAAGATTTGTATTTTTGTAACGAATAAACTCAAAAACTACTGGACCGAAATTCAATTTTTTTTACATTCGAATGCTACACAATCCTTGATTGATATAGGCTATATAAAAATTATATGGCCTATATCAATCAAAATTATAAAAAAAAACTTCAATAATGTAACCTATCAATCTAAACAAAACACTTGGCGCTGGAATCGGTTTCTATACTAGGGCCAAAGAGACCAGATACAAAAGGTCATTCACCTAAAAACTACTGTGGAGATGAGAATCTATTATCTATCTCTTTCCATCTCGTGTATTTGTCGTAATTTGTCTGTCTTTGTCGTAAGATCAAGACGGGTTCGCCAACATTCGGGCGCCATTTTATAGTAAGAGTTACTGTTTTTAGTTCATTCCGTTTCGGAACGCGCTCGTGGTGATTCTTGTTATTTGTAGAAGTTTTGTTATTTTTCGTTGTTTATTTAATTATTGTTAGATTGTTGTTGTTGAATATTGTTTGTTGTTATTAAGAGTGGTTAATGATGGAGCCACAACCAAGTACTTCGAGAGATAAATCAACAGATTTTAGTTCTCCAGAAAAGAAACGCCCAAAGGTATGTACAGGAAATATTTTATCATTGCATTGATATTTGGATTTTAGCTGATAGATATTAAATACAGTATACTTTAAAGTTATTTAAAAAACAACAACTGTAATAATAAAACTTTTTTAATTTATTAAACATGCACGTGAATAAAGTATATCATTTTAATTTAATTTTCAATTTCAGGTAACTAGTTTTACGGTAAATGAAAAAAATATGGTTATTAACACCTATAAATATGTTAAAGAAACTGGGCCTAAGGATAAATACCCCTACAAAAAAGAGATGGCGCAGAAAACAGCTAGTATTTTAGGTATCGGCGTTGCATCAGTATATAGAATCCTCAAGGACTATAAAGAACACGGCGAAATTTCTCCTCCTGTCACCACCAAACTTAGACCAACGTTTAGTGACAAAATCGATGATTTTACTAAATCAGCCATACGCAAAAAAGTACATGCTTTCTTCATTAAAGGCGAACTACCTACAGTGGAAAAAGTACTTTCAGATATTAATGAAGACGATACACTACCAAATTTCAAAAGGACTACTTTCCAAAAAATATTAAAACATTTAAAGTTTAAGTATATCAAGAGGCAAAGAAATAATGCACTGATTGATAGAGATGATATTGTATTGTGGCGACGAAAATATTTACATAAAATAAAGAAGTACAGAGAGGAGAATCGGCGTATTTTTTATATGGATGAAACATGGGTGAACGCAGGTTAGTAATTTTAAGTTTAAAAAAAAAATACACTTGAGCGCACAGAGTTTCTATCTTCAGTAGGGGAGGGGGGGGGGGGTTATTATCCTTTAACGCATAATCAAAACTAAGTATTTCTGCCTGAAAGATTGTGTAAGATTATTATTTGTAGTATTGCCTATGTTTTATTGTATCCTGTATGTTATTTTCAGGTCACACTGTTAATAAAACCTGGGTTGACACCGAAATAAAATAAAAACGGCGAGCGTTTTTAGAAGGTCTTAGTACAGGTGCGAAGAATCCTACCTCAAAGGGCCGGCGACTAATCGTAGTGCACATTGGAAACGAGGATGGTTTTGTGGAAGACGGTAGCTGGGTGTTTGAATCCAAAGGCACCGGTGATTATCACGAATCAATGGATGCTGCACATTTTGAAAACTGGTTTGAGAAGATATTGCCCAAGTTAGGCGAGAATGCAGTTGTCGTCATGGATAACGCACCTTACCACTCTAGGCGACAGGAAAAACACCCAGCTCAACATGGTTGAAGGCTAACATTCAGCAGTGGCTTCGTAACAAAAATATCAGTTTCGATGAAAAGGAACTAGAAATACAATTATTAAATAGAGTAAAAATGGTGAAGAACCAATATCAATTATATGTCGTAGACGAATTGGCAAAGAAATATGGCATCGAAGTACTAAGACTCCCTCCCTATCATTGTGAATTAAACCCAATTGAGTTGATTTGGGCTGATGTAAAGGGACACGTAGCTAGAAACAATACTACGTTTCAATTTGCAAAAGTAAAGGCACTATTAAGTGAGGGTATGGCGAAAGTCACGCCTGATCGGTGGAAGAAATGCGTGGAGCACGTTCATAAAGAAGAAGAGAAGTTTTTCAAACTTGATTTTATTGTAGATGACGTGATGGATAAATTTATTATACATGTTACAGATTCTGATTCTACAGACTCAGAACAATCGGCGTCAGACTGAATAAACAATGATTTCTTTAAAAAAATGTTTCACTTTTATCCTCTTTTCCATAAACATTATTATTATTCTCATTTCAACTCAATTTCTTTATATTAATTGTTACCTTTTTAGAATAACATATTAATAAATAAATTGTTTACTAAAATATATAATACAACTTTCAAAAAGTTACGCACCCCTGTATTTTCTAATGACCTTGCATTGGTTTTGTTTACATTTGGTATCGCTTCTCGTTGGCCCTACTATACATTTTTATTTTTACAAGTTTTTACTTAACTTGCAGTGGATGTATGTAGTATGTATGTAAAGTTCGGGTGGAATCTTGCAAGTTAAATTTGACCCACTTCCCGGTTTCCGATTGAGCTGAAATTTTGCACGCATATGTATATTGCGTGACAATGCAATAATGTGGTACCATGGAGCTGATCTGATGATGGAGTCGGAAGGTAGCCACAGGAACTCCTGTACTAAACAAGATAGACCCGTCGTGTTTGGGCTCGTTTTACTTGTCTTGGCTAACGCTGCTACATGATATCCGGGATCTCAAAAGCTTGTATTGAAAAACCTCGCTAAAAAAGCTTATTTCAGGGCAGGACAACGTCTGCCGAGATCGCTAGTATATTCTAATAATTTGATTGAATCGTTTGAACATATTTAGAGTTGAAAATATGTCGGCGCATTAAAAATACATACTATCATATCAAACATCAAAGAAGATTCAAAGATTGTATATCTAGCATTAAAATCGGCAACGTAATTTAGCACTTTTTAGCACCAGGCTACAGATATACTTTTTAGCTGTTGGTTGTTGATAATTGGACGTATCTGGTGTAAAAATAATTTATCGTTGAATCAAGAAGTATATTTTACAAAGTTGTTATCATATTAAAATATCTGTTTCAAAATAAAACATGATAATAACAAACTACAGAAAAAATTCACGTTTGAAGGTGAGCAGTTATTAATAAATTGCCAAACGAGTTACAAAAATGTCAAAATTTAAACTTTGGCAAAATGAAGTCCAAAACCTTTTATTAAAATAAATATAAAATAACAAACCTACGTTAAACATGTTAAGCAACATTTGACGAAGACTGCATTCTCTTTTCTTTAACCCACTCCAAATTATTTTGGGGGGCCCACTATGTCTTTTTCTTCCATACTCCTCTATTCTGTACATACGTGCTATGTGACACCACATTAGTCTTAAGATTATATTATATTAGTTAATAATTCGTAAGTTTTCTGCAGTCGTGTACAATAAAGTGTTATCTATCTTATGGGAAATAAAGTTCTTTAAAACTAAACCGAAAAATCATGAAAAGTTAATCATCAATGTATTTCAGAAAACCATGTGTAGAACTAAACATATTTCATGTGATCAATTGTTATCCCCGCAAATTGCTATTGCGCTTGACCGCCATTTTGGTGACGCAACCGTAGCCGAACACTCAGTACCGTTAGCATCACTGGCCGGCGAGTACGCGTACATATCGAGTTGCGGATGGCGTCACGTGAATGTTTATTTGACAAGGTTCCAGCGCATTAGCAATTTGCGGGGATAATAGGTATGAATTTTACAATTGGAAATTTGTCTGCAACTGTGTAAATAAACTAGTGAAAATATTTAATGTTTTCAGGTGTGGTGTCTTGGGGGATAGGGTGTGGACGGCCAGGATATCCAGGAGTTTACACTCGAATTACGAAGTACTTGTATTGGATAAGACACAATGCCCGTATGGGATGTTTTTGCATTGACTGAAATATAAGATAAAAAATAAGATTTGTTTATATTATTAACTATTAGTATACTACTATTATTCCTCTATAGTAGGAGGCCTGAGCCCAGCAGTAGGACGTTAATGGGCTGTTATTATATACTACATAATGCATATTGAGAATGTTGTTCAAGTGTGACTTAGCCGTTATATTTAAATAAATAATTTTATTTGTCGATGGTTTTCCCCAGTACATTTTGATTGTTTTGTTAATAAATGTTGAAAAGCTTGTAATGGAAATTATGCTCATATATTAAATTTTAAAAATTACACAACGAAACTTGTTTTTGTGTTTGTTTTTTTTTCCTCCTTGACGACCTCTGAAATAATACAACGATGTTAGGCTTATCTCGTCAGGTACGCAAGTTAACTCAGTTATTAGTAACAAATGTGATCAGGCTTTAGTGTTTAATGTGCCTGGAGTTGCATGAGTCCATAGGCGACGATGGCCACTTTCTAGCCCATGGGCAGTCTACCTGGTTTTGGACTTAAAAATAAATTGTTATTAGTAGTATATTTAGCCATAAAATTTGAGTAAGGCGTATGTAGATTATACTTTTACGGAAAATTGTTTAAAGAAACTATTATTTTTATTACTGAATCCGAAAATATTTACGAATTTTTTGTACAAATTTTTTGTAAAAAAAAATAACGCAATGACCAAGCAGATCATAATTATATACGCATTTCCAAATAATTAACTACATCAAACATACTTGTGTAAAATTAAAGTGATATTTTCTTAGATTGTTTAATCTAGAAATAACAATTCACAAAGCAAAATATCTAGGTTATTTACCATTTATTAATATGATTTTACGCACTTTTGTGGTATAAATCATTTTAGAACGATGTCAAATCGATTATTATGGCCACTTTTGTTTTATAGTCTGATTAAGGTCTACATCAAGAGCAGTAAACACACTCTATATATATTCAATTAGAGTAAGTTTGAAGGCTTTTTTATGGTCCTTATACAAGCCTATAAACTTGCTCTAACTCAATACGAATAAGACTGGTTAGGCTAAGGCTCTATGATGTGCTCATGTGTCCGAAAGTATATCGACGGTTAAAAGGTAATAGGGTATAAGCGACAAAAACTAAATTGTTCAGGAGAGCAGTTTAAAGTTTAAGAATAAGAAACAGTGTTTAGCAAAGAAATCAGTAGGATGTTTGTAAACTTAAACTTGTAAATGGTAGTAGGGTATAACCGACGCTTAATGTCTTTGAGGACAATGGTAAAGAGGCATTAGTTGCAGCTTTCAAAACAGGTACTAATGGTAAATAGTAGTATACGCCTGGAGCCTTTACGGCAGTAAAAAGTAAAAATGTATTACCGACTATAACCCAAAAGTGATGCCATTTTTAGAGGTACAAGCGCCTTTAGAGTAAAAAAGGCCCAAAATTCGGTCGGTTAAATGAAATGACACTTAAAAAACGCAGTTTTTTTGCTTGGGCATAAACGACACGAAAGTCATCGTAGAGCCATGCGAGTGAGCGCATTCGAAAGAGCGAAAAATTTTAAGTAGGATGGCATTCATAACTCATTTTCGACCAAAATGTCGCTTATGCCCTATTACCTTTTAACCGTCGATATGTTAATTTTGACAGATTATAATCTTAATAAGTGTCGGTTTCGGTGTGTGTATTCTTCTATCAAAGTCTTGGTAGCTCAGCATCTAAGGCAAGCGCATTGCATTCCAATAGTGTAGCCTACTTCCATCACCGGGTAGCATGCACCGCTTAGCTTAATTTTCTAACCTAATGTGTATACTGTTATGATTACGATCTATCGACTGTGAAGGAAATAATCATGAGAAAACCTACATCTTTTTCGATTATAAGTGTAAGAATTTGCTGTCGATCAGCGAAAACCGCATCGAAATCTGCCCAGTAGTTTTTACGTGAATACCGAACAAACAGACACACAGACAAGAAATCTACAAAAAATTGTGTCGTGTTCTCGATCGTTCATAAAGGGTATTCCAGTCTATTTTTTTAAATAGCTTCGATGAACAGATACGGCATGTTTAGAATTTTATAATATTATAGACATTAGAGCGTCCTAATATTGGTTGGTTGAAAAACACTGACCGATGGGTATTTAATCTAAATAAATAATGTCATCGTAGTTGATTGATATAGTTAAATGGGTACAATTTAAATGCTCACCAAAAATATTTTTTGTCCCTTAGACTAAGCACCAAATAAAATATATTACTTCATATAAATTTAATCCACTCTATACCGATGTGCCTAAAAAACAACATTTACGTTCCAAAATAAATATACACTCATCAGAATAATTGTACGTTTTGTATTTAAATTCCTTTTGCTTATCAAAATGGATAAATGCCCACCAAATATTGTTTTAGTAAAACACTAACATTCAAACCGAAAATTACAGTTCTAAATAGTTTAAGTGTAATCAAATTATCCAACCTGAATCCAAAATATATTATTGTTAAACTAAGATTACAGTCGTTTCCCTTTACTTATTTACCCTGCAACCAGCACAGCCGCCACCGGCATGTGAGGCACAGACCGCAGGACGCAATCCCGTCACGCAAGCGTCATACATTGTCACGCTGAAGTACGTGGAATCACCTCTTGAAGCAAGGAATATCCCTATTGGTGAGAAGAGAAAGAGAGTGCGCCCAGCTAAATCTAAAAAACCTCTGTTGATTCAATAATTATTTTCTTTTGTTAGTTTTTTAAAAAGTTTATGTGATTCATCAGCATCCGAGCGTTAAATCTCGGTTGCGTTCGGAGCATTCACTCCGACGCCCAGGGAGATTGACTGCTTTTAACTATTGTGTTCCTTAAAGTGCCATTGATAAATCGTAAGTACAAATTAATCTTATAAGTACCTATAAATATAATGAAACAAACGAAGTTACGTTTTACTTTTGTTGTTTTTATTTTTCTACTAGTGATTCATTTTTTACCTACTTCAATCATTTGTGTTGCAGTAATATTGAGAGTGAAGTATTTATTTGGCTATATTATCATGTTTTAATCAAATTCATAAAACAATAACAAGCAACATATATTATCATGTTTGGAATACGCAATATTATATTTGGTATTAAAAATAATTGTACGTTCGAACGTTTGCTTTTTTGCCTCAGCAAAAATTACTAAATTGGAAGTGGAGAAACAAAATATTGGTAATATCTATTTAGCGATAATGTAAAATATTTGGTCTGAATTTAGCTTTAAAGGCGTTTATATATTTTTATGGCATAGCATAAAAAGGAAAATAGCTTCATTTCTACAATACTTCATGAAACACAATTTGGTGAGCATTTATCCATTCTGGCAGGTATTTCAAATTTATTAGTAGTAAAATAGGTGCATTTCTGGTAGGCGTTTAAACACAAGCCTAGTTAAATTGTAGTAAATGTATTTAAATTTCTGTTTCATTAAACATGTAAACTTGAACTCTACGTCGTTCATTGTTAATAGAATTCTTAACCTATTTCTTGGTCGTTGATTTTAAATATATAATTATAGGTATTATCGCAACTTTGTCTGTGTAAGCTTCGATTTTTATTATCCAGTAAAATGTAAAAGTTTCATACGAATAGATTTCTCGCAACATATATAATAATAGATATACTTATGTACAATTGTACATATACTTATGAACATTGGCATTTTTAACATCCGACAGTTACATGCATAATGGGTATCCTAATTATATGTTTTTCTATTTCTCTACAGTAATATCATTCTGTAGCTGTTGGAATACCTCTCTATATATAGAACCTAGACCCAGTATTTTCTGAGATTATAAGGCTGTGACTTAACCAAACGGAAATGACGATCGTATTAGGGTTTCGTTTTTCCAAAGTAGCTATGAAATACTGGAAAATAGAATGTAGAACAGAAGATAGATAGAAGCCGATAGACACTTGAATTTACTGCAAAAATGTTTTATTGTTCGATACAATAAGTCTTAATATAAAACATAAGTAGATTTTTATAAAAATAAATATAATAATAATAATTCTTTATTTACTCTCACACTAACAATAATTAAATTAGTAACAATTTTTCTTATAAACTGACTTGGTGAGAACCTGGAGTCAGTAAATGGCTGTATACATAAAAAAATAATTAAGTGTTTTATATAAATATAAACCTTCAATACTTTAGTTTCTTGTTCATTTAATTACAAATACAAAGAAACCACACACTACTACTAAGTCAATATAGTGTAGACAACTCACAAGCAAAACATACACAATAGTCACAGCTAACCTGATTTGAAATACCAAATACGTAATGAATGACACGTAGGCAACCTGATAACGTATTTGTTATTATATTACAGTGATGGTTTTACAGTGCCATCTATTTTGCTAATCCGTCGATTTTAAAGAAAGGATGTCATTTGTCAGGATAAATGTATCTTAAGTGTTTAATTGGGTTATAAGCCAGTACTGTGTTGAGTTTTAATCATATACATTTAGTAACTTCCAAAAAGGATGCGATCGCAGCGCCATCTTTTCGCTATTTTTGTCTATCCCACGGAAACAACGTCATTTATTGGAATAAAAAGTATCTTAAATTACACCCCGGGATATAAGATAGCTCTATGTTCAGTTTCATTTAAATCCGTTCAGTAGTTTTTATGTGATGCTCTAACAAACAGCCAGACAGACAAAAATTCTAAAAATTCTATTTTCAGAATCTGCTGGTCTGAATTAACCCCCTGATATTTTTCACATTATTAAATGATTTGTACAAACTAGGACCATTTAAAGATTTATTATAGTGTAGATTGATTTACACAACTATTTGACTTTAATTTAAATACTTACGTCATATTATTCTTCTACGATTATTTTGTTTAAAATTCTAATATTAGAAATAAGAATTTTATGTACAATCTTAATATTTATATTACAATTTTAGTTAACGCTAACAATGACTTATATACCTAAATAATCCTACCAAAAACTACGTTTCTCTTCGGTTTGTTAACAAATTATTTTCTAAGATGTGTGCAGGTATATAATAATAATTCTGTTATTATACCATATAAGTAAACTTCTAGTAGCTTTTCGTTCTCTAGTATCACCAATACTACAATATTATGTGGTAATAATATATTAAAAGAAAATAATAATTATTTATGTTCATACTGACTATGTTAAACACAATTATGTTTTGTGGTTAAACAGTAATAGGACTGGACAAAAGAACCACTATTACATAGTAAAGTTCGAACTTAATTTTAATGAGCTGATATTAGAAGACTAATACAACCAAAATGATACCCTATAACAGAGACTTAAATCATCAATGTCATTGAATACCGTGGTATCCTCTGAGTTCAGTGCTTTTCAACCAAATTGATTCAATTTGATTGATCCAGCTAATACTGACATTAGCTGGATACAGCACAAGACTTACAAAACAAAGGGTGACCGTTAGTTTGTACTAAAAATATCTTGCTCGTGGAATAAAGGTAATCCTTCAGGCTTGAGTATTGCGTCAGGAGATTTCAGTGTCGTGTTGTACGATGGATTGAGAGGATGTAGAGGTCCTAAAGCGGTGACAGCAGCTCTAGCTTCGTCATTGCCAAGCACGTAGTGGGTGCCATCACCAGTACGAATAATACGCTTTGCAACCTGTTATATAATGAATTTATATAAATAGGCACACTATATTCATCCAAGCTAATTAAGTTATGTTTGTGTTGTAAATAATGTACAACCGACAGCTCTAGAACCAATTTCAAACACTCAGAACAGAGTAGAGGACTAATGGACTAGTCATTAAAGAGTATGGTTATTCTCGTCTTTTATTTCTTGCATGAGTTCAGCAGACAGGCATTTATTACATTAAAGGTGCTACCGTGCTACCAATGCGCTGCCACTCTCTAAAGGGTGACTGAACTTGGCCACTAATGCAGAAACACAGCTAAAGGTTGTTATGGCGGCGTAAGTACTCTAGACCAGGGGTAGTACCCACCCAGACGAGCAAATGCCATACTAAGAAAAGCAACAATAAAAAATTACCTAATTTTTTGTTATATTTAATTATATAAGTATGTCAACGTTGTGTAAAATTGTAATCTATAGTAAAATATATATATGTGTATATATATATTTGTATAATAAAATGATGTTCACGTACTTATAAATAATATTAAAATAGAAACTAGCAAGATAGGAAAAACTCACCAGTTCGGGTGATGCAGTTTTTAAATCCCAGGCTAAACCAACGGTTTCAAAAAACTTAATAATGTCGGCTGATAGGTTAAACAGTGTACTCAATTCTGCGGCTTTATAATCCCATGGGAAAGCATGGTGGTAATTGTGCCACCCTTCGCCGAAAGAAATAAACGACACAAACCAAGACTCCACTGGCTGTAAGTTTCTGGGGACATGAAGTGTTTATGTTACTATACTTAGGTTAATTTAAATAGTGAAATAATAAACAACTAGCAGCCCGGCGCGGTTTTACCCGCGGTCTGCGCTGCTCCCGTGGTATATAGCGTCATGTTATATAGCCTATGACTAGACTAGCCTAGCCTCCCTGTTAACGTAGCTTTACAATTTTTTTTTTTAAATCGGTTTAGTAGATCCAGAGATTACCCCTTTATAATACTAGTATATACAAATGAGTACATACGAGTATATATCGAGGGCTTCATAACAAATGGGCGTACAGACAAAATTGGAGTTTTACACAAGGGACAAAGTTGTGAATAAAACAAAACTAGTTGATTGTTTAAGGCTGAAATTTGAAATACCTTTTTATTGAGGTACACTTGCATACCGGTAAGACTTTCTAAATTGTAACAAGCATAGATTTTAGTAAACATTTCATTTTTGCGTTTACGCCCATTTCTTATGAAGCCCTCGATATGTAGTACTTACTAATAAGTAAATTAGTTTTAAGAGCATAAAAATATTAATTCGAAGTGAAACTTTCTACTGATGTATGACGTATAACTTAAACTTTATTTTCATTATTATTCTATTCTAATTCAGAATATAGCACATTCTAATAATAATAATAACTTACTTGTCATAGGGTCTTAGACCGTACAAATGTGCAGCACTATTCACAAGCCACGTCCCGTGCAACTGAAACATGTAGCGTGCGAAATATGCGCACAGTATGGACTTCCATAATGCTTCTCCGAAAAAGTGCACTGGTACCCAAACCGGGATGAACATAGCCACCATTAGGTATAGTGGGATGTAGTATCTGAATGTGAGAAAATGCATTATTGTGTATAATGTATTATGCACCTTAATACATGGTTAGTGTCTCTTCATCCTAGTATTAAATGCTTGTTGCGTTCTAAACTATTCGACCCTTTCTTATTTTTCTTCTCCACTCATGTAATCAAACGTTAAGTAAAATATTATTATTGCTTACAAGTATCTAAAAGTACTGTATACAGTGTTAGAATTTCCAACAAAGCGTTTAATGTTTTTCACATTATTTCAGACTGGCCACTAAAATATGTGTTTGAAATTTGGAAAGTGTTGTAGAGTAGACTACCGTTTTCCCCGCGGTTACGCCGCACGAATAACCCTTGGTAGTACTAGCTATGTTACTTACACTAAGGCTGGTGTGCACCGACTTTTAACCGATGATTAAAATAAAATAATCGCTAAAAATGTATGCATAAAAAGTGATTATTTTATTTTAACAGTTGGTTAGATGTCGGTGCACACCAGCATAAAACTTAATAAAGTTTTATATATATATATATATATATATATATATATATGTATAAAACTTTAATGAAAATTTATCTAACTGGCGGTGTAAAACCCTTAAAAATTATTGCTACATTATTGTAAAAATCATAGCTACGTTATTTGTCAATATTTAACGTCATTAATAATTAATAACAATATGACATCACAAATAACGCATTAAACTCATCGCTACATCTGTGTGAAACGGTTAATATCTATCTAAAATTATCCCAAATGAAAAAGTGGCATAAGCTAAAATCCCATGAATTAAACTGATATTTTAATGTTTTAAGCATGTTTAAAATAACAGGCAAAGGAACTAAACACCCATGGATGGTAAAGTAAAAAAACGTATGTAATAAGAATCAATAACATATTTAATTTTGTTTAAAGGAGGTTACATATAGCATACAACAACGCTACCTGTGCCCATCATTTAGTTCGAGCAGGACTATACTGTATATTCAATTTTTTCTGAACCTCGCCAGATTTAATAATGAAATGAAAGTGTTGTAACCATTAATATTTTCATTTAAGCTCTTTCAAAGCCTATTCGAAACTAACTTTAAAGCGGCACAGGGTCCAGAATTCCAAAAACGGTTATTTATGGACGAGGCATAGCATAAAAACACAAATAAATCGAGATAGAACGGCGAAGTGGGCGTGGCACCCGTGCCAAAACCATGCACTATATTGCACACTTTTGTAAACGCGCTCTCATTACGCAACGTGAGTCCCGCTCGTGCGCTCGCAACGTAAAAATATAGACAAATCGATACAAATATGCCTTATTGTGCTGTGGCAAACTGCAAAAACAAAAGTAATGAAGCAAATATGAAGTTAGGAGATATTTCATATCATCAGTTAGTATTGAAATTCAGTAAAAAGTCTTTTTTTTGAGAAACCAAATAATGGTTTTACTTTTACTATGTTCGTTAAATACGATCATGAGTTGTATATTTCTTCGTTAAGATAAATATCCTTTGCTGTCCACATACAACGCTCGTATACAGAAGCATAATGATTGCGAGCAATGTACGTCGAAGCAAACGAAATACACAATACACCTGCTTATGTCAGATAATCGCTGTGATTGGTCATCGAATGCTAGAGATTGACACTACGTGCATCGTTGAGTCTCATGACTTATCGATGAATTAATTAAATATTCATTCGAGTCTCGTTTTGTTTTGTCCCTACTTTTTACTCTGACGATATTATTAAGCTTGTTGCGTAACTTAAAGTTATTTTTTGACTAAAACTAAAACAAAAAATATATATAAATCAATTTGTTTAGGACGTTTTGTACCAAAATTAATTTCAGAATAAATTCTTTCGTGATATATGAACATATTATATATAATAATTGTAATATATGATATAATTATAATATGCTTTTATTTATATATGAAGAAGGAATTTCGTAAGCGCTGAAGTTATTAAAAGGTCTAACCGTTAAGTATATGAAAACTTCACTGGCACCTAGTGAAGAGTTCTTACTTATTCTTGTTATTGTTCTTCATCTAATATAGCCATAAAAAGAATTAAACCCTATAAAGTAAGGGAATTGAATCCCGTTACGTAAAAGTTATTTTTTCAGTGACTATTAATGGTATCTTTATAAAATGATAACTGATTAAACTGTATGTTACTATCGATAAACTCATTATAAAATATTTTCTTTAGAATGTTTGCTTTAATGGGAACTTGACGGAAAATATAACCGGATATATAATTTTTTAGTGATTTTATTTTTTCATTATTTAGCTATTACTAATTACTAATTCTAAAAAGATCGAATAAGTCAAACATACCTAAAAACCCAAAACATCCATAAAGTGATGACCTTGATGATTTAATAATTATGATAAATTCAATCGTATAAAATATAGACCAAAAAAACATGTGTGCGTGTACTAGTGTACACACGTAAGAAGTGAAACTTCTTTATGACCTTATTTTTCGAAAAATTATCTACTATATGCAACTTTACAGAAATTGGTTAATTAAAGTTAAATTATGATTTTGCTGATCACTTTAATATATATATGTAGGATAGGTACTAAATAAATGATTATAAATCATCAAACTCGTATATGAATTAAAACACAATAAAGTAAAGAAATATTACAATGCTCGTCTCACAATCCATGTGGTGATTGTAGAAAAATGTGACGTGACGCGTAACTGAAAAATGTGACGGTAAATTTTTTTCCCACGCCGATAAAGAAGTTTCACTTCAAAAATCAGTTAGCTTCACTGTTTTTATAATAATAATTTATCACATGCTACAGATATGACTATCGATAATCTAATGAGTGTGTCTCCTCACTAGTGCCCGCGCACACAAAGATATTGACGTCACGCTGTGGGCGGGGCTTGTTAAAAAATGACACGCGCGCAAATAAGACGTCGTAACCATTCTATCTAGATATTATTTCTGTGCATAAAAAGCAATTTTCACTAAAGTACTGACAATTTCATTAAAAATTAAGAGACAGTACGCGGCACGCAACTTGGCCACGTTTCATAGTAGTGGGGGTAAATTTTCGCATGGCAAATTCAACACATATACACACGTTGTTCTTGTGTAGTGTTTGTGAATAACCGCGTGGTTTGGCGTCGCACTGCATTCGCAACATGAAAAGTCTGTCCGTCTCTCTCACGCGCGGTCTAGCTTATAGTTATGAGTATGAAGGAAACAGTTGAGTAGACTCATTCCCCGCGTCCCGCTTGACAATCAAAGAGACCTAAAAAACGACTTGTGCCCATCTAACGACACTTGCCAAGGTACGTGCCGGGGACTGTATCACGTTTAAACATACAGTTAAATTGTATGTATTGGTATAAATATAAGTTGAAACCACGTACTTTTTCTGAAACATTACCATCCAGTCTGCTTGTAAATCGCTCATATCAATTTTCTTTCCCAATATTTTGACAAGAGGATGTTTTTTTGCCATCAACCAACCCATGTGACTAAAAAAGAATCCTCGTTTCGCATTGTGGGGATCAGCATCCGTGTCGGAGAAGCGATGGTGGAGCCGATGGTCCCTTACCCATACGAACATGGAATTCTGTAACGGAAAATATAATCAAAAAATCGCGGAAAAGTACAAGTTTTTTTCGCAAAAACGACATATATAGCAAGGCCTCAAATACGACACAAGTACTTTGTGGCATTATAAGTAGATTAGTATGTCATTACGAACCATTATGAGTTTATGAGTTTTATGTTTTTCGTTACTTCTGTTATTTTTTTTAATTTCCTTTCTTTTATTTGGTATTTGTTCATAAGAACTAATTGCAAAGTTTTAGTTCATGTTTATAGATTAACTAGCGGCCTGTCAATTTTGCCCGGATGGACATTTATTTTTAAATATTTTAAGATAAACGTGCAAGTATAGTCTGTTTTACTTAGGGATAATGTAGCATTCTAATGGAGATATTTTGAAATGATTCCAGTAATTTTTGAGTTTATTCGTTACAAACACACAAAAATACAAATCTTTACTCTTTGTAATATTAGTATAGATTTGCTTTGGGGAGCTAAGCCGTGACATCACTTATAGGTAGATAGATTCTTGTGGAAGACCAGCGCTAGTTATAAAACTGGGATTATGCTGAGCAAGAGCCTTTATAGGACACCATAATTAATTGTAATGTCTATTATCTTTTCCTAAATATTTTCTTTTCGGTCTGTCTTTCTATATCATATACATGACAAGTATCAACATAAAGGGGAAGTTATGATATGCCTTAGAACTACCAGTGACAATAATATTAACAATCAGCACATAAATAAACATATCGTACATCCCCAAATTAAGCAAATTACGCCTGTGTTATGGGTAATAACAACGGACTACTCTGGGGCCGATCCCAGACACCTAGACCCAGTAAATAACGGAGAAAAATTGTGTCCGAAATTTACCATGACAGGAATCGAACCCGAAGATTCTGAATTAAATGAGGCTGGCCGGCAAGGGCTTAACCCGTTCAACCACATAGGTCAGAACATCTATACAAGTGTCGATTTCACTAAGCGATTCTCCAAAGTCGACCTCTTTTTGCCCTCATGACTGAACGGGTAGTTTTGAAGAAAAACGCTGTGAATTCGACGGTGTTCAGATATATTGGAAGGTGCAAGACACGGTTCAGGGTTCCACCTTATTTTGACACTTGTTGTATTAGTAAAGCAAGCTAATATTGAAAGGTTCATTTCTGTCTTTCAATTTGGACAAAACAACCAAAGTAATCCTTGTATATGAAATCGAGTCATTTGGTGACACTGAATGTTGTCCTATCCTTTCAGTTCTGCGCCGTTCAACCGGATTAATTGAACGATGCGATATTAGCTTTATACGTATCTGCAAAAGTGGCAATTTCAGCTCCGCAGGACTCACGAATATTGTAATCCTGCTTGGAAGAAAGATCTGATAACTAACAATAACAGTATTTGGATATATTATATTTTCCACTTAAGGGAAAACATTATGAGGAAACTTGCACATTGAGATAATCGATTTGTGAAACGCGCCAATCGGCAAGTCTAAAATGTAGAGGTACGAGTTCAGCTGTGGATCGTTTTATAGCAGCAAAATATCGCTTTACTTACCTGTCCTGCCATAGTTTGAAAGATAAGTAAAACAGCTCTCAGAAAAGGTTTTGCTTTGAATGATTTGTGTGTGTAATAGCGGTGTGCACCGATGGTTACTCCTTCAGTTGACAGAATCAAAAGTATTATAACTGAAAACAATGTTATATATTATGTATTATAAATAAAATTGACGCGTTTACCTTAAAATAAAATAAAAGCCAAAATTTAAAAGAAAACTGCTATTAAGGGCCGCACGCATAACGATTGCCTTGAAATAAAATTTGTTAATCATATTAAACTGCCTAAATACGATTTATAAAAAACGTATTGACAGTTCTTTAAATATATTTAGTGGCAAATTTTGCGTTATGCAAGACGCTAATTGTATTTAAGGGTGTTAAATACGTTTTGTGTTTCTTAAATAAAATTAAGCAACCGTTTGCAAGCGGCCCTTATAATATACTTAATCCTAATATAAATAATCGGCAGACAAAAACACGTATTGTATATAAGTAAACGTTTGTGTAATGAGTAGTGTTGCCAGGTCCAACTTGTTTTAAATAGGAATAGAAGGTAAAACAAATCAGAATTTAGTGTTTTAGATCGGAATAGCCGTAAAAAATAGAGTTTATTTATTTCATCATTATCTCATTCTTAATTTTCTATTAAAAATATTATTAATTTTCTGATGCTAATGCTTTTTTATAAATTTGTTGATTATTGGGAAATTAGGTGTCCCGATCAGGTGCAAATCGGATGGTGTCCCCAGAGCCGTGAAAATCCGGTAGAGATCGGGAATTATAGGTAATATGAAACGGACTATATCTAGGGCCGATTCCAGACACCCAGGCCATATTCTGTAAAGAAAGGAAAGTTCGCTTATGCCGGGAAACGAACCTGAGATTCCACTGCACACCTGGAAAGGCTACCACTGAGACAAACATGGATTAAATGATAGTTTCAACATTTTTTCAGGATGAGAACCGAAATGACTCAACTGACTTCAATAAAGAATTTCAAATTAAAACATGAATTTCGATATCTTTCAGGGATTTCATAAATGATTTTTCTTTTATCGGTGGAGTACAGAAAACAGGCCGACGATCCACCGGATGAAAAGTGGCTAACTTCTCTTCAGAGATGCTGTCAATGTACTTTAGGCCTCAAATGTTGGACATAAATTCAGCAACTGGTGCCGGAACACAGGAATATAAAGGAATGAAGTAATTAGCATAGTCAGTTATTAATAAAGACACAAAAATGAAAATGTTTAAATGGTTGATACAGTTGAAAATGTATCAACAGAATACGCACCCCATAAAAATGTCTCCGTTTTTAGACTTCCACTAATTATAACTCCGAAACCACACAATGCCAAGCTATTAAGTACTATTGCAATGATAACATTAGTCAAGACATATTTGTGCTTGTATGTGGGATCTGTGCCAATGTTTCTTAAAGCTGTTATTGAATTCTTCGTCTCATTATTATTATCATAGTTCTCTCGCAGCAAGTTCTTCAAGCTTGCTGAATCGATTTGTGTTTCTATATTAAATTCATTAGATGCTAACATTTTCTTATTTATTTTAGACTATAAATAATTCAAAAACGACAAAAAGGATTGAATATTATTATAGCACTTATAAAGTCTTGTTTTATTGATTTGAGCGCACTATTAAAAACCGAAACACTCGATATGTATTTGATGCTATCGAGTACATTACTATAAATTAATCAAAAATATTTCGTATATAAAGGAAATTATTGGTAAATCTGTCAAATGAAATCATTGTATTTAAAACAATTGTGAAAGGAGAACTTGAACTTAGATCTATGATTGTTCATTATTTTTATTGAAAGCTTTTTTTTGCGTGTCTTTGTACTAGTGTTGCAAAGTCAAGGTTGAATTTAAAAATGTTTATTCATATGATGTGTACTCGTTTCCACAAGCCACAGTCAGGCGGTAGTAATTGCGCATGTGGATGGCTACCATCCCTGGTCTAGAATATTCCGCCATTACAACTCTGAGTTCCGGCATTAGTGGACAGGTTCCAATCTCCGTTTTGGAGCGGCAGCATATTGTTAGCACTTTTGATGTTACAAATGTCCATAGGCAATGGTAACCGCTGAACGCATGCAATAAAAATTGTCACAATGGCCACCGCCTGCCAGGGCCAGCTGAGGGGTAGTCTATATACCTGTGGCCTTAGCCATAAGGGCGAAAGACGAAATACTATATAATACATTTATAATGTAT
The DNA here is from genome assembly GCA_949752895.1 of Dendrolimus pini. NCBI lineage: Eukaryota > Metazoa > Arthropoda > Insecta > Lepidoptera > Lasiocampidae > Dendrolimus > Dendrolimus pini. Next base: position 16,283,142 of record OX457133.1, read on the forward strand.
GTTGATATTGTAGCTTAGCAGACTAAACATTTCAGGGATGTAGTTTCAAAACCCCCTATGACCTTTCATTAATTTTAGGGGTTTTTGAAACTACACCCCTCATTTTATATAGATATTCTGCAAGAATGTGGTAACATACTGATCGAGCCGGCCCTAAGAGCTGCGGCCTAATTCTGCTATTACATTCTCGGCAAAATCGCCGAATACTATCGTCTCAATTGTAGGTTTACCTGATCTTGGTATTTTATAAACTCCAATGGCGTACCACGGGTAAGCCACTCTATCTTTTTAATTATTTATAAGCGAAAATTTTCGAAATAAATGTTTAAAATGTTGGTAGCTTTTTAATATTAACTCCGGCTAATCCAATTTTTGCTAATGATTACTTATTACCAATTTTTTGAACAATTATTTCGTCGCGACGATATCGAGAACATATTGTGAATTTATTAGAATACGACATTATCGCAATGGAATCTGACTTAGAATATCTTCGCGTCGCCTACATATTGAAATAACAGAATTGGTCCCTGTAATCAAGATATTGGACTCCACCTATATAATTCTGTCTGACATAAGATTTTCGTGGGAGGTAAAGGTCCTATTTTATGTTTAGATAAAGATTAATTGACAGATTACATTTCATATAATGTCCACGTACGTGAAAACTTAATTAAAATTGTGATTAATAATTTACGCTCGACTAACTCTTTAACGTCTACTACGTGTTTGTATAATTGCAATATTGGATGTATTCAAATTTGATTGGTAAGGAAACCATTGTAATGATGTTGCCCATAGAGGAAATTTCCAAGCTTATTTACAAACCTTTAACTTCACCTATAAAATGATAAGGACATGGTCGGTACTTTGTATCGCTTTCGGCCTGGTGAGTACATTATCTATTACCATTGGGAAAATTATAAATAGAAACATTAATAACTATCCGCTATAAATAATAGGTCCATGGTGAGAGGATTAATGGCTCATGTGGTAAGTTTTGACTTATTTTTTTAAATAAATTAATTAATGATTTTGCCATACTACTGCAGGACGAGTTACTTAACAATTTTGAAATTTATTTTTACTTATAAAAGTAATGGGAGAATGATATATACATAATTACATATATACCATTACTGTGTTCGGGCCTCCCACTATGGAGGAACGGACAGTACACCCACCACGCTTGTCCAAGGCGGCTTTATTAATTTTTTATAACAACTCTAGTGACTCGAGTTCCGTACCCTTTTTTACAACTAACATTTACCAGAAGAACAATTTAGAAGAAAGTTTTAAGAATTTATACACGCTTATTGGTTATTTTTGTTATTGTGTGTGATATTTAATTTTATTCAATGATGTTTGTGTTGTGCTGTACCTTAACTTTTGGTGTATCAAGGCGGCTTGGCAGGTTTGACACATGGATTATATCGATATACATCACGAAAATAAACATGTGTCTTAACGATCAATTAACTGACTCAGCGTTTGTAAGATTTTAATCAGCAAAAAGCAACTTTGATTTTTTGTTTTTAGAATGTGGATTAGCGGGCACAAACCGGCGCATTGTTGGCGGTACGACAGTTCAACCGCATCAATACCCATGGCTTGTTTCCTTGATGCTCGGGCCAAAGTTACACTGTGGAGGAGCCATCATTACCGATCTTCATGTGCTCACTGCTGGTCATTGTATCACTTTTGGGTTTGTATGGGCAATAAAGCGTTAATATATATTGTATAGGCAAATTTCAAAACATGCCTGTATGTTATCACACCACACACAATCACACTCCAATTTGATAATCATCAACATAGCATTAGAAGTAATTTATGAAGGATTTAGTGAAACAATATGGACTTGTCATGAATTAAGTATTACTAATTCACAAGAACACGTAACTTTTGCTCAGTTAGCAATTTTAAATATTGCTGCATAAAGCTCCATTCACACTTCTATACGATGTACAGTCAGTCGTATTGATCAAAATCAGTACATGTATTTAATATGATAGCAGCCTTATCATAGTGAGTTGAGAAATGTAACTCAAGAAAGCATAATTATTATACATTTTATACCTTGGAGAAGTTTATAGAATATAATGGCAGAAATATGTAAATTTAGACTAAATTAATGGTAATTTAAATCAATAACGACGATGTCTAGATAAAAAAACAAAATAAAAAATAAATTTCAATCATAATAATTTAATCTTGTCGTGTGATACAGTTACGAATAATTTTAAGGTGTTTATCATTTGGTCGATCACGTCGCTAAGATTTACGATTTCGATACTATATTATTTATGCATTGTTGTCATGGAATCCGCTATGGAATGCTAGTAATTAGCAGTAGCATGTTGGATTCTTAAAAACATTCTCAGACCAACTAAATCATCCCGCTGCGCATTGTGCCATTATCTATAATCTATAATTGCTTGGCCGCACTGATTGATTGAGCGAAGTTCGCTCAATCAAAAAGTGAGGCCAAGCAACGCACAGCCCAAATTACTTGAGCTCTAGGATCGCGAAAATTTGCATGCGGATTCTCTATAAACTGTAGATACGCACTAAGAAAGGATTTGTGAAAATTCAACTCTTAAGGGGGTGAAAATGAGATGAAAGTTTGTATAAAATCTGTCATTTTCAAAGTAAGAAGCACGAAATTATTATTATACATCTGCTTGTGGTTAGAAATAAATGAATGTATCGTTTTTGGAAATTCAACAAAAATATAGTATCGTCATTGCCTGTATCAGACTGATTAAAAAGCCGTATTTCGTTAAAAACGGATGGTTGTACGATATACTTTTTCATACAAATAAGATATTCTTAATTTTCTGTAGGTAATCTGGACTGGCAACAAGTTGTACGTAATCAGTAAAAATGTTTCTAATCTTTTTTCCCAGAGTTGACTATCGAGACTTGACAGTGTATGTGGGTATGCACGACAGGCTTGATGGGAAATACCAAATATTGCACGTGGGATATGGACTAAAACACCCTCATTTCACCTCAAACGCTGTAAGGGATATCAATGATATTGCAGTGCTCACGCTTGATATGAGGCTCAAATTTTCAGAAAGAGTACGACCCATCTGTTTACCATCCGAAGGTTAGATTTTATGCTATCTAATATCTAAAGATGTTTCGCAATTACAATGGGGTGAGAACTCCATTAATCAACTGAGACACTTTTTACTACCTAACAAAACGTCACAGCATAATTGATTTTAGTGTGGGACAATAACTAGTTATTGTCCCACTGATAACTAGTTATTGTCCCACACTGACTGGTGTATATATACGTATTTATTTAGTATAGAAGACAAAAAATGAAGAAAAAATTCCTAGATTTTTGAAATGCTCAACTAAGTATAGGTTTGAATCCAAATACCTTTGTATCTATTGGTTTTTTAGTAAGTAAATTCTTGTTATAGATTTAGAATTTAACGGACTTCCATTGACTGTGGCTGGTTGGGGCAAAACAAGACAAGGGGCTTTAACATCGTCGAGATACCTGTTGGAAACTAAAGTGCAAATTGTTGAGATGAAGAAATGTTCGAAGTCCTCTATTTATAAAGACAATTTAGTCACCGATACTATGATGTGCGCGTATAGTTTAGGAAAGGATGCTTGTCAGGTAAACAGCGTTTGTTATAAAACTCCTCTTATTTTATATAAGCTTGTTCATCTAGCAGCGATAGTTCTTCATGTCCGACGGCGATACCTATTTTCTGTACTGATATTGGATCCCTTGTAGAGTGGCAGTGGTCGTCCGCGACTTCATCTTCATTGGTCCCGAAGATTTGCAATAGTCAACAACGTCTGTCTTCAGGCGTCTACCCGTCTTCGGTTCTAGTACTAGACGATGCCGCTTGTTATGGGGACACCATGACATGACATAGCAGCGGTGTTTCTGTTGTACACTTATGCAGATATATTTTGGTTAATTTAAACTGTATGTCTGTAAATTGTAGCCAGTGTATTATTCTGATGATTAGACCAAGTTATGTCACTGCAAAGTTTCATCAAATTTCGTTCAGCTGTTTTTACATGAAACATTACCAAACATTGATCCAACTTCACTAATTCTCTTGTATTCATTGATGTACATATCGTGATATATTATCATAGAAGAAAAATACTATCTTCTATGGTAATATCTAACAGTGGATATAAAGTTGAATAAAGTTATGACAGATTATAAATGTTCCCCTTTCAGGCAGAACCGATGATATTCTGCCACCCTTTTTCAAGACAGATTGGCTTGTTTCAGACATCGTTCTACACTTAGCCTGTAGTCATGTTCATGCCCCTTCTCAGATTCCAAACCTGCCTAATTAAAACGATATAATATTCATCTATGCAAAAGTTATTTTTTTTTATAGGGTGACAGTGGAGGGCCATTATTTTCCACACATTGGAAAACAGGAAAAAAAATATGGTATCTTGTAGGTAAGAAATTTTATGTGAATTACTATTTTTGCTGCATAAAAAAGAGTAACGACTAATTTTGTTGATCCGATTCATTTTTATTCAAAGGTATTGTATCGTGGGGAATTGATTGCGCTAAACCAGATTATCCCGGTAAGATATCATTATCTATATTTATCAAATCCTTACAAATCTGGAATGTCATATCATCTCATTCGTGCAGGAACGGAGAAATTGTACTCATTCCTGGATCTAGAAGGACTGTCGTAAGAGACGACAAAATGGCGACAAAAGGCGGATATTTGCTTGTTAGGATTACTAGCACTTGAGCTAATAGTGTTTCGTGAGATGACTGAGAGTTCCGATGGTCACCTTCTTTCTACTCTTATCTTACCTGTCTATCTGTGTATATAATCCCATTCGTTCTGTCTAATCCCTCTATACCATCCTCTTAATCCCGTCCTAAATGCTGGCAACGCCTTAGCTTCGCCATTGGTGTTGCAAACGTCTATAAGCGTCGGTAACTACTTTCCATGAGCGGGGAAGTCTGGATGTTTGACAGTTTCGCAATAAAAACAAGAACCTTGAGTAATGTTTAGGCACTAGCGGCCATGTTCCAGTACCATCTTCGAGGCCGGCTGCAGCACATTGGTAGAACTTGGCTGTTGTAAATGTCCATAGGCTTGTCTGCTGCACTCCAGCGATAAAAAACATACATATAATCTATTATATTATAAAATTCAAAACATGCCGTGTATGTACATTGAAGCTATTAAAAAAAAACAACAGATGCATGTTTTTAGTATTCTTCTCTGTTTGTTCGGGATTCACGAAAAAACTACAAGGCCGATTTTGATGCGGTTTTCGCTGATCGATAGTTAATACTTAGACTTACTGCGCTACTTTTTATCCCGGGAATTTTTCTGGGAATAATTTGAAACGGCCAAATTGAAAAGAAAATCGAACTCAATGCGATTTATTCTAGTAGTATAATACGAAACTTGCGAGTGGCTTTGTGAGGTATTTTTATACCTTTTGCAAAGCATTGAGAATGACCTGAAATTTACTGCGTATGTATCTACGTTTGATCACAGAACATGGTATGGAAGTAGTTTTCACGGCATAATGATTCGGACGTTACATGATCTGGCCGATTAAGTCGATAATTAGGAAATTTGATGTCTACTTTCGATACCAAGAATAGACGACATAGGACACTTTTTAACCCGAAGAATTTGATAGACTGCTCTAGATGTGGGTCCAGATTTTATGCAAGTGAAGTAGCGTTTAAGGTTTAAAATTTATGTGTTTTTTTACAGGTGTTTATACCGTGGTCTCCAAATATATTTCATGGATAAAACAAGAAACAAAAGATGGATACTATTGTAAATAATTACTAATAATTAATTATATGTTCTAATAAATAAGGTGAAATAACAATGCACTATTTTTAATACGTTTTATTAAATCATTACATACACATTTATATTTAAGTTTAATCATTTTATGGTAAGTTAGTAACAGGTCGTATAATTGCAATAAAAATATTTAAAATGTTATTTGAAAATTACATTGAACGATAAGAAACGCTAGAAAATAAATTGAATTTGTTATATGCAATAGCCTTCAAAGTTCTGATATATTTTACATTCTTATAATTGTACTCAATCGTGTGTTATTAATAAATTCCACCACTCAGTGGTATTTACATAAAGAAGTATTTTTTATGGAAGTATAGGTTTGCGTTTGACCACTGGCTCACCTGATGTTGAATGATGACGCAGTCTAGGATGCAACACGCTTACCTAGAAGATACCTATTCACTCGTGACTTGAAGACTTCAAGATTTTATTTGTCAGGAAAAACAGACTCCGGCAAATTATTCCACTCTTCGGCAGTGCCCACCAGATAAAATGAAACGAAACGCTCGGTTCTGACTGATTGTATTTCCACCATTCATTCAGAAGTTCCGTTGTTATGATGACAATTACATGTAATTCTAAAGTCAACTTTAAAATTTATAACGTAACGCAAATTACAACAATTACATTACAAGGACATTCAGGCGTGTATAATTTCGCTTGAAACGCGTGTAAAGCGTAAATAAGCACGAGTAAGGAAAAACAGTGCAGTGATTGTGGCTATGAGTGAGTGCGGTGCTCAATAATTCTATTAAAATGCTTTGTACGGTTCTATTAGTGTTTTTAGCTACGAATATATTGCAGGTTCGAATAAGCTTCATTAATTTTATCCATTTCTATACTACATACATTCAACTCAACTAGAAAGAAAGAAAGAAAGAATTATTTTATTTAGGACAAATAAACATTTAAACAATACTGAGTATATTAAAAGATAACTGCATCAATATAAGTCCTAAAATTGGACCCAGACTCAGCAAAATGCTAGTTGCTAAGCCCAGCGCTGTTCTTCCGCCTGGGACCAGCAGGTGGAGTCACGGAGGACTATAATACAACACAAATAATATATCAAATCGGTACAGTTTAATCATTATAAAAATGAAACGGGTTATTAGACATATTTACATCGAAATGAAAATAATAAACATATATACATAGACATATAAATATATAGTGTGATACGTGAACAAAAAACAAGTAAATAAAATAACTAGTTATACACATAATTATATTTATCTTATATGTTAGAAAAATATATTCGACATTAGGTAGTTTCTAGTCATATTATGAACTGGGACACTTTTTATCATGTGAACGTGAACATACCTTTTCTTATAGGCTTCTTATATTAGGTTATTCCCCGTTCACAATAACTTGACACGCAGGGTTACCAAAAACCAAAAAGCTAGAGTCAAAAATACCTAAAATCGCAATAGTTACTAGAAAACTCCAAAAATAATTAAAAATTCACGTTTTGCAATAATCTCTATTTATAACCTATTTGATAACATGATATTAAGTGATGTTAATTTTTAGAATTTGTTAACGGGGAATAATTATTAATTATATAGATAGGTATTATAACACTCGTTCTTATTAGGTAAATATTTTTTTAAAGAAATTATTGTAAGATGTATCATATTATACCCAATTGTTATAGGTGCTGCCTGAGAAAAGTTTGGACTGCAGTAAGTTGATTCGCAAGTTTTCATTTTTAACACAAAATTCTTTGTAGCACTAATTAAAAGCGATAACAGAATTACTGGAACCAATGAGTAGAACAGTAAATAATTAAAGTCATATGTTGATCGAAGTACCTACGTTAGATTGTTATCTAGATTTATAGAAAGTTTCAGTGTACCAGTGCAGCACTGGTTTTAGTATCAGCTCCAAGCCTAAGATATATATATTGCATGTAGCTGTATTGCATTACTGATACTTGCTCTGTTTTAGTGTAGACCCTTACTAACCTATGTCACAATTGCATGTCCTTTTAAAAAGAACCTTCAAGTTGGTGGGTAAACTATAATTTAAGTATAGGTATGTCATATAGTTCAATGTTGCTGATTTAGTGTAGTGAGTAGCAGTGTAGTGTCTACCCTCTAGGTAGAAGTAAGGAGACCATCTAAGCGTATCAAAAGTGTCCGTTGAAAAGTAACCAATTAAGGTAGCACCATGGTAGCAAGTGGAAAGATATTAAAAACAGTGCCAAACATGATTAGATAGGGATAAATTAAAAAAGTAAAGAATAACTTCCGCTTTGTTACAGCGCATTTTTTAAAATTATTGCATTAAATTTTTTATGAAATAATAAAGAAAGTTAGATATTGTTACGACCGACAAAGACCAATTCACACCTGCAGTTTATTACATTTTCTGCATTTGGACTTCTTTTGTTTACTTTGTGTTTAAAATTTGTAATGAGAAAAACAGCCTATTGTGTATTGTAATCTTTTATGGTAGTCAGGTGTGATTCTTGGAAATTATTGTTACGCGGTCGAGTATTGTGTCGAGAAATATTGTATTTGTACAGTATAAAGCAATGCCCGAATGGTGGGGTGAGGCAGTCGAGCGATAACCGCAAGCGTGGCAAGACGTGTGTACATTCGATAATCTATATAGTGAAGGACTTTGCGCGCGTTATTAAATCGTGCATTACGGTTGTACTAGTTGTGTTCAGTTATATTTGTACTTGTGTTATACGTGTTTGTATAGTTCTAATAAATTCTATAGTAATTCTAACGGCATTTTAATTCGAGTCCCGTAACTCGTAACAATATTAAATTTTTTAACTCAGCATACTTCACTCTGTCAATAACTGCTATAATTCATGTCGTTTCCATTTGCTACGTCGATGAGTTATCAAACAATAACTTGCTGTTTACAGGTAGATACTTTTTCAACTTGTCCCCCATACAAGACGGTTTTCCTTATCTCTACCCTCTAACGAAGTTCTGTATGACGCATAGACTATCTATTCATTAATGTAAATCATACTCAAAGTCACCCTGTATTCATTTCAATTTGTCGTTGTGTTCCAACACATTTTGAAATCAACCAAAACAGCCAATTTAATTCGTTAAAAGAAATTGCTAGTAAGGCTTTTGTGTATAATTATGTAATAATAAAATCTAAGCACGCAATGAGGCTACTTGCATTTTCAACGCGTGTACCATGTTTCTAGAGTACCGGTGGTCCTGAGATTCTAATTCAGAAATCGAGAAAGGTAACATTTAAATTACCACTATTGGCAATGCTTTAGATAGCAATGTGAATGTATTGCTTTATTTAAATTGCCAATCGCAAGCCCAAGTACACAGTTAAGATGTATTTACTATTGTAAACAATATTCCTATACCTAACTGTAAATATGAAAGCAGAATACCAGGAAGGACAATTTCCTATTAAAACTTTGACATTATATTTTTTTATGTTTGCTTATAGTGTGCCTTGCAAGCATAAAAAAAGGTCGGCAGGTTGCAGGAAATTGTATTCTTTCTCCGTTCTTGCACGGAAGAAATGAGATGAACTGACTAATTATTAGAATATTTCATGTATGTGATCAATGTAGATGGAAGGCGAATGACAAGTGTGGGTTATGCCGCTTGTTTTGGAAGCGGTGGTAGACTCATGACTTTCAATAAATAATCTGTGAGATGCCATTTTGAAATGAATAAATAAATTTTCGTTTTCATTCAGTTATAAATAATGTGTTATTATGTATAAAGGTATGCTTTTATCGTAAGAATTTCCTATAAGTAGGTTAATAGAAAAATGGCTGCCACATACAGAAAGGTAAATACGAAGAAATTTAAAGCATTCGTTTTAAATTTTTGGTCATAAGCCAAAGGCCAAAGAGCCATAAACAGAATTCATTACGCGCGTAGGTATGCTTTTTTTTTTATTTACTTTATAATAAGTAGGTATGTTAAACGAGATTTAACAGCCAAATAACGAAAATACTAGAAGTTTATCATCCCTATGGAACCCTTCATAGTATGTGGACTGTCACGCTTTTGCAGATTTTATTAATTACTAGCTGTCCCGGCAGACGTCGTTCTGCCCGGAAAAGCTTCAATCGATATGCCGACTGCAGCGCCACCTACCAGGTCCAATTGTGAATCAACTCAAAAACCTTCTCTGGCTCATGCACAACAACTTTGTTAAACATCATCACATGATCTAATGTATAGTTTACGATTCTATAAAGGACATACAGACAAACATTCATTTTTGAAGAAGAAGAAGATTAAAATAGTATAGTATTACATACATACTATTATCCATTCTCCTATAGTTGCAATACTAAACTGTATATCGACCAATTTTAATATTACTCGTGCAGCCGTAACGGTAAAAACGTTGCAAGAACACGTGACGCTTTTTATTTTTACTGATTGAAGTTTCACTTTAAAACACAGAGTAGGTTAAGCATTTATAAATTGCTTTTAAATATTACGTATAGAAGTAGAAAATATATGTAGGCACTAGCCAGTGTAAAAATTTAATCTGCCCTTAGATTGCGGCAGGCCTTCAGATGCCATAGTATCGATGCGAATAGTAGGAGGAAGACGAGCAGAGCCACACTCCTTTCCATGGACCGTGGCAATATTGAAGAATGACCGTATGCACTGTGGTGGAGCAATCATAACTACAAAACATATTCTAAGCGCTGGACATTGTTTTAAATGGTACGTGTATCTAATATCGCACGGTGAGAATGAAAGTGACCCAATTCAAAATTTTGGTAAATTGAGTTAAATTACCTAAGTACATGAATCGACTTTAAAACACACACTTTATTGCCCTACTGAAATCAAATAAAACAAACAACTTTTGGCGAGAAATAATTTCTAGGTTTCTTTCATTGTTGCGATTTTTGCATCTCTCGTTATTGCAACAAAGACATATTCATTGATCGTTCACATAGTTTATAACGCAACAATTTTTTATAGAGACCTAAAACATTTTTACTTTGCAAAAAATAACAAAGATTTTTCATATCTTAAAATTATAAAGTTTAGGATTTAACTGAAAGATCAAAGTTTTGTCTCGAATCGAGTTATGTAATTTTTATGTTTTAGAGTATGCTAACAACAATGACTCTTATAAGATTGTCATTCTATTGTATTGTATACTAAATGGATGAAAGATTGAAAAGAAGAAAAAAGAGAGGAATGTTATAAAATGCCATCTTTTAAGCAAATAAATGAATTGAATTAATAATATTCTTAACATAAGAGTGGCCCATTGTGTGAAGATCTTTTTTTTGCCAATTGTTACTTACTGTATTAAATTCAATATGAAATAAAATAGACTACAAATTGTTGCATATTTTTCTAATTTAGTAAGTTGATCTTCATTTCAAAAAATTATGAAAAGATGCAACAAAACCCTGTCTTACATGTATAAAAATTTATTTAATTTCCCAAAATACAAAAAAATCATTTTCACGTACGATTCCTACTACAGGTATGACACAAACCTGCTTATTTTAGGGATAACATTAGAAACATGGAAGTAATGCTCGGATTGGACAACATTGATGATAGGAGGGCAGTAACAAGGAGAAATATTTCCCGGGCGGTAATCCACGAGCGGTTCACTACAACAGCAGTCAGGGATGAAAATGATATAGCAATCGCAACTATGGACTTCCCAGTGCGTTTTAGTGATACCGTATTACCTATATGCTTACCCCAACCAGGTAAGATTTGCAATTTCTCTAGTACAGTAACTTCGAAAACGGGGAAATATAATATCAAACCTTTACCGCCATTTTGTCGTAAGGGACAATAGGATAGAAGTATATCTTTTATTACAAAATGTATTTCAAACTACTATTTTGTTTTAAGACTTACAGTTTTAGTTAGAGTAGATGTAATTGAATCAAATCTCTTAAATCAAAATAATAGATTCAAGTACCTTTTACAACAAAAAATATACTTAGATACAAACGTTGCTTACAGTATTAAGTGTAGTATATAGGTATGTACTTTCATATTCTCTAGTGGAACTTAATTTGGATAAAAATGATTCCTGCCGCACTACGATATGAGCTTAGACCATGACATGAGGCCTTTTAAGCTTGATAAAATGTATTTCTTCTACCGACAGCGGCTGTCAGTTAGGAAGAAATGTTTGTACTGTCGGGGTGTTGCTAACACGCTATCGGACGGCGAGTTAACGCCTCCGTAGTTCAAACGTCTCTAGGTAATCGGTAACGGTCTTAGACCATTTAACCGAAAATTAAATGGTCTAAGGTAACGGTTACCACTTGTCTGCTTGTGCAACAAAAACACTCACTGATATTTAGACTTCGCTGCTTTATTTCTTGTCTTTTGGTAACGTATGATAAACATGAACATAGATTGCAAAAGCAGAAACATAAAAGACCAGGTCCAGCTACTATTATCAATGCTATTATTATCCCCGCAAATTGGCAATGCCCTGGAACCTTGTCAAATTAACATTCACGTGACGTCATCCGCAGCTCGATATGTACGCGTACTCGCCGGCCAGTGATGCTAACGGTACTGAGTGTTCGGCTACGGTTACGTCACCAAAATGGCGGCCAGACGCAATAGCAATTTGCGGGGATAATACACTCATAACACTCAGTCTAAGTCTGAACAACTTTAACACGGGAAGTTTTTTTTTCAAGGACAAGGATTTGGCGACAGGGTAGGAACTATAGTAGGTTGGGGACGAATGGGCGTCGAGAAATCAGCTTCCAAAGTCCTTCTAAAGGCCTCCCTAAAAATCCTCTCTGACGAAAGATGTATGGAATCACGACTGGCAAAACATCTAACGCCAACGATGATGTGCGCTTTCTCCAAAGGAAAGGATGGATGCCAGGTAACTCGATTAAAATTCTAAGTCGGTTACATCCCGACATTATTTTCCTAATTAGCATCGTAATGACTTTGGGACTGGAGCATGAGTCACGACTTGATTAGAAACTGATTGTGATTTCTTTATCGTGTATGAATGAATGAATGAATATGCTTTATTGTGTTTTAAAAATACAGTTAACAGAAACAAAATTTTACAAAAAAATAGGCAGTCTTATCGCTATTAGCGATTTCTTCCAGACAACCTTTGGATGGACAAAATAATTTGATAAGAATAGGGGCATGTTGCATTAATCTCACTATCGAATCAGTATCTTATAAATATATATATCTTATAAATACATACATGATATAATATACATACATTAATAAAAATATAAATATTATACTAATACGATATTTGTAAATAAAATATTATAAAATACACTTACATAAATAAATATAAGACAAGAAAAATATGACAATGGCTGCTGCATCTTTAATTTGAGCTATTTGAGCTATAATAATCCTTCACAAGTTTATTGAAAATGGGCAGTGATTTGGCTAGTTTTATATTAACAGGCAGCGCGTTCCAAAGACGAACTGCTTGGACTGTGAAGGATTTCCCATAAGAGCTAGTTGTATGCAGAGGAGTTTTAAGTAACAAGTTTTCCAAGGATCTGAGAGACTTTAAGTTACCGGAATAAAGGTAATGAAACTGTTCCTTGAGGTATGCAGGGGTCTGAGGATTAAATAATGTATTATAAAGAAGAGGCAATATATGAGCATTCCGGCGAAAACGTATTGGAACCCACTTGAGTTTGGCGCGGAATTCTGAAACGTGATCATAGTTACGCAAACCAAATATGAAATAAAATTAGTCTCATAATTTAACCTTGCTACATACTAAACAAATGGTATCAATTGAGTCGTTTTGGTCTTACGCCAAAAGGAAGGTTTGCACTGAAAGTCAGCGTTGTGTCGGATATAATTCCGGCACAGCAATATGCTGAGTGCAAACCTTGGTTGCTGTAAATGCTGCGTACAACTTCTCAAAATAAGCTCTGTCTATAAAAAATTATAAGGAATGTAATTACGTCGCTATTTCTGCAAATAAAGTTTTTCTTTCTTTCTTTCTGTCCATGCTATTGAATCACTTCTTTTCATCAATATTATGCTGATTCAATATTCAACGGGTCAACAAAATTGAACCAATTTAGTCAAAAGGCTCAGAACTGAAAGGATACAACTTGAACTTGATTTGATTTATCCAAATTGAAAAACAGAACTCTGTGAAATCTTACTACTCGTACTTGACTAATGGCCGATTCCTATGTCTTACCGTCCGTTCATTTGTCTTACTATCGACATGGAAAAGAATACTTAAAATTGTATATAAACTCCATACAATACAAGTAATGTCCAAATTCAACCGATGTTAAGGCAAGTGAATAAATAGTAATATGTAGGAACCAGCCATTAAAGGTCTCTTGGACACAAGGCATACATTTAAAAAAATGCAATTTGAATTACGATGTTTTCTTTATTTCTTTTAGGGTGATAGTGGTGGTCCACTTGTAGTTTTTGAACCAGAAGGAAGATATGTGCAAGCAGGTAATGTCTTATAGCAATATCATTGATACATTTGCGGTAAAATAAACACTTTCAAATCTGTATTGCTATGATGTTTTTAACAGGAGTCGTATCTTGGGGTATTGGATGCGCTAATCCGATATATCCAGGTGAGTACTGTATCTTCTTTATAAATGTTGAGACTAGTAATCTAGACTCCTACTAAGTTCTGCACTACTTGCGATTAATATGATATAAGGTAACAAAAAGTTCCTACAAATGTGTAAGGCGCACGCAGGCCACCCAACATTTTACTGAAGACCATCCATCATATTCTTCGGACTTAGCCCCAAGTGATTGGATTCGAGAAAAATTTTTTTCGCTAAAATTCTAAACGCATTCGCATTGGGGGAGATTATGAAGAAAAATGAAATATTTTTATATAAAGTTTTGCATTTTTTAATATTGTTTCTAAGAACTTTTTTATTCATACTCATATCTCTGTATTGAAAAAAATACCGACAAAACACGGATAATAAAGTTGGCGCTGCGATAGTATAGGATAAGTAAAAAAAAAACACCAAAGTAACCAGAGTGAGATAGAAAATAAACAATGACCGAAAGATATCTGCTTTGATTTTTATTATCAAAAAATTACCATAATGAAATTACTCTAAACGTTTTTACGTAGCATTATATTTACTAAATTATTTTAGACTACATAAATAGTTGAGGTTTTCTATATTGGCATTTTATTAATTTTATGGCACGTAAACAATTCTTAATCCATATTGTAGTTTTTTTATAGGCCAGCGCTATTGTGGTAGGTGTTTGAACTTATATTTTCACTGCTAGGCACCTTTTCTACTTCCCCTCCAAATAACCTTTCATAAATCTAGTGAACACGAATCTCTACAGGTGATTAATAAGTAGTACATTTTTTCCAGGAGTTTACACAAAAGTAAGCAACTACATCGATTGGATACACCGGCAAACAGAGGAGGGTCATACGTGTGCAAATTAAAATATTAAAACAATAATATGTTCTAGACAATGTTATTCTTTAATCAAAATGAAATCAGTTATCTATGACATATTAATAAGTCTTAAATATAAACTATATAAAAATCCACATTTTATTTTTATATAAGTAGTTAAAAATATTAAAAATACTTGTTCAGTTCTGATTTTTTTATGTTTTTATAATAATGTTAGTCACTATCATAATTCCCATCCTCCCATTCCATCCCTCCCGTCCCATCCTGGAGGGTGGCAGCGCGTTAGTTTCACCCCTGGGGTCCAATTCTGTTACATCTTATCTTGGCGTTTCCATGATATTCAAAATAAGATTCCAATGCGGTAGTGGCAAAATTAATATGTACTGTTTTATTGTCACAAGATTTTTGAAGTGAAACTTCTATATAGCGGGGTCTTACGGCTTACAATATTTCGCTCACGAAAAGGTGTCACGGGCACGTGGTCTAATTCTTACATTTTTAAACTCGTGATATCTTTCGAATGCAATGTCCAAATTGAATAATTCAAAAAGTTATATAAAGGTATTAAAGCAGTCTTGAATATGAAGTAATTTATTTTGATAAGGATTAATACCAAGATACAAATAAAGAGTCTTTTCTAGCGGCGGCATTTTAATTATTTTTTTTAAATAAAAGAACACTTATTGTGGCATAACTATAATAGTTAGACATATGCTGTCCCGACACTTTTTGTAAATAATGATATGTTCTGCAAAGTCGTACTACATTATTTTATTCTATCATCAATAGTTTTCGCAGCGCACGCGATTTTAGGTATTTTTTTTACACCTTGGGTTACATTATTGGAGTTTTAGTAAGGACCCCCCCCTAATTTATTTGTAAATGTCACCCGGGAATAGTGTAGCTTGCCAACTGTGAAAGAATTTTTCAAATCGGTTCAATAGTTCTGGAGCCTCTTCATCAAAATATAAGTAAACGAAATTTCACTGAGTTATTTTTTTGAAAATATTTTTCTGCTAATATAATTTGATGTCCGAATGAAGTTGATGACAAAAGATGCGCATTTGTTAATGTTCCGTTGTATGTGTATAAGTTTAAAGTAGACTATGAATGTTTTTTGGTTCCGGATCGAATTTAGTTTTTTGTTTGATAAAATAAAATTTTTAAATAAAAAATGCATTCATTAAAATGTTAAGTTAAGTTTTACGGGTAGATTGTAATTGTATTTGTCCAATTTGAAAACCTGCCCGTAAAACTTCAAGTTAAAATTTTTTTGCAGAAATTTGAAGTTTTTCCACTTGTACGTTGCGATTCGTTTTTCCACTTGTCCGTTGCGATTCATTTTTTCACTTATCCGTTGCCATTCGTTTTTCCATTTTTCCGTTGCGATTTGTTTTTCAACTTGTCCGTTGAAGTTTCACTTCTAATATGTGTCCCAGCACACATTTTTTATCAGGAGCATAAATAAAAACATCCGAATGTGATCCGTGTATCCGAACACGTTACCAATGTAATGATGCCCAAAACGGTTGCTTTAATAATTTAGTCGAATGAAGTAAACATTGACAAATGATTTTGTAAGAAAACTAAGTTGTCAAAGTTCTAAGTGGTTAATTAATAACTTTAGTAACCAACTTACTCGATATATTACCGACCGCTTATTTGCCTTACTATCGGTTAAAATTTGACATAAGCTCCATACATAACACGATGTTCACACAACAGTTATAAGTTATTGTAATTTTCGATTTCATTTCATACTTAATTACTATTATAAAGAAATTGTTATACTTACAATTTTTATACAATAGTTTAAATTTTATTACGTTATGAAACATGATTCCAAAGCAATCACAAAGAAACATAATCGTCACACTTTCATGACTTTGGTAAAGTAATGACAAAATTTAACCGATGGTGGGGCAAGTGATTGAATAGTAAGATATAGGAACAGGCCATAAATGCTGATTTTCAATCAGCAGATAAAAGTTATTCATGTGATAAACTCGAACAAATTAAACATTAAAGTTGCGCAAATAAAACAGTTAAATTGTTTTATTATTAAATTCAATCAGGTTTTAATTTTTCTATGGATAAATTTTACCTGAAGATTGAAAATTGGCCCTTATAGTTGAGTTTTCATATATATCTTAAGATGATTGTTGAAGTTTAAATAACTTGGTACAAATTATTTTTTGAGCTTACTTTAAAAAAAACCACTCGATATGTACTTAAAAATAATAAATAATAAAACATCTTTACGGAATAATTTAGATACTGTGCTAGTCATTGTTTTCACTCATTAATTATTAATCTCTAGTCCCATAGGGTTTGAAAGAGAAAATGGTAATTTCCAAACAAATAATAAAACAGTAGATCACAGCACTTCAAAGCAAATTTTGAAATGAAAAATGAGAACGGCAATCGCTTTCGCAAAGACCACGATTATAATTTAAGATAAATTATGTTTATGTTAATCGTTACTAATTGATTACAGATGATTGAAGCAAAACAATGTAGTCGATTATACTATTTATAGCATAAATAACTACATCACTAAATTTCATTAGCTGACTATAAGCTGATAAAATTGAATATGTTACGTTGTGCATAATGGTAGCTATTAGTTTACTCTTTCTGATACGTATCTAATTTGGGAGATGTGAGGCGTCAAACAAAACATCACAAAATGTTGTAGTGTCCATCGAATTTGGCTATATCGCCGTCGCCTTTCTTTTGTTTGACGGTCGTTCACTTCGTTTGATTCAGTGTTGCCAGATGGGGGGGATTCCCTGCAAATTCGGGGGTTTTTTTGACGTCTGGGGGTAGATTTGGGGGTAAAGATTCTTTGGGGGGACTTTCGGGGGGAAATATTTTGTTTTGAGAAATTTTGGAGAGATATTTTAAGTATCAATAATTCATCTACAAACACAATTCTCATCACTACAATTATTATATCTAAGTCACAATACGGTATTATTACTTTATCTTAGAATTATACTCTACTAGTGAATCATACTTCAATTCAATAGTTCATTTTAATAATCCAATTCATTCGTTCGTTCATTTACGTTATTTATTTATTATGCCGTCTCTACTCATATGCGTCGTATCCGATAGGCTACTTTCCGTTAGAGACTGACAATGATCACGTTCACAACTGCGGTTTTTCCCGTTTCACTTATTTGCTGGCGTCACAATCGGAAACTCAAGTGGAATGGTTATTTAACGCACCTATTGACACGGGTCGTTGTGAGCGCCCCGTGAGGGAAAATGATGACGTCATTAGTGACGTTTTCGCTACGACGGTGGTTTTGCTTTTTTCTTTCTCCTTTAAAATAAGTAAAAACTATTTTGGGGGTTTTTTTCTCAAAAAGCTTATTTTTGGGGATTTTTGAAAAAAAATTGGGGGTTAATTGTCATGGTCATCTGGCAACGCTGGTTTGATTCTCGTTGATTTGGCCGTCGTTTGGCCCACTTTTGTAGTTGATTCAACTTCTAAACTTTTCAAATGTAGTATTAGTTCATTTGTTTTTCTTAATTAATGTCACGACTCACGACTGTGTGGTAACGGCGAAAATGCCCGGAATAAGAAAGTATAGACGGGATACTAGCGAAGTCAGCTGTTGTTTAAAATATGTTATATTTGGTGTTAATGTTTTGTTCTGGGTAAGTGTTGGTGTTCTATTTAAGTTTATTTTTATACTTTACCTTAATTTACATATTGTAGGAATGGGTTTTCTGTGCATCTAATTGGCTTGAATATCACTTTCAGTATAATCAAGGTCGCAGTTTTTTTTATTATATGTCTTAGTAGCACACCTATCAATTATTCTAGAGAATACTTTATATATAATAACTAATCACAAACTTGTTCTATGGAATTAAAAAACATACAGGATTGAGTCACCATTCATTAAATAACTTTCTACTGCCTCAGGCATTCTGTTCAATAATTAGGTTTAAGAACCTGTCATTTATCACTATTAAAATCTTTCTGCATGCAATTATGTATAGGAAGTGCGGCAAATGAAAATGCAAAACCAGTGACATTCAAGCTACATCAAAATTTAAATGACTAGATTAAAATTTGTTCAGGTATGATATTTTTGAAAATATTTTAAGCAATACTAGACAGAAGGTAATGGAATTGTTAAAGTATCTATCTATACTAGACCAAAAAAAGTGTAGTTCCGACCTTGATATTACTGATCATTCTTGTCACATCCAAACTAAAGCAACGGTTTAATATTGGGCTTCTGAGGTACTTTTAATTCAAGGTATTTGAAAGAGACCAAAGTGCTATTTGAACTTGCCATAATCCTTTTAATTATATATTATGGTACTTTAAACTATATCTGCTGTGAAGCAGACATACCTACTGTATGATGATACTTAATGAACATGCTAGTATTTTATGGTTTCTTAGTTAAATAGTAAAAGTAGTGAACCACCTTCATTTCTATAGTACACTTTACTGTATTTAGCAGATATGTTGAGCGTTTCTGTATGCACACACTCATCATTAAATAGATAACATTTGCATCTTGTTATTTCAGTTTGTTGGATTAATAGTATTAGCTGTGGGTGTGTGGGCTTGGAGCGAGAAGGATACATTCAATAATCTCTCCAGATTAACAAATGTAGCTCTGGATCCTGCATTTATACTCATATGTGTGGGTGAGTTTAAATGATTTACATTCATTAATTGTATATAACACGGCTTTGTATGAATGTTTTGTCAAATTTTACAAAATTTAAATCCAAATTCTTTCTTTGCACAAACTGTGGTAACAGCAAAGTTAAAAAAAAAAGGTACATTAAGCACTAAACAAAACAGCAACAGCACAATTTGCTCTCTTTGCCTCAATCCCATTATATTAGAAATTGTTTATTTGTATATATGTAATAATAGTCAATATAAGCCACTTGCAGTAGGTTTGCTGATGACTACTTACTATTATTGTATACACTTCTGAAAAGTATATACAATAATAAATTTATTGCCACCACTATTTATGTTACCTTTTTTGTCAACCCTACTGATATTTGATGGGTGATATAATGAGGCTATCCACAAATCTTCAGTAGTAACATTATAATAGCAGCAAGTAAGAATATTGTTGGAATCTCCAACAAACAGTTCTTATTCATTTGGTGCAGAAGTACTGGCCACAAAATATACTAAATGTTTGAATTTAGAACACATGTTTTTTGTCTGTATTATTTTTCCCTCCATTACTATTAAAATCGCCACTATATCACGCACATGCAGTTTTCTATAACAATTAAAAGTATTTACAGTCCACAAAAAATGAATATTTAAAGAAGTCTTTAACAAATAAAATTGATTAAATTTCAAGTTGTAATTAAATGAATATTGAATTTACAATCTTTTGGACTCCAATAAAGTAAACCAGACACTGATGCTTAAAACACTGATCTACTTGATATACAACTTGACACACAAGACATAAAATTGTAAAATATATAACTATGTCAAAAATAAAGGATCTAAATGCAATTGTTTGTACTTGTTGAAAGACCTCAAACAACATCTTCGATTTGAGGTCCTTCAATAAGGATGATCAAAACAAACAATTTAAATATTATATTTCCTGGTAATGATACTGAACAGTTTAAATGGACTGAAATCATTTCTAAAGTAAAAACAGCCTATAAATGTCCCATTGCTGGGCTTGGCACCCCATTTATAGGGGAGCAGGCAGTACAGTCGACAGTATACCCAGCTTTTTTGTTGAAGGCTAATAGGCGGGTTTGACACATTAGCTATATCAATGTGAAGGTTTCACATAGATCACTATGTTTTCCTTCACCGTTGGTATGTGTTAATTGTATAGATATGCAGATTAGGCCAGAAAATTGCATAAGTCATGTGTCCTGGCCAGGAGTCAAACCTGAGACTCTTGAATTTGGGAAGTGAGTGCGCTAACCACTAGGCTTTCGCTAGCATGCATTAATATTGTGTAAATTTATTTTCATAATATCACTATGTATCATAACTTCTTGTATTTTACATGACTGATGCACAGATAAATATGTAGGGTTTTTGTGCCACAGTTGAATATGTTCTATGTGTATGAATGTAAGCATATTGCAAAATAAATTAAATAAATAAATATTGTTTATCACATGATACATATTTAAATTATATGTTATCAAGTAAGCCCTATGGCTTAGGATGTGATAACTATAGTATCATATTTACCACATCTTTTGGCGTAGCCATCTGTGTGAGCATAGCTAAACAAAAGCTAATCAGAATAAATTTATCAAAGGTACAATAACATTCATAATTGGATTTACCGGCTGCGTGGGCGCATTGCGTGAGAACACGTGCCTATTGGCGTGCGTGAGTATAACCTTGTATATTTTGTTTGTTTAACATAATTCGAGACTCGTCTCTAATTATTTAGATCTTAAGTTCACTCCTGCTTTATCATTTTTTTTATTTTTTTTTATTGCGAAGATGACAAATAAGCAATGTAGTTGATAGTGGTTACTGTCGCGTATAGACACCAGTTGCGAAGCTAACATGTTGCCAGCGTTAGGAAGGGGGTGATATGATAGGAGGGACTGGAGGATCATAGAATGAATGGAATACAGAATAAATAGAGATGGGTAGGGAAAGTATTCCATGACAAAACAAGCACAACATTTTAGAAGATAAAAATTGACAGAGGTCTGATGAGTTTCGAAATTGATAATCTTGATATTCAGATATTTTTATAATATGCAAATTAAAGCTGAAAAACTGTTCAAGTACACAACTTTCTGATAAAGACTTAAAATCTCTTCCACTGAAAGCTCAATTGACTCCTTTTGCTGTAGATACTAAATTAAAATATAAAAAATGACTAAGCATGAATTAGTAATATTTAAATGATCTAGATTTGTACAGCTTGTCATATACAGTACATAGTGTTTATTTTTTTTTAATGTTTTTTATTTCGTTACTTTAATTTTCAGTATGCAGTGTTTTTGGCGTTATTATTGCTAGCAGAGATGACAACAGGCATTTTGTTTTTCGTATTCAAAGACTGGGTAAGTGACTGATGACTAAATAGTGCTTTAAAAAAGAATCTATATTAATAGAATATAGTAAAAGAAAAAAGCTGCTTTAAATATTAAACTGTTTGTGACCTTTTCAGTTACTCTATTCATGCAGGAATGGAAAACTATTTTCTGTGTCTGGGTTGCCTGTCATTAAAAGGTAGAAAACGACCCATAGCTACGTAGTAGGGCATTTGCGCATTTAGATGGCTACCATCTCTAGTCTAAAGTATATCAGTGACTAAGGTCCAGTCCCTATTTTGTTGCAAATGCCCACAACCGACTGTAAAAACACTATATATCACAGTTGTCCCAGCATTTCGGCATTAACAAAGTTAGACTTTTAGCCTCAGTTAAAAAACTATTTAACGTAAACAATGTTTTCAATAAGATTGGTCCTGAAATTAACATAAAAAAGCATTATCAATTTTTTTAATCGCCATGGGCGATGACGTACGATTAAATGTGATTGGGTTGCAACCGCAAATCAATGTAACATACAGCGATATATACAAGCGCATACTGTGGCTTATTTTAAAAACGTGTTTTGACACACATTTGCCATTTGACAATTATTATTGCGACATTTGGAGGGCGGTTTGAAAAGATTTTTTTGTTTTTCATACATTAGTATGGTGGCACCCATACGGCGGTTACAACTGCGTTCGTTATTAAGGCGACATATCTAATTTGTGGCCAAGCCTTTGGGGAGAATAGTTATTCTTCCCAATAATTATAATTCCCAAAATTAAATTAAAGCCGGACACAGTTGCGTTCGTTTTTATTATTCACTGCCATACCGGACGAGCACAGAGAATAGCCACACGCTGCTGACCAAAAATAAATTGTGGTAATAAAATAAAATAAAGCAAAACGTTACCCGCAGTGCGTGTTGTACGTACACGTCTGATTGCATTTTCAGCTATTGCTAAACCGCCTCGCGTTTAATCGCGGTGCTTTCTAAGTGGGTCATACGGTCATAGCCCGATCAAGATCACCGATTGTTCTTGTATATTAATATTCTTGCTTTTATATAGCACTAGGATATGCCCGCGACTTCGTCCACACTTGACGTGAAATTCCCGCGGGATTCCCGGATATAAAGTATCCTAGCATTTAAAAAAGAATTTAAGTTATCGTTTTATTGGAAACTGTGGCGGAATATGTAATTTTTATGCATCCGAGCAACATCAAACCGCTCCCGGGAAAATTCCTGTGGGTTTCCCGGGATAAAAAAAAACACACATTTTAAATACATAACTTCACGCCAGGTCCCTTGCGGGGTAGGCACGAACAACAGAGCGCCATTCAGGCTTACAGATTTTATTACATTAAATTTGTTATTGATAATTAAATAATCACGTTGGACTTAGATTTTTTTAATCTGGCCATTTTAAACCATTCCCATAAAAATTAAAAAGCAGCTTTAAACTATGAGAATTTGCTGTCAATCGCCGATAGCCGCATTTAAATCGGCCCAGTAGTTTTTATGTGAGTCCCGAACAAACAGACAAGAAATCTAGTGTATTCCAGATGTTTTTTTATATAGCTTCAATGTTCAGACATAGCATGTTTAGAATTTTATAATATACATTTTTGTACATTAAAGGCTATTCTGTTCTAAATTGTCCATAGAAGACTTATGAAAAAGCATGACCATTTCATCATTTACATTGTTCACTTCCTATTTCTCATTAACATTTGTTAGTCTGCCAAGTTAAATATCTCCTCAATATTAGCTGCAGAAGGTTATGTATTATTTTTTTCGAAAAATAGTCCATGATCTTAGATGGACTCTAAAGTTGTGTGACCAATATACACAAAATTGATAATTTTATAAAGTGGAAATAAATAATTTTATGTTCTCAGATAAAACAACAAGCGACAACTGGCTTCCAAACTTTCATTACTCACTACAGAGAAGATGCCGATCAACAAAACTTAATTGATTGGATTCAAGAAGACTGGGTATGGTTAAAATTCATAGAATGTCCTGTTATTACTTGTGATTGTCAGCTTTTATTGTATACTTTGTAAAATAAGTAAAGCACAATTGTACTAAGCTTAATCTACCTATAACAAACAATACTTTCTAAGTTGTATGATTACTAGAGGACCTGGCAGACATTGTCCTGCTTTGAAAAAATAAAAATCTAGAACCCAATTATAGCCCCACTTACCAGTTTCAATTGTGAATCTAAAGTCTAAACCATCCCGGCACCTATACAAACACACACAAAAAGTATAGTCAAAATCCTGGAACTCGATAGAAGCGCCATCTTTAGGGTCCAATTGTGAATCTAATCCACTTGAACACACCTTCATTCGCAAATTCATCAAAAACGGTCCTAGTGTTTAGGAGAAATTCAGCATACACACAAATCAAAAAATTTCATATGAGTCATATAATATCAAAACCGGCTTTCTCCATTTTACTAAAATTGGAGATAAATGTGAAAAACAAATTTACAATTATTGTTTGACCAGAATACTGAACATTAACCAGAATTTACTTCATTGTTGTATTATAAGTTTAAATCTATTTCAATAGACATATGGTATGGAGGGATGATTAATTAATAGACAAAATGTTGACATTCATAAGTGGTGGAGATTTGATATTCTGCAACTCCTACAAAGATAATATATAGTCCTCTTTACCGATTTCAGTAACGGTGACCCCTCAATTGTTATTATTACGCCGTCTGTGGGTCCTAATGTGGCAGACCGAATTTGTTTTTTTTAATTTCCAGCCACACATCGTATAATATAATTGGCCAGTGGCGTTGTACATATAGCTATAGGTGGGTGTAGTGGAACACTTATAAGCCAGTAGATGGCGCTGTATAATAATTGTTCTAAATTCACCACTTAACTCGTCACTGTCTTCTATTAAACTTCTCTTACAACTCGTCCGTATCGTACTTGACACTTCGCTGTATTGAACTGAACTCAACTCTAAACTGCCCGGTAGTTGCGCCTTACGCTACTTATATACCCGGAAGAATCTTCTAGAACCCATTATTTCGTTATTCTTTTATTTACCAGCTGTCCCTTTCTAAACATCTGTCTATCTGTCTTTTCCTTCCCGAACCCTCTATTCCAGAACTTTCGTTTATCCTCTATCCCTTTCTAATATCTATCTATTGCTTTTCCTTTCCGAACATTCTATTCTAGAACATTCGTTCATCGTCTGTCCCTTTCTATAGTGTATCCGTCCTTGTCTTTTCCTTCCAGAATGTTGTACCTTTTTTTAAAAGTCTTGAGGCCGGCTTACGCTGCCAGTAAGTTCTGCCCTCGGTCGCCACAATATTGTGTATGGTTGTATGTGTGTTTTCCAGTTGCAATGTTGCGGCGTGGAGGGCCCCCGCGACTGGGACCGCAACGCGTACTTCAACTGCTCGAGCGGCGCGGTGGGGTCGCGCGAGGCGTGCGGCGTGCCGTTCAGCTGCTGCCGGAACAAGCCGCAGGACATCATACGCAACAAGCAGTGCGGCTACGATGTCAGGAAACCCACCTATGTATGTATAATGTACCTCCGTGCGAACAATCACACATTTGTATAGAACATTAAATAGAAATAACGATTTAATTTAAAAATTAAAAACGCGATTTAATTTTTTTTCTCTGTCTGTACTTGATGACAGTTAATACTAAAAATAAGTGTCGAATGTTATGCTGATATTGGACGTATAAATCAAGTTGAATCCATTTGGTTGAGAAGCACACAACGAAAGGAACATGAACATATTTAAAAATAAATGATATTGGTCACTTTGGTTGGTTCGTCTAAATTGAAAGACAGAAAAGAATAGTCCACTATAGTATACTCGTCAATGAATTGATGCAACTTTTGAATACGAGTCACGTTCATCAACTGATCATTAAGTCGAATAAGTTGAAATCGGAATATTGTTTATTTAGTCCAGGAGAATCGTAATTGTAGATTCGACCATGCTTGGCACGTTTGGCATATTGGTTATCTCAATGTGCAGGTTTCATCACGATGTTTTCCTACAACGTTGTTAGCACATAGTAATTGGAATAATATGTACATTAGGTCAGAAAACTGCCTAAGTGATGCATGGGTTCCTGCGAGGATTTAAACCTGCGTCCTTATAGTTTGAAACGCGTGCCCTAGCCATTATGTAACCACGACAATCTCAAGAAAATAAAAAATAATCTGAAAATCATCTTTTTACAATCTGGGCCCAAGATTGTGTGAAAGCGTATCCGTCTCCTTTGATATTTAGAAGCCGGACTCAAAATTCATGTAAACTTGTGAAAGAAAAAGATGAATTTGGATGAAACTTGTATAGCAAATAAGCGAACATGTGATCCACGAGCGGGGCTGCCTGGTCGCGGGCGAGGAGTGGCTGCAGCGGCACCTCGCGCCGGTCACCGCCACCGTACTTATACCTCTCGCCCTTAAGGTGCCATATCCCCACCAGTGTCCTATGCTCGTGCACATTTTGCTCGTTGTTTTTAACATTTTGTTCGTAATATTGGGCCTTACTTATAATCGTTTCTTAAATTTGAAGAAATTGCTCAGAAACTGACTAGTGAAAATCTTATACATAAACTCCTCTTTAGCCGAATATTTTGGATACAACTACGTTAATCATTCGAATTTCATTTATCTGTGCTCCTCTTAGGTAAACAACAGGTAATATACGTTTATAAGTGAAATAACAGATATTAATGGATTAGGGTCTGATTCTTTTACCTAAGAGATGCCTAATCGTTTCTTAACTAGATAATTATAAGTAAGGCCGTTAATCTGTGTCCCAATGGATTTAAGCGCGTGTTTAATTTTATATTTCATATTCACATTATTGCAGTCACAACAGGAAAGTCTAACTTGTATTATTGGTCCATGAAACCATCTGAATTGCGTTCTATTTAAAAAAAAAAAGTATGGGTAAAAAAATATTTTTTTCACTCTTTATTTTGAAGGGACTTTTATTTACAAAAAAATATGTCAGTCTCATTGTACCTTGTTATAATATAGTTTAAGCATGCGCTGAAATCGATTTCATGTTTCAACACCTTATGTAGTTGTTCCATATGAGCATTTAGTTTAGCAGCTGTGTAAAATTTAAATGATTTCATTGAATATGTTTGAAGGCATTACAACGATTATATGAATTAAAAAAAAATATGATTTTACCCCACAAAAGTTTAACGGAATACGCGGTGAAATAATATGAAATGTTTATAAGCTTGTTTAATATGGATATTTTACACTCGTCTTGAGTACAGCTGAATATTAAACATGTGCAAATTTTAATAGTAAACAAATATAAACAAGACCGGTTGCCTTGTTCTTTATAGGAAAAGACAACAATATTCCGACTACCAAGAAATATTTTAAGAAACTACTAAAGAAATAAAGTAAACACTGAAAAAACGAAAGATGTACCAAAAAAAGGAAATAAAAAATTACAATCGTACTAGGTATTAAAACAGCTAGAACCAATGTAATTTTTGACTTGACTACATTCCAAAATTCTATTCAAATACTGTATTTAGTAAAGGATCACGAAATTTTTACAAACAAATTAATGTACAATACGTAACTTAACCACTTAAAAATGGGTTGTCCTTTGAAGGTGTATAACCTTACTATGAGCTTATTTTGGTTTTGCATCTTGTCCGTGTGCATCAGTTTTCGTTGATATTGTCCATTTCTTTTTGTTCTAGAGTTTTGATATTGGTAAGATAATATATGACAAAGGCTGCTTAGAGGCCGCCGAGGAATGGTTCGATCACAACCTGTTAATAGTAGCCACATCCGCTGTTTGTACCGCTTTTGCACAAGTAAGTTACTGTCGCGTAGTTGCACTTCATTTCGACAGCCGAAACACAAATTGGGTCTGCAATAATATCATCGCATAATCCCCATTGCTGGGCTCGAGTGATCTGCAAAAATAAAAAAAATATGTTTAGACATTGTTAAACGACAGAGTACTTTGTATATACGGGTGTTAAACATAGTCTGTCAATCGACATGTTCGCCATTTTGAATACCTATATATTCTTTAGACTAGCATTTTCTTAAGTTTTCGCGACTAGTATGCATAATAAAACTACGTTTTAACGGTTTTAGATGCAGTAATTTTTTTTTATTCCGCCGTTCGGCCGCTTTTCGGCAGCTTCTTCCGTTCCGCGATCACCGCCGCTTTTCAGCGGCCGAAACGTCTGAATAATAGAAATCAAATAAATAACCGTTCTCAAAACCGTTAAAAACGTAGTTTTATTATATTCTTTGGACTTTTAAATTATGACCTAATTCTGCACAACTTTATCGAATAGAATTTCGTAAAAAATTACAAATTGTATTTATTATCGTCCCAAATCGTCGTCGATTGGGAACGTGCCCAAAACGCTGGCCGCGTTCCCGCGCTGATTGGTGACGCCGATTCTTTAACGGCCGGTTGCTATATCTTGCTACTCATTCACTTGCCCTACCATCGGTTGAATTTTAATATTACATGAGCTTATGTCAAATTTGCAACCGATAGTAAGGTAAAGTAACAGTCGTTGAAATACAAGAACCGAGCCTTAATTATTATTTCTATTAGTTTTTATATACGGATGAACGATAAAAAAAACTTTTGTCACTCACTTCTTAGGTTTAATCTGTATTGTGTGGCAGTGTCCATTTAATACTTAATGACATTCAGGGCGTTCCATTAGTAGCTCACACCGCCCAAAATGCTCTGGTAGCCGTTCCACAAGGCGACCGCGGTCGTTGTGGTCGTGGCGAAAACGATACTTATGACGTCATCATTTTCAATCACACAACGCTCACAACGACCCATGTCAAGAGGTGGGTCGAATAGTCATTCCACTTGGGTTTCATTGTAATGCCGGCAAGCAAGTGGTATGGGAAAAATCGCGATCGTGAACGTGGTCGTTGTGAGTCCCTAATTAAACGTAGCCATTAATTAGTATAAATTGATTGGATTTTGATCAGGATGGTTTAAAATTATTATTGTTCTGGAAATATAGCTGTACATGCTATGAAGTAAAATGCGATGAACTTGTAGATACGATCAAATTGTGTAGCGGCTGTCGTTTTTTCTATTTTTTTGTTCTTGTAGAGTAAGATTTGCTGTTGCTAGTTTGTTTGTAAATAACTGCGTAGTATTTTCAGCATGTTTTAAATGAAATATTTTAATTTATGTATATCTCTTCGAATTGTAATTATTGTTCCGAAATCCATAAGTAATAAATATATGAATAATAGGTTAGAGACATACTATTGCTTCATTTATTTTGAAACCTCGAAATAATAGATTTATTCAAGAATATATTTTGGTCAAGCAATGTTTATTTACATATTTAAGTTCAAGTAATATAGTATTAGAAATATACCTTGACCTGGATTCCAGTCTGTTTTAGTAATTGTGTTAGATTTGTCAATAAATTTGTAATCATTGATTTTGTTAATATTTCTAAGTCCTAAACTGGGTAAAACTATTATGATAATAATAATAATTGTCAGTAATAATTATGAAATCAAATTCGTGTGATGTAATTTTGCTGGGTGATTTTAGTTTCCAAAATGCCAGAAGTTGTGTGACGTTATCACCTGTCTCATATGAATTTAGTTACGAATGAAATTCTTCTGGTTTTTAGATCTTGGGAATCTGTTTCGCTCAGAATCTGCGAGCGGATATATTTGCGCAGAAGGCGAAGTGGCACTGACAATCAGCCTCTCCTGCCGCCGTGTGACGCCGCCCGGCGCGCCGCACCCGCGACCCCTACCGCACGGTTTACACGCGCCCGCACACGCCTCGCACGCCACACAGTTAAGGACAATAGACGTGATCTGAGGTACACAATATGTGATGTTAATATATAAATGTGAAGATGACTTTGTTTATGTGTATTTTTTTACAAGATCTTATTTAACTTGCAATGGATGTTTGTATGTAAGTTCGGGTGGAGTATTGCGAGTTCAATTTAACCAACTTCCCGGTTTCCGATTGAGCTGAAATTTTGCACGCATATGTATATCGCGTGACAATGAAATAATATGTCACCATGGAGCTGATGTGATGATGGAGTCAGATGGCCATAGAAAGCCTGTACTAAACAAGATAGACCCGTCGTGTTTGGGCTCGTTTTACTTGTCTTGACTACCACTCTGCTGCTACATGATATCCAGGATCTCAAAAGCTTGTATTGAAATACCTTTTAAAAAAAAGTTTATTTTTAATCTAATTTATTAAGGGGCTTTTAGTGATGATGTCACCATGTCAGCCCCATCTTACCCTGATCATAAAATTTCACAAAATTTAGATCAACGTTACATGTATTATTAGTGGGAGGGATTTATACAGCAAAACACATAGACCTCGGAGAACTGTTTAGTTCGACTTCTGAACGAAGAATGCTTGATACACAGCGGGTTTGCACTATTTGTACCGTGTTGTAATGCAAAAGTACCTTCATTATTTTAAAATATAAATAACTCTACAATTTATTCTGATTAGTAATTACGCATATTCTCAAATGTTCACACAGTAAATACTAGTGTACATCTTTAATAATAGATGAATTCATTAGTACAAACTAAATAGGTGGTACTAGTAGTAAGGGGTCAACCAGAAAAGTCACGCCTTAAGGGAGGTAGATCGACGAACTGTGACATTATGTGACAAACGATGGGAGGGTTCAAAAAATTCGAACAAATTCTATTTAACAGTACATTACATACTGTCTACTGTGCTTCAGCAATAAAAAATCCGACTGTCAACTTCCATGGAAGATCCATGCTGTCTATTTATTGTATTGTATATTACTGCTTATAATATCTTTGTTTATAATATATTTTATAAAGTAATTTGCGATAAAGAAGAAGTTTATGATAAGACAATATTATTCATTATAAAAACAACATAAATATTTAGAAATGTCGGTTC
Source organism: Dendrolimus pini (assembly GCA_949752895.1). Classification (NCBI taxonomy): domain Eukaryota; kingdom Metazoa; phylum Arthropoda; class Insecta; order Lepidoptera; family Lasiocampidae; genus Dendrolimus; species Dendrolimus pini. Next base: position 16,314,410 of record OX457133.1, read on the forward strand.
ACTTTCATTGAAGTAAAGAGGTAGTAGATGAATTAAAATATAAACATACGAATGAAGTCATTTCCACATTTATATGTTAGTGTGTATTGAAATCTCATATTGTATTTTGTAAGAGTTGAGATGTAAGACTAAAATCGTAGAAGGATATTAGGAATCACAGTTACAAAATGCGAAGTTTTTATAAGTTTCATATTTAAATAGTATATTGTCGGAACTAAATAAATGTTATGTGGCTACGTAGGATTATGATGACTATTTGATGCTAGTGGCATCTAGTATAAAGTCGAATTAACTATCACGCCATCTTGAAACACTGGCATTGTGATTCCCGATATTCTTTCGAGGTGGTAATTCTCCTAATCTTTAGTCAGTGTCGTACAGATTACATTATTTATTTGTAAATACGAAATATTTGACTAACTCCATCTCTCTTTACCTTTGCATGTTTTTATTATTTATACAACAATTCAAAATTATCCAATGGTTACGATGAATGATCTGTTGTTGTCGACAAATTAATTCATACAATCTTTGAAATTATTTTCGGTGGTTCACCCGGTAATAAATAATATATCAAATTAGTGTTGGAGACTAAACAAAGACATTAGAAGAGACAGATCAACAATACACTGAGCTGCTGAAGCATTCGCTTTCAACTATGCAGTGGTCACGTGACCCTCTCTACTGATGAAGCGACCGCGAATACCTCTTATCGTTATACAGTTGTCATCCAAGCATGTAAATTTGTGATTTCTACGCCATGCGGTATACATGACGACTTCCTCTAAATCAGGCTGGTGTTATAAAGAAAATAAAATCGGAATCTATAGTTAGATCCACGCCCACCCAATATCCAGGCGGGAGGACATTGTGCGCTGTAACCAGTGTAGGGTAAACTATGCCGTTGTTGACATCCCACCCAGTGATTCTCACCCAGTAACCAGTAAATTTATTAAAGTTTTTAAGGAATCTTAATATTTTTTGTTTTGTAACTAATGTTATCATATTAGTATAATTTTTATTAATGTATATATATCACATCATGTATGTATATATTTATAAGATATTGATTCGGTAGTGGGAATAATGCAACATACCTCTGTTCTTATCAAATTTTTTGTCCATCCAAAGGTTGTCTGGCGGAAATCGCTAATAGCGATAAGACCGCCTATTGTATTGTAAAATTTTACTTTTGTTAACTGTATCTTTAAAACACAGTTAAGCATAATAATTTATTCATTCATTACATTGTATGACTCCAAAAAAAATAAGAATTTTTAATGTTTTGGATAAAATCATTGCCAATATTTGCGCTGGGTGCCAACAATGGCAGAGTTTCCCCTAATTGGTTTATTTTGACAGCCACGTGAAAATTGGTTGAAATGATGTTATTAAATAAAGTTTGTACTGTCTTTCTATCTCTTACAGTGTGTTTGTTTGTAAAACTCCACTTTTTGCCTCTCTATATTTTCTATTCTGAGTGAGAAAATACAGAATTATGTTTAATGATTGGATTATTCTTCACTCTTCTTTCAAACGCTTTTTTCCAGTAATATAATAAAATATGAATAGTATTGTTATTGGATTATCCAGTGTTCATATACTTGTGTAGTCAGCTTTACTCTAAAATATAAGGTGTTAGAAAGTTTCGTACGTAAATTAGTACTTTGTAAAGACTTTGTAAGGACTGTTTACGTCTGCTGCTTATTGATTTGAAAATTATTCTAAGAATTTGATATTCATAACTACTTGACAAGTGGATTTAGAAGAAAACGTAAAAGATAAGATAAAAGAAACCTATAATCATAGGAAAGTAAAGAGAATACAGAACGAAAGGAACCATAGAAGCAAAATAGCCCGACGATCTGAATTAATAGAAGTTGGAGTCAGATTAAAAAAAATTGGTTTACACTCCCTAGATAAGCAAAAACAATCGCACAAAGCCATATTTATTAAAATAATAAGAAATGTTGTATGTGTTGTCGGTTTTTCACGAATATCGTATAAACAGTCTGAAAAATTAATTCTCGAATAATTTTTAAGTTGGAGCTGACTACACTGTATAGAGATGTGTTCAAAATATTGGCCAATTTAGCCTTAAAGGGAGCTGTGAGGTGAAATAAGTATTGATTTAAAAGTATTATAAATACTGTTATGTACTGTCACGGTTCAAAAAGAAACTTATTCATTATCATGCGTTGTTAGTAATCTCGTACATGGAAGACCAATTTTGTACTATTTCAGTCTAAACTTTTATGCTTTTATCATATAAACGCCTCTTTGAATAAAAAAAGAACTTACCAAGTGATTAGTAAAAAAAAAATTACAAACGCTTCCTAAGAAAGATACTTGTCATAATTAAACAAAGCCAATATCTTGTTAAAGCAATGGCTACGATGCAAGATGGCGGTTGTTAATTGAATCAGCTGATTCTCGTAGATATGTGAAAAATTAGAAGTACTGAACCTTAGCTGCCACAATTACGAGTGCAGATTCGAAAATTGTAGTTTTGTATACAATATTTGATCTATTTGCTACTTTAGTCGATAATTTTGGTTACATCCATGTTTTCCTTTCCGATTTAATTTATCTGTACATTTCTTGGATAAGTAATAACCAATTCAAGTTTAGAAGTCATAAAAGGTAAGCATCGATTAATAACTTAAGAGCTTTTCAATTAAGAGGTGGTTAAACGTTGTTTCGTGGGTTTTTATAAGTAAGGCCCTTAATTTACATTATCGAGTATTAAGACCGATAGATAGTATTAGCATAGCAATTCGGTTTTCGAACTTCGCATGATAATGTTTAAACGTTTGAGATTATGTTTAATTGTTTACACTTTTTTATACAAGATTGTCTTTAATCGTGCGCTCTCATAGTGTGTGCATATAATCGTGTATTTAGGTTTGAGGGTTGTGTGATGAGCAGCAGGAGACTAATGGCTGACAATATTATGTTTAAGTGTATAGTAGATTTTGAATATTTTATACGTAGTATTAAGGTATTAAGGCCCCTCACCACAGAAATACGTATTTGATATATTTTATATTGTATGTTAAGATGAACGTTTACTTATACGCGTCTCATTAATCAGACGCGCTGGTTATAACATAATGTATGAAATGAAATAAAACCAAGCCCTTTTAAGAAATTAATGAATGAAACTTGTATGCATGTGATGAAGGAGTTATGTTCGAAGGTAAAACTATAAAAACACTTTTGTTAATGTTCCCCAATTGTAACATGTCCCATTCATCCACTCATGTCTTTAAACGTGTTCTGGGTACCTGTACGAACTTCACGGACGTATTAAAGTTTTGCATGTACTATAGTTGTTTGAAAAACACTGTTCGAGCAACAACAAATAATGTAGATATAACGTCTCTCAGTTCTGTGGTATCTTTCGTTATAAGCGCTTTCTTTAAAATTTACCTTAGCACCACCATTGGATGGGTTTTGATGGGTTTTTTTTAACACAGATGATCCATCTTACTTCTCTACCCTCAATAATTTTGTATTAGAATCTTGCCTTACGGTCGTTAGGAGATGTACATTACCAGTGCTTTAAATTACTTACTTGTGGAGAGGGGCTACTCGTTTAATGATACTCGAGGAAAATTTTTGCTCGAATTTACTTAATATGATCTTTTTAGATCTTACTTTAACGATGTATTTATAGAAATCTCAATCGCACGAAATTATTTTATTACTGAAATGTATTTAAAAAAAATTAAATTATGTTAAGAATGTATACTCTTTTTTATAGTATTTTTATAATTATGAATATTAATACGAAGTTTAATGGTTTTTGAAATTTACATTTTGGGTTTTTCACCTTTTTTAAAATAATATTTTTGATTCATATGTGTGCTTTGACATAATAATTTAGTGAGTAGTATATTCTGTATTAACGTTTAATTTTCGAAGATTTTTATATTTTGATTGACAATTTATGATATTAAGCGCCGCTTTTACCTGAGTGCATAGTGCCTGCATAGTATATTATGGTTAGAAGAACGTATTTATTAGCCAGTAATAACACTGCCTACTATGTTATTAATACAAAAAATGTCCATTATAATATTTTATATACATTTAGGTTAGTTTAGTCATTCATGTTCCAAGTTTTTACGTTAAGATATTTCTTAGCATAATAAAAATAAAGAAAGGTTTACATTATTTAATGCAATTTATTTCTCGTGTAATAACAGAATAGTACAAGAATATGGGAAAGAAAATAGTTTTATTAGTAAAAATATATTATAAGGCAATTGCATTGTTTTTTGTTTTTTTTTTAATTGAAATTAATATTAAATGAAATTATTTTTATTTGAGTGCTAAATCAGATGAGATTATATTGTATTATTTAAAGAATATTTATATTATTAATGTGTCCATGTATTTATTTAAGTGTATTCTCATGTTAAAGTCCAATTTTTGTACGCATAATAAATATGCATTATAATATAAAGACGTTTTTCATTTAAATCAATAGGCGGTGGTATCGTTCCCAAGTTGTAAAAGTGTCTTCATCTACTGTCGAGCCGGTGTGCTAAAACATCGTAAGCGACAGAATTTAGGTAATTCAGTTTTTGAAGTGAAACTTCGATTCGATGAAACCAAGAAGCGACACTAGAAACAGATAAACACAAGCCTGCGAGAGAATGAAAAAAACATGGCGGTAAAGGCTCGATTTTTAACTTTTTCATCACGTTTGAGACTAGAAAATTCTACATAGAAAAACAAAGTGACAGAGCTTAAAAATCAGTTTTTTACTCATCGATGTAGATGGCGATATCATTAGATTGGGGCTTCAATATTTTGCGGATAAATATTGAGTAGGCGCTTTATGCCTTATATTACCTACCTTTCTCCTCCTTCCCGCAAATCCGCGCGCTGGATAGAGACAGGCGGTGCCACCTGTCGGTTAACCATGATTCGTGCCGTCGGCGGCCTCGCGAGCACCGCACGCGCATAAGTGAATTGCATAGAACGCTTTACCTATAAACCCGCTCCTGTTGTTGGTGTTAATAAACGCTGATTCTGAAGACTTGCTTTAAAACTTGGATTGGGGATCCGCAGGTGAGTGCCGCTTGTATTCTGCCCGGCTGTGGATTTAGCCTCCTTCCACCACCAACAAATTCTACCTTTGTCACCCGCACCACCAAATATTATGTAAGGTAATAAATATACAAGTGATCTTGTTTTTACGTTGTTTGTTTCTATACGGCTTGGGAATAAACAGATTTATAGGAAATTGACTATGTGTTTTTGATTATTTGGATGAATGTTGGATACTTTTTTCTCGGAAAATAGATTAATATTAATTTCTGTGGGTGACGGCTGTGGTTGTATTCAATGAAATTGTATGAAAAGTTATCTTAGTAAAGCTTGTATTATTGCTTTGTTCACTTATATCTTTTATTTTGGTTGAAATTATCTAAGAAATTCATGTAAACGTAAACTTTAATAATTGAATTTCGGTATATTCTTTCACTTTTCAACCAAATCGATTCAGTTTGGTTAAATCTTGTCATATAAGCATTGAACATTATTTGCGCGATATTATTAGCCAAGAAACGATGTAGCTGCCGCCAGGGTAGTAGAATGCGTCTTTAATACGCGTGATCCTGGCAGCGATGACATGGATTAACCGGGTAGATAAGTTATTATTACGTAGTATTTTGGAGTATGTCGTTGGAAGTCCAATAATGACTTATTCGTGACCAGTAAGAAGTTCATGACGGGTTACATCTAGGTATAATAGAGATAAAGAAGAATGTATAATAATCGTATAAAGTTCTTGTGGCAACGAGCACAATCAAGCAAGTTTTATACACCGCAAAATCGGATAGACCAAAAGAACATGATGTCCCAAGTGCCACGATTTCCAGAAGTGCCTGGTATCCAGAAGTAGACCAAGGCGTTAGACTGAACTTAAAGGTAAGCCCGACTGTTGTTCCACTGACGTAGGTACAAAATGTTACACACAGTATTGCAACAATTTATTTTATGAGCAACATAAGACTATTCTTATGTTGCTCATAAAATAAATCGTTGCAATACTACTATAGGTGTATCTTCTATTTGTATATAGGTACCGAATTTTATGATAAATGGTTCATTCTCAAAGCTTCCAAAAATACATTCGTCCCAGCATATTTTTATTTATAATTACGAAAGTGACTAGGTAGTTAGGTAATTTATTAACGTAGATTCTGAAAAATAAGCATAATTACTTTTGTCTTAACTAAAAAGTACAGCCGTGAAAGTGATATCTAATTGATGGCAGCTAGCAAAGTGCAGCTGTTTCTAGATCCGATAGTTTGTTCGACACGTGGGGCACGTCCTGGTCGCGTAAACAGTAATAAGAATGGACATATATGGTACATTAGTTTCAGTTAGAGCAAATGGAATAGGACATACCAAATTGTGAGTTAAACGAACGGACGGAAGAGGCCAAATTGAAACCATAATGAAACATTGTGATTTATTTTGCCTTATTGAGAGAAAAACTTGAGGGTACGTGACTTCGATTTATAGACATTAGTTACTAGGTTTGTATATGCCATTGATACCTACAATTAAAAAGGTTGGGCGGGACGCTAAAAGGCTGTGCCAGAAATTGCCGTGTCATAGTGTAAAACTATAAGAAGACCAAAAAGTTGCCTACGCTGATATGTTTAGATTTATTTTATAAGCCCACATTCTCCTATTATATTAATATATACCCTGTGGCCCACATTTTTCCGGCCATGTACCAGGGCCCCAAGTGTGTATGAACTGAAAATGATAATTGAATCGAATTAGAATCGCCACTTTTGACGGTCTTGGTAGTCTGTATTTGCTCGCGTAACGTGTACGTAAGCCTGTAGACATAAACGAGTAATTTGCTATTAATAAACATATCCTAGTACGCGTTTAGCCTAAGGGTTCGTTCAAGCTAGCGCAGAGTCCATAGCACATCGAAGCGTCAAATTCTTCACAATTAAAGTGAAGTTCGACGAATGCGCGTTTTCTCTTGAATTCACGCGCATTCGCACGCTTTTACGTTAGTAGTGATGAACATCGTTGCCCAGATGACTGGGGGGTATAATGAAACTCGCGCGTTTGTTCGCGTAATAGGCGCTTACTTGCGCACCAATCAGCGTTGGCTGATTGCACGCGCGATTTTTTTTATCTCTAGAAATATGTGCATTACTTTGTAAAGATAAGAGTGAATTTGACTCTTTAGAGTTGTGATTTGATAACTCGCAAGACTTGTACAAATTGTAGAAGGGTACAACGTTTTATAAGAGGATACTTCTATTCAATTTGCAAGCGTTAACAATGGTTACAAATTTATTTTTTAGTTCCAGTTGTAGAGCTACTAATTAACTATCGATAATAATATTGAATTGTATTTATTGTTACCGTGACCTTCAGGCAAATTCAATGTATGATTTAGTTTAACTAAAATTAGTTTATGATATGTCAAAATCTGTGTCACACTTAAAAGGCGCCCATTAGAGTCGTCAAAGAGCACAAAAGCGAGGACAGCGATGGTCGTAGCAGGACATAAATCATCTTCCAGCGAGAGGATGACATCGACGACTAACGAGCTATTAACGCCGCGGAAGCCCCAAACAATTAATTTATTACACAAACTGAAACAAAGCCAACTTTCCCATTTGTAAGACAATTTATAGGTCATGGATCATGGACCAACAAAGAAACGTGTTTAAATTTAGAAGCTTTTAACGGTTTTAGTATTTTGTGTAATTATAAGTATAATTAACTTTGTGTAATTATGAATTTATTGTACATATTTTTAACGCTTTTAATAAAAAGTGTTGTAACGCCTCAGAAACTTACTTTCCTTCCATGTTGAACATAGTATGACAACCGTTTTCTTAGTCAAACCATTTACCTTAATCCATCTAGTTTAATGTTTGGTTCCTCTTTTTTAAACAACATTTAATTGCAACGTGGCAACAAGGAGACAGCCTAGGTAATGGAAAGGGGTTACCGTCGCCTGTAGATGCCTGAATAGAATAGAATATCCTTATTACGTATTGCATATACAAGGATGTTAAAGTTGTCTTAGTATCAATGCATTCTGCTTATACAAAGGCGTGCAACTTAATTTTACAATATTGGCTTGCATTATAACTTACAATTAATAATTAAAAATAAGTAAGAAAAACCATAATAATAATAACCATAAAAAATCATAGAATAGTAATTATCTAAATAATAAAATGTGTTACAATTATGGCATGCCAAATATATGTATGTGTATTTCCCACGATAATCCTACACTAGCGCGGGCTTGTCTTCGGGTGCATTATTATATTATGATGTAGACAGGGATAATCGCCGGTCAATGTGGCGACATTTAGATTAAATTTGTCAAGGGGCCTCTACGTGTTGGCGTCCCCATAGCCCCATGCAAGCCCTCCAAAAGTCCGGGGCGTTTTTATGGCCCGTGGTCTTTAAAGACATACAATGTAATAATAATAAAGTAAGTAAAATAGAGTCAGAATAATAAAAAAATCAAATAAATAAACGACATAAAAAGTTGCTAGAAGATATTGTTTAAGAAGTTAACGTTGTTGTAAGTAAAGTGGAATACATAAATAGGCGGCGCAATTACAAGGTACGTCGTTTGCAGAAATGTGCAACGAAACGCTCAGGGTTTTACCATGGAAATCGCCACTTTATATAGGACTCCCGCTATGCTTTTGTATAACATTCCGGTACAAATCACACGACAGACTCTTTAGTCTACTTTAAAACTGGGAACGTATGTCTGCTTTTGGCCAGTTTCTATGTCAAACTATGCATTCCTGGAACCAAACGGGTCCAGGAGTTTAGTCGGTAGTACCATAATTCCCTGGAGTCTGGGAAGGCGGCCGGTGTGGTATGTTACCTGTGTTGACACATTACCGTCGTCCTATCTCCGAAATTGGGAATGGTCGTGCTGCCACTTCGACTAAACACCTCAAATGCCAGAAATATGTGTGCGTTTAAGGTTGTGAAATTTTTAAAAATATTAAAGACGTCTGGTCGAGGCCACAGGCTATCTGAACGCTGGAGTTTACTCAAAGGATTATTGTATGTATTCAACGAGGTAATGCTGCCAGCCTTCTAGGCGTTTTTTTTCATACATACATAATATCACGCCTGTTTCCCATGGAATTAGGCAGATACTATCGATCTCCACTTGCGACGATCTTGACAAAGGACTTTCACTTCACCTACTTTCATTAACCTCTTCATATATGCACGTTTATTTGAAATGCTTTTTACCTGACCTCTTTTTAACACTTCTGATATTTGGTCATAGTGTGTTCGTCTCACTCTACCGGCAACAACTCTACCATTCACAGTACTGTCATATACCTGTTTTGTGATTCTACTTTTATCCATTCTCTCTACATGTCCGAACTACCTTAACATTCCTTTTTCAACTCTTGTTATTACATCTTCTTTCAATCCACAACGTTCCCTTATCACACTGTTATCATTCAAGATAATTTATATTTCTAAAAGCTCTCATTTCAACTGCGTTTATCCTACTTTCATGCTTCTTCTGCCATACCTAACTTTCACTGCCATAGATCAGGATTGGCACCAAACTTTCTTTCCAGTTTATGTATTTGTTAGGTATATATTATATTATAGTTTTATTGCTATTATTCATTTAAAGTATAAAATACGTTCATTTTTATTTAATTAATTATTATTAAGCATGATGTATCCAATCTTTACCACCGGTTTTTCGTTAGGAACATTTGTTTCTAAAGAGTTTTTATTCTGGTGAAAATGATATTATTTTGCTTCGAGACTTTCTATTTTTGCTAGTTTAGACCTTAGTAAAAAAAGGTATTTTCTGTTATTTGCTAGTAACTTAAAACGAAGTATGTAAAAGGCAAAAAAACTTGAAAGTCGACTGTTCTAGATATTTGGGATAAGCATTGTTAACTGTATAATTTATGTATAGGAATTATGTATTACCCCTAGGACCTATATCTAGGCCTAAGGTAGGCCAAGCCGGGGTCCATGCCCAGTACAGCCAATTCAAACTTTGCAGACAAGTACACACCTCATAATTTACGCAGCTTTGACTACTGAGACGTCCAGTAGGTACTTGAAGGAGATAAATTACGTTTCGCTGGGCACTTAGGTATAGGTTAAAAACTACAGACGCACGCGTATACATCAGTGGCCGTCTCATGGCTGAAATTATGAAGATAATGAAGGTAAAATATATGTGAGTAGGGCCAGTATTTTTCAGTTCTTCCCCCCCCCCCCCCGTCGCAATTACCCCTAACTTTGGAGTAAAAGATAAGAATATTTATTTGTTGTGTTATTACTTCCAAGCCTATAAAAAAACACAAACAAATATGTACATGTATAACATCAATACAATTAAAATAAAACAATATATGGACATGGATAGCGAAATATAACTATTATTAATCAAAGTATGATTTCACCAAAACGGTTCGAAGTGAACGGTGCTTTTTATCTACATACAGAGGTGCAAGTTATGGTGGCCGGTGCAAAGACCCGAGGACCCGACAAGGGCCCCTTTGTCCACAGCGCAGTTGGAAGGCTGTCGCTCATTTACTGAAAGCCTCGCCTTATTGTTAGACGTTCAACACGACGAAAATGTCATTTCTCTAAAAACGACTGGATGTCTAACAATTTTACGTTAGTAATAATTATTCAAATGCCAAATTATACTAAATGCTGACATTAGACAGATGAACCGAAGTGAAACGATTTGGTTAACTGGTACTGAACTGAAAGGACACGACGGTATTGAATGAATTGAATTCAAGTTTAAGTTTTTTTTATAGCAACCAGCTGACCAACAGGCAGCTGGACCAGCTTATCGAAAGTAGCTATCGGCGGCTGTGGACGTTTGCAATACCAGGGGCGAAACCGACGCATTCCAGCCTTTAAGATGAGAAAAAGAGGATAGTTTGGGGTATAAGACAGAGGGATCAGACAGGAGGAATGGGATAAAGAAGATAGGATATAGGATTGGAATGGGAAATCGGATAGGGAAAATTGGATAACGGGGGCCGGCCCAAAGAGCTGTGTAATCAAGATAGCGATTCTAACATGGTTATACCACGTACAGATAACGATTCCACCACAGCTATACCATGTATAGGTAACAATTCCAGCATGGCTATACCACGTACAGACAACGATAACGACCGGCTTTAAATACAATGTGACATAATATGTATATATATACATTACATTATATTTTACTTTGAGATAATAACACGACGACGTGCCTTCGTGTGAAGACGAAATGACATTATGGTACTAGTACGGATACGATAATTAAATTACAACGTGTTTATGGGCAATAAAACTAAACTGAGTCAATTACACTGGGTTGCAGACTCAGCGTAATAGATAGGTATCTATATAAACAGTTCTTTGTGATAGACCACAGTATACAAGAAAGAAAGAAAAATCCTTAGCAATAAAAGTATATACACAGTGGCGGATTTTAGTATCAGTAGGTTCAGTACGCTGCAGGCTATGGCTGTCGAACTTAGGTGCGGTAATTTAAGGCCAAATTTTCTTTTATGTATTTTACAAATTAAATAAACATATTATAAAGGTTTATAGGTCCACACAAGCAATACTTAAACCATTTAGATAAATAAATGTTCTACTATTTGTGTAGTCGCAACAATTATATTAATTATAGTAGACATTTTTTTTAATATTCTCCGTTACATTATTGAAGTTTTAATAGAGATCCCTAATTTTTTCTAGTCATAAGTATAGCTTATGTTACTCAAAGATAATGTAACATTCTAATGGGGACAGCATTTTTGAAATTATTCTTTTAATTTTGAGTTTATTCGTTACTACATAAAAAAATATAAATCTTTCCTCTTTATAATATTGGTATAGATATAGACGAGAAAAGGTAATGCAATCAGGACGATAGTGCCAAAGTTCTCATCTCAACATTTAATTGTTAACTACGGTAGATATCAAATTGGTCGGTAGGGGTGGCAATGTTTGAAAAGCCTACTAGCGGCAAGTGTGTATGTCCGCCAGTGTAATTATACATACTTTAATTAAACGAGCTGCCTTATCATTTGGGTCACACTAAAATGTACAAATTATTTAAACATAGTGTTATTAAAAAATCTATCAGTAACTCGATATGCACAGTCTGCCTATTTACCCCATAAAGGGTGTTTCAAACAAATCCACTAATCAAATAATTAAGTAAAATACTTGCCTCCGTATCCCCATAAAAAATCCAATTAGGCGCTTACGCAACCATCAGTCGCAGGGTATCTCATTTTAAACTTGGAATAATCATCTTGAGAGACCTTTCGCATAAAAATACACAGAGTTTTCTTTCTAGCCATTTGCCAGTGCTGGTGCTGCCTGGCTTCTCAGAATCGGCGTAAGATTCAGATATTATGTGTATATTTTTTTACTTAGGACTTGGATGATTGTCAGATCAGAAAAAAGTACTTTTTCTTTTTAACCGACTTCGAAAAAAGGAGGAGGTTCTCAATTCGTCGTGATCTTTTTTTTTGTTGCTTTTTTTATGTATGTTCGCCGATTACTCCGTGATTTATGATCCGATTTACGTGATTCTTTTTTTGTTTTTTTTGCCGATTGTGCCTCTTTGTCGCTCGTTCCGCGCTCTCGCTTGCACTTCAAGTCTTAAATGGAACGCCTCAGAGCGAGGTAACGCCGCATGAGTCATGTTTTTTCGTGCGTGCAGCCGGCTCTATCGAATTATAAGACGTTGTCACGTCAAAAACTTCGTTTAAAAAAACCGACTTCAAAAATTAAATAGTATAAAATAACTTATTTCTAAAGCTATTATTATTAATATATATTATCTGAAACATCTTGAAGTCGGTGCAAAGTAAAACATAATAAAATTACTATATTTTGCAAATTACTAAGCACCGACTTTAAGATGTTTTAGATAATATATATTAATAATAATAGCTTTAGAAATAAGTTATTTTATATATTTTAGTTTTTGAAGTCGGTTTTTTTAAACGAAGTTTTTATTTTTTATAATTTCATTTTTTTTATAATTTACAAATATAATTTTCTTTTATTTGTTTATTACTGTTTAATGAATAGTTAACCGATTTGTTTTAATCATATTATAATGTATTGTGGGCCGTAGGCCGTGTGCAATTAAGAAACTGCATAATATACTAATGAATAAAAACCCCAGTGTCTTAAAAGACAAGAAACGTTTGCAGGATATTTGTCAAACCACCAGTTTTCAAAATAATGAAATAATTAGGTATGTTAAATTTTACAGTGAACGTAAGTTTCTATATTTTCGTCTTAAAAATATTTCTTAGACCGGTATTTCGTATATCTTCTGGTACTAGTACTTTTCGCATTTTATTCCGTTGCCTATCTGGGGTCGGCCCCAAAGTGTCTTGTTGTATGGTACTTGCTGTCATAACCGTCATTTGCTTAGCTTGGAAATATATAACGTGTTTCTGCAGAATAAATAGATTTTGAATGAGATAGATTTTTTACATAGGATATTTTTGGTTTTTTTACCTATTGTCCCGATTTTTGGTGTATTAGCCCTGGTAAATCAGCAACGGAGTAGAACACCCGCTGCGCTGTCGGATGCACGTCGCGTCGTCCAAGTGCCCTTTTTACGACACTTCACTGACAGTTTTATAGTTATCCCCTTATACGAGGTAGCTTTACTTAAACATGGCTCATTTTATTGAGTTATTTTCGGCATGAGTTCCTATGCTGAAAAATAACTTTTATGAAGTCTTATTAAAAGTAAAGAAAAATCATTTAATTCTTATGTCGTCTTATTTTTTTCTTTTGTTTAGGCGATTGTATCAGAATGCAGAGTTCTAGAGCTCCACGTTGCTGTTCTGCAGTTTTGATAGCGCAACTACTTTGCTGATTAACACGTTCACAGCGGCTGTGATTTATTTGTATTTTACATTCGTTTGGTACGGGGCGTTTTGGGTCTCGTTCTAAAACTACCTTTCTGGCGACACGAGCCCTATTGAGCCTCGTAACGTTTAAAAAAAAATGCTTTTATGGCTTATATATAACATCATTTATGGATTTTTGTTGTGTTGTGTGGTACTAGGTTAATGTAACCACTTATTGAGGTAGGTGTACCACTGAACTCTGGTTTAACAGCACATCTTATTTATATATTCATCTTCTATCGACACTGAAGCAAATTGAAGTTGCGCTTTCCGCATTACAGATAAGTCTATGTTTTCTTAGCCGCACTGCAAGTGAGACACGTTCGCCACTTAGACCTCGTTCCATAGTGAACATGTTAATGAGGCGTGCGAGTATCCTCATTCCCCATTGCAGGCAAGGACCGATGAATTTCTTGGCACGCTGTATATCGACCATGTCATCGACCAATAATGAACCTTCATCTTGAGGTGACTGTAATAAGATGCCCATGCGCTCAACGTTAAAGAATAATAAATAATATTGCATAATAGTCAATCTTTTAACAAGGCAAAATAATCTTTCACATTAGTTCATTCGTTAGTCGATGGAAAGTATGGTGGATGGTAGCATGCTGAAGAAACTGCACCGTAAGTTTGCCAGTATACTTCGCTCTTGTCTGTGATATAAGAATCCACGAGACTAGCATGCTTTAAAACCGAGCAATAAACTTCATTAGCTGTAACACCGTTTCCGGGGAATAACAGCATTCGGCGCAACTACCACATTATCGATTTACGGTTTTAATTAATCTTTATCGCGCCTGCAGGATGCCCTCGACCACGATATATGTTTTTAATAATATAACGACAACAATCTGTAACAGTATTTACAGTCGATTCTTATATCTTAGTATACATTCATTTGCTTTAGTACCAGATAAAACGTTTAAACGATTATAAGCGCGGTATTTTATTTGAAATTTCATTATTCCGACGTTTCGGCCACTTTTCAGTAGCCGTGATCACGGAAGACAAAGGTGTCAGTGTCAATGAGTATTGTTAATGTTTTACCTGTTTAGCCTATCGCCAACTTGTTTACTGTATTAATAATTGACTCTATGGGGAGCCTAATCTAATTTACCACCGCTTCGCAACAGTAACATGTTGTGGCTTGAAGACAAGAAGTGGCGTAAGTACCTAAGTAGTAAGCGTCGAAACGTCGAAATATTAAAAAGCAAATGAAATACCGCGTTTAAACCCGTTAAAACGTAGTCATATTATGTGCGCCAGTGGCGGAAACTTAAGAACATACTAAGTAGGATCTTAAAATAAACAGCTTTGCGGAAAGTTATGGGCTAGGGGGATTCAGGCGGTAGTGCAGGCGATAGTAACCCGGCTTTAGTTATTAGATTTGGGTGATTTGCACAGGTAAATTTCAAAACCAATGATTGCGATACCCGATGTTTTTATTCAAATTAAAATTTAAAATGGTGCTTCAATGAAAAAACAAATCGAATCTTATCCCTCCTAAACCATCTGCCGCGCAGCTAAAGGGTTGTTCGGAGAATTTATAAAAAGAGATTACACGGTTGCGAAACCGTCAGTGCGCTTCTCAACGGCGATAAATCTCAACCCATTACCTTCGTGTGCCATGTCTAAATACTAGATCATTATTCTTAATAAAAATGCGGGAGGCATTTATATCAATTCTTGCGCTTCTAGCGGTCTCGACACCAACCAAATGTACCGACGTTGGTAAAGACGGCTTCAATTACTATAAAGGTAAAGAAGGCCATTTATCTTCTGTCTCGTTATGCTATTATCGCTTATTTTTCGCATGCTAGTGGTTTGTTTCAAGTATTCTAATATATAATAAGATTTACGTTTTATAACATATTTAAGGATGATTTCTAAAGTGCAGTAACGATTTTGAAATTTTGCCTGATAAAAACAATATTGGTTATTCGTCTTTTTCTTTGCTTTCAGGCAAAACACAAGTCGATTTAAATTTTCTCTTGTTATTTGACAAAATGCTTGAACATTATTTTTGTTTCTGCACGCGTTTATATTGCTGTATGTGTGTAATTATTCGTTTTTATTATCCCCCTAGAATTTTTGCATTTTCCGAGGAAACTTTATCTAATGTTTGTCTGGCCTTTAAAGTATTTGTATCGCAATATAATGACAAAAGGTTCACTTTCAAGGGACTAAATACAGGCATCGAATTTGTTTTACCGGCTTTCATTTCTTCGGCTTACTGCTCTATCGTATTATTCTTAAAAAAATTATGCAACCCTGGGACTATGTCAGTACGTCGTTTTTGAATGAAGCATTAAACGCCTGCAAAATGGCTTGTGCTGATGAAAATATTCCTGTGGCCCTAAATTCGCAACGATGCTGGGATGAACCCATTTGCATAGAACTAAATACAGAACTTCTTTAGTTTAAATAACTGTAGGGCGCGCCGGCATCCTTGCTTTTTCTCGTAAGTAGTCTAGGATTTGGCTCCAAGCTATCCCGTCCCTAAATACTGGTACACTAATGAATACATCCTCTTCTTTACCCGTAAACTTGCGCCTGGGATCTCGCATATGTGCACCATACAGATGTGTCTGTGGGACATAGGTAGTCGATCTAGGATATCACGGTCTTTTCTGCCACCGTAGTGCCGGCGGATGGTCACGCCACGCCGCCTTGAATGACGTCTTACGGAGGGCGTTTTCTACCATTAATGTACTGGCTGTATTATTTTTCTCCTCTCTCCGGACGAACGGGATTGTCCGGGCTTTTGTCTTTTTGGGGTTTGTATATTTAGTTTTTGTTTTTCTGTTTGTCTTTTATTTCTTTTTTTTAGCTTTGTTTTATTTTGCTGCTTTTTGCTCTTTTTTGTTTTATCTTTTGTTCTCTTTATTATCAAAATATTTTTTTACAAATGTTTCTTAAATCTAATACGTGTTCACTGGCTCTATTTGAGCCAAATGGTATTTATTACACGTGACGATGGTAGGCGTCCTGACATTTGAAATAAATTAATTTTAAGTTTCAAAGCTGCAAGTCACACCCTCCATTTGAAGTTTCCTTTTTGTGAACGCGCGCTATATTTTGTGCTTTGAAATTAATTTCAGACTACTTGCGAGCGCGTTCCGAAGACGGCGTTGCGGAAGGACCCGTGCCTGGCGAACGGATGCTATGTTAGTAGCTTTTATATTTCCTTTACTGCGTTCTTACTTTCATTTTATATGATAGAGGAGTTTTGTTTGAGATTTCGCTCATTTGCTTTATATTTCTGAACTAAGAACTTTTTTATGAACGTGAATTTAGAATTAAGTAAATTATATTTTGAATATTAGCGTTTTGCCCGCGGCTACGCCACTTGAAAAGCTACGTACGTACGTACATAAAACATTTATTAGGAGTTTTATATATGTAAACCTTTAATAAAAACTTGTCTAACTGATGAAGAAAATCACTTCAAAATTCGTTGCGTAGTTCAGGAAGAGTTAGGGGGGTATATATAGACAGACAAACTCGAAAACGATTTTGTTTTACCCAAAACTTTATTGTTTCTTTTTAATTTTAAGCAATCTATATGTATTTTCCGCATTTTATCATATAATGTTATATACTTATCTGAATATTTGATGTTTTAATAATAAATCTTTGCAGACTTTTATCGAACTCCGCTGCAGTTATATTCTGGTTTACTGCCAGCAATCGAGCAAGAGTACAAGAAAAGGACAGGAAATGCATATAAAAGTAAGTTACTAGTCATAATAAATATTTAAATTAATATTAAACAAAGATATAGACTAAATTAAATGCAATAATAAATACAGAATTTAATTTTTAAAATTTAATTAGTAAGATATTTTCTTTTCTGCCTTACTTTCTTACGTATTTCATTGAAGAAAAATGATTGACAATCGCTCAGTAAAAAATGTAACTGTGAAAACCTCCAACCCTATATGGCTAGATGGCACCACGTTTATTTGAAATGTATTTTTGACCAAATCAGTTAAAAATTGTTAAATTAAAACTTAAAAAAAATGAGAGGAAAATGCTCCATGTTCAAGAATGCACAGGGAAGCGATGGCAATTGGCGGATTCGTTAAAATGCCGAAATCGAAGAACTAGAGGACTAGCCCATATTATATATAGGCGAGAGCAAGGTATATCGCTTGCGCTGATTTGGTCACCAACAAAATGGCAGAGGATCGTGAAGTTTGTCGACCTATATATCGCTGGAGTAACGCAATGGAGGCGTGAGCACCAAGTCTGTCATTAGTAAGAGACAGCGCAGAACAAAAATTATTAAAATAGATAGCAGAATCACAAAACAAGTATATGACAGCAATGTGACTGGTAGAGTCGGTGCCGGTAGACCGAGACGTACTGACCATGATCAAATTGAAGATATTTTGAAGAAACGTCAGATAAAAAGTAGTTTAAATAAACGTGTATGTATGAGAAGATTAATGAAAGTTGATGAAGCAAAAAGTGTTTGTCAAGATCGTAACAAGTGGAGATCCATCGTCTCTGCCTACCCCAATGGGAAACAGGCGTGACAATATGTATGTATGTATGTAATAATAAATATCATTGAATTGAAATCATATATTGAAGAAACGTCATTAGTATACAGTAAGGACGTGTTAGTTTAAAATATGGTTATGTAATTTAAAACAAGTAGGATATATATTTGACTCTCAAACTAGGAACAAGCCTTGTGTTTTGAATCAATCAGAGGCAGGTACTCTTTACCTATAGAGACTTAGTGCGGCTACCAGAGTTAATTTTGAACACTTCTATAAAATTTTCCTCGTATTGCTAAACAATCTTATGTTCCCTGTGGTTGTTATAGAAATAAATTTCATTTCTTCACCCTTTACCTAATTTGAGTGGATTATTCTCGTTTCAGAGACCTCGATTCCTTTTTTGTCACTGGGCCGCAGCAGTTAGTTGAGTTATGAGCTTATTGCGCCATGAAGTCGATTAGGATTTCCGTTTCGTTTTCTGCTGGTCAGATGTCATTTCTAATATACTTTTGCTATGCTATAGTGTATATATGCTATAGTAGTAGTATGCTATAGTGTATGTATAGTAATGAGACTTAATATAATGTAGACACTTTTGGGATTTCGCAAATGTTCATATTGTTCAGAATTTCTTCCATATAAGAAATTAGTTCTACTTTTTTATAACTTTTATAAATAGTGGATTATTTATTCTAGATCACATGTTGAGCAAGGAAATGTGGCCAGATGCGGAAAATTTAGGGAAACGCAGTTCAAAGACTGCTCTATCGCTGATGATGGGCAAGCAGCCTTATTACACGTAAGAATTGTATTTACCTTTAGTAAGTTTGAATTTTTTCATTTAAATTGGCTGGTCGAGGCCACAGGCGACCGGAAGGTTGAAGGTTGGAGCTTACCTCGCTCAAAGAATTAGTGTTTGTATTTAGCAAGGTAATGCTGCCAGCCTTCTAGAGACACTACCCTGCGGTAGTGGTTTGATCAGGCTACACCGATTTTAGTTTATAGTTTTTTATAGTGTACTAGCGGGCCAGGCAGACGTTGTCCTGCCCTGAAAAATAAAAATCTAGGACCCGATTGCAGCGCCACCTAATGGATCCAATTGTAAATGTAAACGACTCCTCCCGAACATACACAAAAAAATTAATTAAATTCCAGGGGCTTAGGAGGATTTCAGTGATATACATACTACCATTAAAATGTCATATATAAATACGCATTGATGTAAATTTTCTTTTATTAAACCTTTCTAAAATATATTATAATCTAACATTCATTCATATTCATTGTCTGTCTGCCATCATTTAGTGTATGGAACTCTTGGAACACATTCACTTTTTAGGGAGAAAGTAAAAAAAAACTGAAGTTCAATAATAAATAAAGTAGGTACTTAATTATCATCTCTCTCATATCTTTCACCTTTTCCCAATGATGTGGGTTCGGCGCAGTATGTTCTTTTTTTCCCTATTTCTCTATTCTGGCATACCACGTTTGCAACACCATAATTTTTGTCTCAACCACCATATAATACAATCTTCTTTTATTTAATCTTAGAAACATTATTCTTCCAGCTTAAGATTTTTTTGCCACATGATTATCATTCCGCCTTATAACAAGCATAGGTTTGGTAAGGTGTTTGCAAGTTTAAAATAGTATGAATCACCTTAAACTCTCTCAATTTTCCAAACTATTTTTTGTCGTATGAATAATTAACTATTTAGAATAGCCAAATTTAGAAATAACTAGGGCATTTAATTCTCGATCTTATAAAAATAATTTAGTTGCTTTTAAACTTTAATATATTGTCTCTGGTATAATTATGGACACTCCACTCTTAGAAAATGTAACTGTTAGTGTGTCTTCCGTGATCACGGCCACGGAAAAGCGGACGAAACGTCGGAATAACCAAAATCAAATAAATTACCGCGCTTAAAACCGTTAAAACGTAGTTTTATTATGTTAGTGTATCTTTTAAAAATACCTCCTATATATTGCAGGGACATAAGACGATATTGTCTATACGGAAAATAGTTTAGGTAGGTAATTTTAAAAATTTACAGGCACATTACTCATTAAAAATAGACTTTTTATTAATTTTAATTATTTTTTTTGCAGTCCTGATGTTCCAGTAGTAGACGTCGTTGAAATACCTGTGTAAGGAAGCGTACTAAATAAAAATAATACAATTCTACATAAACGTATCGTTGGCAGCCCATCTTCAAATTTTGTGACTGTTCATACTTAGTAACACAATATTGCTCACCGAATTAATTAATTAAAAATCCCTTAATGCAACGCTTTCTTGGTAACAATATTAGTCGACCTTATATATTTATAGCGATCTCTTCCAGGCAACTTAACTCAAAATATAGTCTTAACTAATCTGGTAATGTAGGTGGAGCAGAAAAGGAGTTACACATATAAAATCAGTATAATTAAGTTTGAACATTTTTATATTCATTCGAATGTCTGTCAGTCTATCTCTCACAGTCTATTATGTCAAGACCTATTGCTGCTCTTGATAAACATTTTGATCGACTAATCGAAGTATTCATAATAGCTAATATCATGGCCTACCTAGTATTGATTAATGCAAGTCATAGTATTATGATGATCAGTAAGTACAAAACAAAAAAAAAAACGAATCGTATAGCACTAGACGGCGTGACAAGTCAATTTGATCTTTATGTTTTTTATTACATGAAACATACTTTATTATATAAATTCAGTCCAAAAATGTAAAGTCTATATTTTTAAATAATAAAATATCAGAACGCGAGAAGAATGATTTGACCACCAAGACAGATAGGGCTTAGGAGGTTTTCAGACGTATATCAGAAAATATCTTAAGCCCTATATGTCTAGACGTCTAGTATAGTGATCATCTAGTACTAAAAATGTTTTAAAACGTATGTCTGAAAACAGTTTTAGTACTAGACGATTGTCACTCTTAGTACCTACACTTCTCCGATAGTGGGCATATATTATATCGTATTTGCTTTGTCAACGAAATAAATTGTCTTAATTTAGTAGTCGCATATACAAGATACTTTCGCACTTTCATGTTAATACAATAATAAACATTATTTTTATTATATCTAGTTGTATAAACGTGATTAAACGTTGTTTAGTGATAATTTATTAAGAAGTGACCGGCTTTGTATAATTTTAACCTCTTACATGTAACGAATGAATAATGTCTAAATTATATTAATTAATAAAACTGATTATTTTTTATTTGTCGTCAAAAGTCCCTGTACATCTTCATTTAAGCAGATATTAATACCTATATATTAAATTATAATGTATGATACCAGTTGTTTGCGCGGTTATTCCTTTCAGTGGTATTTCAATAAGTGACAGTGCTGTCTAGTGGTCCAAGCGTTAAGCATACTTAATGCTTAAAATGTCGTAAATAAACTTTCAGTTATTTACTACGATTTCCGCATCTGAAAAAATTTGTTCACTGTTACATAGCACAAAGGTAACATCTTTTGTTGAAAAATGATGATACACATACATCGAGATAACTGATGTGTCAAAACAACTAAGCCGCCTTGAACAAACGTGGCGGGTATACGAGTATTGTGCGTTCCCCCAAAGAATTGGGAAGTCCGATCCCAGGAGTGGTACTTTTATGAGCTGTTATTGTTTCTTCTTCACATCGATCCTTGATAAACTTTGAGAAGATACATTAAAATACCTGATTACAGTTAAAAAACTGCAATGGCATAGTAATCACATAATAGCCTTAATGTGAATTACGAAATATAATAAGCGATTGAGCGGAAAATTTGTTTTGTTGACCTACTTTCATAGAATAATGGAGCGCGCTGCCACAACGCTAATGGGCGAAAAATATTAAGCCGATTGAAAATTAATATAAATATTTTCTCTTTAACAATTTTATAAATCATCAAAATCATAAAGTTTTAATGCTGATTTTCCGTTAAATGCTTGCATATTCTTTATTAAAGTTCACAATAGGGATGCGGACAGATGTTACATAAAATCGAATATTTTATATAGGTATTAAAGAAAAGTGTTAAAGTAACATTTTATCAATTATTGAAGTGAAACTTCTATATAGACGGGGTCTTCGAATTGGACAAGTACATTAACAATCTGCCCGTAACACTTCAAGTTAAAATTTTATTGCGATTCATTTTTCCACTTACCTGTTGTCATTCGTTTTTCCACTTGTCCGTTGCGATTCGTTTTTCCACTTGTCCGTTGCGATTCATTTTTCCACTTACCTGTTGCCATTCGTTTTTCCACTTGTCTGATGCGATTCGTTTTTCCACTTGTCCGTTGCGATTCGTTTTTCCACTTGTTCGTTGCGATTCATTTTCCACTTACCTGTTGCCATTCGTTTTTCCACTTGTCCGTTGCGATTCATTTTCCACTTACCTGTTGCCATTCGTTTTTCCACTTGTCTGTTGCGATTCGTTTTTCCACTTATCCGTTACCATTCGTTTTTTCACTTGTCCGTTGCGATTCGTTTCTCCACTCATCCGTTGCCATTTGTATTTCAACTTGTCCGTTGCGATTCGTTTTTCCACTTGTCCGTTGAAACTTTATTTTTTATTTTTATGGCAGGATTTCAGCATACAGGCAGACGGCCCACTTAATGGAAAGCGGCCAAAGGTGCTACAAATGCGCTGCTGCTCTCTTAACGGATACTGGAACCTGATCCCTTATGCCGGAACACAACATTAGGTTGTTATGGCGGCATACTCTAGACCAGGGGTGGTCGCCATCCAGTCGAGCATTTGTTTGACTGGATGGCGTGGTAGGGTATTTACCCTACCACCTGGCTGTGGGTTGTTTTGTCGCCTCACGACAGGCCGCCCGGCCGCAGGAAATTGTATTCTTTCTCCGTTCCTGCACGGATAAGATAACTATCTTTTAAAATATCATGATATAAATATTTTTTATTACTTTTCAAATAATACTTGATTCCTTTTACTTGTACCTTCTTATGACATCATAGATCGAACATAATCTACGAGACTGCGAAGTTCTGTAAAATAAAATGTACGTCACTTGATTTGGCTGTTCGTTTCCCTATGGTTTTTCTCTGTCACATCTAATGCCAAAGCGTGCCTAAGTGTATACCTTCGCAATATAAGTATATAGTAATACTTCGTATGAAAATTGTCGTCACTGATTATCGGTATCCCCCGCAAATCCTGATCCACGACGTTCTGGGAAGTCTTGCTTCAGCGATATAATAAAACATCTACCAACTTATTCCTCATATCAACGTGATATAAAAAAATCAGTGATAAAAAAATCAATAATTATTGACTTTGTTAATTTTATTGACGGTTTCATTATGTATGCCTAAAATAACTTTATTTAAAAATAATAGATTTATTAATAAGGTAGTTATATTGAAACACGTAAGAAATCAATATAATTATTTACTTGACAGGCATAACGAGTTCTTTGATGCTGGTAAGGTGTTGGCGTTATTCCTTGTACTGGCAACGTTGGTGACATTGACCACTGTTCATCAGATGGGCAGTGACCCTGTTTGCCTGTTTCAAGCAATAAAAATAAAGTAATAAATTATCAGTAAAATTGTTCCAGGAATAGTGTTCCAAATATAGAGACTTTATATATTTAATTACAGTAATAAATAAGTAAGTCAACATTTTTATCCGTGAAAGAATAGACAATGAATACAATTTCATGTAGTCGGGCGTCCTTTTTATTTTTATTGCATGAGTTCAGTAGATAGGCAGACAGCCCACTTAATGGAAAGCAGTTACCATCGCCTATAGACATTTGCAACACCAAAGGTGCTACAAATGCTGCTGCTCTCAAAAGGGAGACTGAAGCCTGGCCACTAATACCGGGACACAACTCAATGTTATGGCGGCATACTCTAGACCAGAGGTGGTAGTCATCCAGACGGGCAAATGCCCTACCGGCTGGCTGTGGGTTGTTTTGTCGCCTTTTACGGCAGGCCCCCCGGCCACAGGAAATTTTATTCTTTCTTGGTTCCTGCACGGATAAAAGAGGCGATAAAACAACCCACAGCTAGGTGGTAGTGATAGATATTTGTTCGACTAGATGGCTACCACCCGTGGTCTAAAGTATGCCACCATAACAGCCGTAATTTATATTCTGGATCATTTGCCACGTTCCAGGCTCCCTTAAGAGAACAGGCGATGGTAAACGCTTTCACCATCTGATGGGCCGTCTACCAGGCTGGACATCATGCAAAAAAAAAGATGAAACCGCAAAACCAATTGTTGTGTTAATATACATCGTTACATAAATACAACATACCATTAGTTAGAAGCAAAAATAGCGACGTAATTACATTCCTTATATATTGTTATACACAGAGCATGTTTTGAAAATTTGTACGCCTCATTTTCAGCAAACAAGGTTTGCACTCAGCATATTGCTGTGCCGGAATTATATCCGACACAACGCTGATTTTCAGTGCAAACCTTCCTTTTGGCGTAAGACGAAAAAGAACCAATTTCATTAATAAAATAATTAATAATAAAAATAATTAATAAAACTAATTCTACTTATGTAATACTTAATAATAATACTTTAATACGTAAAAGAAATAAATATTTTTTTAATAAAAACAACAATAAATACATACATATAGTTGTAGGATATTGATAGTTTTTGAGTAGTAATTATGTGTTTTGTGAGAAATGTGAACTGTATAGTCAAATGTGGCCTTTTGAGTTGTCACAAGAACTCCGTTGAATGGCACTAGCTGATTACCTACAGTTCAGCTGTGCTACACATAGGCTTAAGAAAATGAAGAAACCAAATGTATATTATAAACTAAGATCTGGCTTAAAGGCCTAGTTGCCAAGCCATAAATATAATAAAATAAAATAAATATAGTCAAATGACATTTTACTTCATAACCTATAAAATATTTAGGCTGGTGTGCACCAACATTTAACCGTCGGTTATTATAAAATAATTGCTGTTTATGCATACATTTTGATCGATTATTTTATTTTATAAGGCTGGTGTGCACTGAAATTTAACCGACGGTTAACCAAAAATAATCACTGTTTTTCCATACATTTTTGGCGATTATCTTATTTTAACCATTGGTTAAAAGTCGGTGCACACCAGCCTTAATGTGTTATTTTACTGTAAAAATATTAAATATTTAATATATTTATTTGCCCACTCTATATATCTATATGTAAGTTGTCAGACAGTGATATGTGTTTACTGCATACGGGTATCTTGTTTACTGAAAGTAAAAATATAAATTGCAATTTTCACAAGGATAGTTGTAGTGATTTTGAGTGAAAACTAATCCACGCTAAATGTTTGCTATGCTAATGCTAAATGTTTTACCCCCACCTTTCTTAGGGTACAGCTCTCAAGTGGAACAATTTGCCAGAGTTTGTGTTCCGCAATTCATATGAATGGTCTTCGAGTCACGAGTGAATAGGTATCTACTACGTGCTCCATCCTAGATCGCATCTTCACTTAACACCAGGTGAGATAGCTGGCAAACGCGAGCCTATATCATAATAAAAAAGTATACGTGTACATTCACGTGAAAATTTTCAATGCATCGAATATAAAAGAAAATAATTCTGTATAAAAGGGACATCGGAAACTGCTTGCTTATGCATTCAAACTTTAAAACACTGTTATAAACTTTAGGGAGCTACTTGAGCGCTTTCTTGGAGTTAAGCTGAATGAAGCCGAATACTATTTGATTTCAGTGGAATTGAAAATTTTGTTCTCAGCTTACCTACAAGTACGTAACAGGCAGATGTTGGCATACAAAGCGGCTTCGTTAGATAATATTTGTTTTATTTAAGAATACCTAGAAATGTTTGGTTATTCAGACAAAACCCGCGCTCCGGTAAGGCGTAGCGCAGACATAATCTTGGAGACACGTACAAAACTTATTTAAATTTATGCTCCTGTGTAGAATATTCAACTAAGTGATGCAAAAAGAGAAATATAGCAAATACCTTGCGGTAACATCTGCGTGGAAAAATATCTTCATTTTCCTGTTGTAAATCTGAATTCGTGCTATATTTTATTATTCATTACCATTCTATAGCTCTAACAGTTGACTAGAATATGCCCGCTTGCCTTGAAATTCCCGCGGGATTCCCGTGACACAAAGTACCGCAGTTATCGTTTTAGTAAAAACTGTGACGGAATAAACTAATTTTTATGCATCCGAACAACTATAATCCGCTCCCGGGAAAATTCCAGTGGGATTTCAGGGACAAGAAGTAGCATATATTTTAAGTCTAAGAATTTGCTGTCGATCAAGGAAAACAGCATCGCAATCAGCCCAGTAGTTTTTACGTGAATCCCGAACAAACAGGCAAACCGACAAACAGACAACCGGACAACAAATATAAAAATCGTTTATATAGTCTATTCCAGTTGTTTTTTTCAATAACTTCAATGTACAGACATGGCATGTTTAGAATCTTCGAATTATTTCATTATCTATAGTGCAAATATAAAAAGTTACTGATATTTATATCTTTTGAGCTATACAGGGTATGAAAAAGGAACATGGAATAGAGAGCATGTAAGTAGAGTAAACGCAGTCGAGATGCGAGCACTGCGCAAAATCTGCGGAGTGACGCTCGCGGAGCGCGTTCGGAATACCGAAGTAAGAAAGAGAGTTGGTCTGAAAGAGAGTGTCGGGATGAAGGTAAGGAAAGGAATGCTCCCGTGGTTCGGGCATGTGGAAAGAATGAATGATGGAAGAATGACTAAACAGATATACAATGCAAAAGTGGATGGATGCAGAAGTCGCGGAAGGCCACGACACACCTTCCATGATCAAATTGATCGTGTATTAGCAGAAGGTGATGTCTGGAGCCTTAAGAACTGCGTGCATGACAAGAGCTATGAATGTCAAAGAAGCAAGTGAGGTGTGTAAGAATAAGCCTGTATGGCGCTCTGTTGTTCGTGCCTACCCCGCAAGGGGCCTGGCGTGAAGTTATGTATGTATGTATGTAAAAAGGAACATAATAGCTTCTTTAATATGACACACGCATCTTGTGCATGACACACATGACACGTGGTGGAGAATCTAGTTTCCAACGCACGCGAGGTCAGTCCGGACGTTATGTTTTCTCCGTGCAAAGACCAAGTGAACGTTTAACATACCATTCTTCATATACAAGCCGTTCTTGCTCTTTGGTATGAGTGTGCCGTAACAAAAAAACCTAAGTGCCATTCGAGTACTTGTTAGTGCCGTGCACTTTCAGGAGCTGTCTATGCCCCATTGGAGGTGGATGTCAAGGTTAGTGGTGCTTATAACCCTATTTTTTTTGTGCAGCATTTGGCATACCTCATATAACATACAGTCCACCAAACAATTAATCGATCCCTGATCCAGCAATGCACACAGTGACTTGTTGAAACAACCCAATGGCGGCCGCCCTGAAAAGTGATTGCTACTGTTTGAATGATTGGTTGACGGCGTTTCGATTTCGGTGCATGTATGTATGATATTTACTTCTGAATCCAAGGCGGATTCTTAGTCGATGAGAGTTTGTGTGATCCATCTCATTAATGTATTTATTTATTACTATACTGCAAACATCCATCTCATTAATGTATTTATTTATTAATATACTACAAACATTTACACGGCGACTGAAAGGAACAAAATTATACTATTACCTTCAGCGGCTTCATGTGTACGGATTTTCCGGGGTTTTTTTATTTTCGTATTCCACACACACAGTAAGTAATTCTTCTAAACCAGCAAAGTTATAAAATTGTCATAATGTTGCGGCAACATTTCTTGTAATTTAACACTCTGAAGAATTTATAAATTTCATCTCAGCATATTAAAAGTAATACCAAAAAATGCACATTAGTTATGTAGTAGTAGTAGTGTATGTAAAGCAGCAATAATAATATGTACTTCCAAGTACATATCGTTCAACAGAAAAAAATTTTTTGGTTCCTAATATTTTCATTGTTATATGGTTGCCTTTGGAGAGTTTATTTGAGACTAACTTTCAGGTAAACAAATAAAACTGTTATATAGGTATGATTTAACATCATATATGTAGCAGGTTTCAATTCAATTTTATCATTTATTTGTAAGTCACAAACAAATACTTCAATGTTATTTATATTGGTGCTTATATTTTTTCTTATACTCATAAACTAAATTGTACCTGATATTTAGGAAAATAAATATATGGAAGTTTTATTTCAATTTAGTAAGTCACGAGAGGGACGTTATACGAAATTGTTTCTTTACAGTTACGCAGCGAATGATTCCGTAGACGCCGAATTGTAATTTGGCGAAAGTTAAAGAACAATTTACTTTGATGTAACCGAAATGTACCTACGCTAAAGGTTTGGGCTCCCAAAAATGTCGGATTGGAAAAAGGCGGGGTATATGAGTTATTTTGTTTGCTTGTAATCAGCTCTGATAGAGCAATATTGTGAGTGCTCGCTTCGCAAGATTCCGGTTATGCTACCCTTCCGATTTTTCCCAGACCCCTCCGAATCGAAATGTTCCTGTATCTACTTATCAATCTGTTTTTAGGGTTCTGTTTTTGTGAGAGCTAGTCCAAATTTAAACCTGATGAAACATATATATATATATATATATATATATATATATATATATATATATATATATATATTGTTACGAGCTACACAGGACTCGAATTAAAATGCCGTTGGAATTACTATAGAGTTTATTAGAACTGTACAAACACGTATAAAACAGGTACAAATATAACTAGACTCTGTATAAACTGTACGATTCAATAACACGCGCAAAGTCCGTCATTCTATCGCTAATCGAAAGTACACGTCTTGCTAGTATCGTAATCTAGACTACCTCACCCCTCCGTTCGGGCATTGTTTTATACTAAACTGTACAATACGTCAAAGGATCGCGTTCACTGAGTTAATCCGCACACCTGGCAAGCTTCGACGTAATGCAATAACTATAAGGATTAGTTGGACACTAATGACGGCCATAAGATAAGAACGATAACAATAGGATGTTTTTATTAATAGCAAATTTTAAACACGAATTAAACAAAAGAACTCCGAATGCAAGAAAGGTAATAAACTGCGTTTTTACGACAGACAAGTGTGCGCACTTCTTTGACGGCATGTAACAATATCTTCAATCTTCTATACTGTAATAAATCTGTAAATGGTTCGAGCTTATACAAAGCGTTAAAAATGTAAAGAAATCGGGGGGTGTCTAATTCGGACCAACATATTCTGAATGTACAATCTTTAGAATTTTTGTCATAAAAGCATAAAGCGATATTACCCGATGAGTACGGGACCATACTCAATGTGAGGGATGTTCCACATATAGACCTTTGTTTAAAATCTGCTTTAAAATTGAAATGTGCACATATTAAAAAAAAGTGCTACAACTGACGAAAACATAGATGAGTTATAGGTATAATTATATTATATATTATATAAAATATTATACTTAATGTCCAAACAATAATATATTAAATTCTTTTCATTCATACCCTTTAATTATAATAGTTTATCAATGACTTCAATCCGCTATCGATTGTGCCAATTTGCTAAGTTTCCACTGTAAAATTGTTGGAAGGATGGTGAGGTTTTCTTAAAAATGCTTGTTGAGTGTGAAACGTCAGTGTATAAAATATGTTAAAACCGTAAGGTTCTCTGATTATAAATGTAGTGACCAGTTCTTTTATTATCATAAACCCTTCTGAGTTGTTGCAAGTATTACAGTAGCTTAATTTTTTTGGGAACTAAAACTATATTTCATTTTAAGGTTTGTTTTACGATCAGCTTTTTGATATCCGATGCTTCATTATCAAAACCGTGCGACACTACTCGCATTTGGAAACTCTTTCTATTCTTTTTGAACATTGGTTATGGTGAAGTACTTCTATTTGTCCACATGTGCCCATTCCCTCTTTCGCGAGGTGCGTGTCAGTCATGCACTCAGTGCTTGCTAAATGGTATTTCTGCCATGAGCACTACATACTCCTGGCAAAGGAAGAAGGCCTCCTTGGCTGCGACCTCACAGGGTTCACATTATTGGCCACCCCATTTTCCTGCGACCCTGGCAAAGGGCGATGAACGGAACACCGGGGAGTGCTAGTGGGTTTCCGACAAGATTAAAGGACGGCTTATCCCGCTCGCACAAAAATGTCGAAGGATGTAAATGATATAATATATCCAAATTAAAAATTATTTTCGAATGTATTATAACGTTATATTGCCATTATAAATTGCTACTTTGCCGTTTATCATCTGATTCAATGTTATAGAGATGAGTATTCTTCTAAAACAAGGTCCTAAAATTATATTGTACAGAACCTACTTCTTGGTTTTATCCTACCTTAGTCTTGAATATACGGAAACTGAAATTTCAGTAATACAACAACTCGGTTTTGTTATGCGAAATCTTGTGAAAATTATTTTTTCGAATGGGCACCAGATGCTAGATGCTAAACAAGTAAGAGTATGAGTTGTTCTGAATTAAATGTGTAAAATAGTTATACAAATGCCTGAGTGGTTTCGAAATAAGTGCCGAAGTTTAAGCAAATACGTATACTTATGCGATCAGTAATCATAAATAACCGTTTATAGAATTTTTGTGCAACGTAACGGTTCAACAGATTTCAATGAAATTAGATAAATGACTCTTTAATAACCATTAAAGAAAACAAAGTGGTCTTATCGGTATAAAGCGATCTCTTCCAGACAACCCGTGGCAGGAATATTGCTGATTCAGTAGGGCGTTGGTAGTACACATAATTATTGTACGGTTACTTACATTTTAATAATAAACGTATATTGTTTTTTAAGACCACGGGCCTTTTGGAGGGCTTGCGCGGGGCCATGGAAAGGCCAACACGTAGAGGCCTTTTGACAAATTTAATGTAAATGTGGAGGGACACTGACCGGCGTTTATCCCTGTCTACACCATATGATAAAGTACCCAAGGACAAGCCCCGGCCAGTGTAAGACTATTGTTGGAAATGAGGACAAAAAGTACCGGGCTATTTGGGTGAACTGCTTAGTCGTACTAGGGGTTTGGAAATATGGGGACTATGGCGTCTGCCCGTCGCAATGTTCGGGGAACATGGAAAAATGTACAGACGGGACTCGCCACTCCTTGCATGAGCCCCAAAAAATGCCATAAAAGACAGGGGCAACATGGGTGTGAGTGGCTAAGGGGTGTAGAGAGGTAGGCTGCAGGTTCACCGAAGCTACTTCTGACGTGATGCCATTTATCATTTACACCCCTGGAGTTTGAGCCTTAGCTCTAGCGACCCCCACTCCGTGCCGGCTGGTTAAGGCAAGCACGGAGGCGGTCGGCTGGGCGTAACTATGTTCTAAATCTCAGCCTTTCCTTCACAAACTAAAGCAGGGTCATCAAGGGAGGAGGGGGTTTTTAGTGGGTATTGGGGTTGCTCGCTCGTGTAGCAACGCTCGGAGTTTCCACACTATTCTGAGTCGATCGCGGACGGAGCACTGTCAAGAGCATACTATTGCTGCAGTGTTATCGCCCCCGACCGACGTGTGTCGTTCCCTAGCAACGACCCAGTTTGTGTGTAAATCGGTTAAGCATTTTCCCTCGCCTCAAAAAAAAAGCACGGTGGCGGGGGCCTTGCCTTGGCCCCCGGAGTCGAGTAGGCCAGAGTCGAGGTGTCGCTACTCACCTAAGGCTTCGCCGCAAAGCCCCCCTCTTAAAAAACATATGTTGTATGTGTAAATAATAATGTAAAAATATAAACATTTATTGTTGTTCATGAGGAAGTCTTAAAATTCTGACTCAAAAATAAATTACAAACGTAATATTTATTACAAGCAACTAGATTAGAACTACTCGTTTCATGCAAATTAAATAAAAGACGCAACGGCCTCGAAAACCGTAACCGCGGTCCGGATGACGATTTCCCTCAATTTTTCCGGCTGCTTAGAAATTTATTATATCTTATTAATTAATACGGTTAAATATGATTATTAACGCAAACGGCGAAACTTTCCGAAATTGCTTCAAATTCTTGGAGAAATTTAATAATTGTACATCAATAAATTCCCTTAGCAAATGGTGCTGACGTCTGCGGGTATAGCAACGACTGAACTGTTTTAATTTGTATGTAGATACTATCGCTTTTCGAACGAATGTGTGGAGTGAGTGGAGTGGAGCTAGTGACCCACTGGTACCCAAGAGTCGATAAAAGGAACAGGGGAAGGCAGAGCAAGCGCTGGGAGAACGAGCCCCAACTACTTGACCTTACTGGCGACTTGCTGTCCTGGCAGGCATGATTGAGACAGGCAGCATTGTACGAGGATGTGCCCTTTGCCTCCGAGAGGAAAGAGTTGATTTAGAATAGTAATATTTAAAAAATCACCTCTCGTCTGAGATTTAAGGCTCTATTATTGTTTTTTTTTTCTACTGGCCAAAGTACCCGCTTCTCATTGTAGTGTCGTTAGTTTGAATCTTTGTCGGGGATCACGTATTCCATGCAACACTTTACACTTTTTCTGACCTAATAGGTATGTATATTGTTATGATACCCCATGTTGACATTAAAGAATGAGAGAAACCTGTCAATGCGGTTAATTATTATAACCCTAAACTTTCTACACCGGGACTGAGGGTCTCCCAGTTTTAAGGGAAGATACACCCGTCACATTTGCCTAAGATAGGTGGGTCTAGGTAATCTTGAAGCCGATTACATTAGTAAATTGTAATTAGAACCAATGCTAATTTCAGTATTACCGGTGTCCTAGGCGAGAAAAAACTAAAAACTACTGGGCCAATTTAGATGAGATTTTCGTTGATCGACAACAAATTCTTAGACATAAAATCTTCGCTAATTTTATCTTGGGAAATCCGCGGATATTTTTCTGGAAGTGATTTAAACTGACTAGATTGAAAAATACATCAAATTTCAATGTGATTTTTCATTGATTGATAGAAAATTTTAGTCATGTATCATACATATTTTATCCCGGGAATCCCGCGGGAATTTTTCCGGGAACGGTTTGTAGTTGTTCCGGTACATACAAATTTGCTTATTCCGATACCCACAGTTTTTACTAAAACGATAGCACACATTCTTCTTTAAATACTGAGGTATTTTGTATCCCGAGAATCCCGCGGGAATTTCAAGTCAAGCGTAGACGCAGTCGCCGGCATATCCTAGTTTTATATAATTCTAGAAAGAACTTATTAAATCATGTATTTTTGTGTATGACATTCTGTATATTTAGTCGTCCTCGTATATAGTTCAATGTACCTAATAAAGGGTAATGTACAATAGTGTAAATCTATAACGTGTCTTTACGTTTAAATGACAGTGAATAAAGTCTTAAAACAGTGTTTGTATTAGGGTTGAATAGAAAACTACCATTCAGATACGCAACTCACGTCCTTAATATTAATTTTGGGCTTATTGAATAATACGTGACCTACATACACAATTTGTGTACAGTACACTTGATAGAGGATCCGCCAAATTGTGTCCACTCAAGTGGATTGGGTCGCTTAAACTTAATATAGGTGTTCTTCGACCTGACTGCCCTTTCTTAACAGATTCTCGGTAGTGTTCCTTTATTGCTAGAGTATAGGATAATAAGTTACCTAATGGAAAGTGATTACCAGCTGTTGGTGGTGGTGGAAAATGTTACAGTTATTAAGTAGCATAGTTGTTCTTGTCATGTTTCTTTTTAAAGATAATATTTAATTTTGTTATGTACCCTCTTAATTCTAAACGATACAATCAGGTATTTCCTTCGTCGTCAGCCATTTGCAGTCCACTGCTGGACGTAAGCCTCCCCAAGACGGCGTCACTCATCCCCCTGGTTTTTTCTTAATTTAATAATAAATGTTATATTTTATGCTGTGATTAGCGCCTGTTTTTAACCGACTTCAAAAAAGTAGGAATTCAATTCGTCGGTTTTTTTAAATGTATGTTCACCGATTGCTCTGAGATTTATGATCCGATTTACGTGATTCTTGTTAAGTTCGATGCGGAATAGTTGCCATTTGGTCCCCTAAAAAATTTACATAGTTTGGCTCAGTAGTTTGTGTTTTACGAACATTTTTTGTTCCCGTTTCTTGGGACCTATATTTTTTAAGGAGCGCGGCATCTTTCGTAGGTCTACCCATACATAGGCTAGACACTAAAAAGTAACAAATAAAAAATAAAAACTTCGTTTAAAAAAACCTACTTCAAAAACTACAAAGTATAAAATAACTTATTTCTAAAGCTAACTAAGCACCGACTTTAAGATGTTTTAGATAATATATATTAAAAATAAGACATTCAATTAAAAATAGCTTTAGAAATAAGTTATTTTATACTTTTTAGTTTTTGAAGTCGGTTTTGTATAGGGTAGTTCTCCATAATTTACCTCCATTTTATATAAAAGTAATTATCTATAATATGATGTGTAATTATGTAGATTATAATTCAAAATCTCTCAATTGTATATAGACGGTATTCACTACATGTTATTTTCATGTTGGCAGATGCGATAGATTTATACTGTGTTCGGTTTATTTTACTACATGTAAAACTTTAGGTATAATATTTTATATAATATCTTACATAAAATATTAAGTAAAATTACCAAACAATAATGTAATAAATTCTTTTCATTCATAACCCTTTAATTAAAATAGTTTATCAATGACTTCAATCTCTATCGGTTGTGCCAATTTGCTAAGTTTGATATACTGTAAAATTGTTGGAGGGGTGGCGAGGTGTTCTGAAATACTTGTAGAGTGTGAAGAGTTAGTGTAATAAATGTGTCAAAACCGTAAGGTTCTCTGATTATAAATATGTGACCAGTTGCTGTTCTTTTATTACCCTAAACTCTTCTGAATTTTTACAAGTATTACAAAATATTACTTACCTTTTATTGGATTTCCTATTATTAGTCGAAGTGAGAATTATTTTTCGTCACTACGCTCGCTCGCTTTTATCGTTTTATTCGAGTCGGCAGACGTTGTCCTACCCTGAAGAAATAATAATCTAGAATCTCATTCCAGCGTCACCTATCGGGTCTAATTATAAATACAAACCACCCCGGGACCCACTCAGACACATAAAATGTCATCAAAATCGTAGAACCCGATGCCAGCGCCAAGTATTTTTGTTTAGATTGATGGGTTACATTATTGAAGTTTAAGTAGGGATCCCTAATTGTTATTAGCCTATATTAATCAGCGATAATGTAGCATTCGAATTATGAAAGAATTTTTGAAATCGGTGAAATAGTTTTTGAATTTATTCCTTACAAACATACAAAATACAAATCTTTATACGTCAGTATAGATTAGTAAACACAACTACGCGCAAATATTACAACAGTACAATAATATTTGTTCCAAGTAGTGTGTTACAACGCTATCTATTTTGGTAAAATTGGATTTCTTATTTAATTATACTTGTCACCGTAATGTATCTGAGAAACTACACTAGGGCTAAATATAATTATGTATGTAAGTCGTACCTGGGCTCGACCGACCTTCTCTCGTCTTTTTTCTAAAGTATTGTTTTTTCGCAAAAGATATTTAGATACAAATCACATACTGATTATTACACACACACACATATAAATATTTTTCAATATTATCTAGCGTGTTCGTATTCAAATAATATAATCATCCACTGAGAGTAATGCAAGTACCACTAAAATTTACAAGATGGCTCTAGCAGGTAGAAGGCTGTAATCATTATACTTGTTTTTAATGTAAAGTCAAGTTTTTCAGAGAAGCCGATACACGTATATACACTTAAAAAGCAAAACGTTACCTAAATAAAAAAATCTGATCCAAAATACCTTCAATGAAATCGGCCTCTTTTATTGTAAAGATTCCGCTCCGAAATCTATATCTGAGAATGAAGAAACCTGAAAAATCGAAATAACTCTAGAATTCTATTAAACGAAAGTGTTCTCATATGTCTAGCTTATAAGCTCGGTTTACTTAAGTCTACCTAATGTCAAATAACAACGAGAGCCCTCGGTGACAGACGAAAAGTAAATTGTAGGACCCCTCCCAGTGGTTACGGGTCCCATTTACTAAAGAATTCGTAAACATTTCTAACAAATGAGCGCAAATAGACAATTCATGAAATTACTGAGAACGAGTATTTGAATACAGTTAAAAGTATGAATATAATTCTATTTAAATAGCCTCACGACTATAATTTAAATAATTATCACAGATTTTTTACAAGCTTTTATTTGGCTTGCAATGGATGTACCCATGTACTATCCCCGCAAATTGGTAATGCGCTGGAACCTTGTCAAATTAACATTCACGTGACGTCATCCGCAACCCGATATGTACGCATACTCGCCGGCCAGTGATGCTAACAGTACTGAATGTTCGGCTACGTTTACCAAGATGGCGGTCAGGCGCAATAGCAATTTGCGGGGATAATATGTACGTATATATGTAAGTTCGGGTGGAATCTTGCAAGTTAAATTTGACCAACTTCCCGGTTCCGAATGAGCTGAAATTGTGAACACATATGTATATCGCATGACAATGCAATAATATGGTACCATGGAGCTGATCTGATGATAGAGTCGGAAGGTGGCCGTA
This sequence comes from Dendrolimus pini, assembly GCA_949752895.1. Classification (NCBI taxonomy): domain Eukaryota; kingdom Metazoa; phylum Arthropoda; class Insecta; order Lepidoptera; family Lasiocampidae; genus Dendrolimus; species Dendrolimus pini. The sequence goes on from OX457133.1 coordinate 16,351,498, forward strand.
GGAACTCCTGTACTAAACAAGATAGACCCGTCGTGTTTGGGCTCGTTATACTTGTCTTGGCTAGCACTCTGCTGCTACATATTATCCAGGACCTCAAAAGCTTGTATTTAAAAACCTTTTTAAAAGCTTATTAAACTTTGAATTTAATTTTGCAAAATGTCAGGTTACAATTTTCTTTTCAAATCTTAACCAATTCTACCTAATAGAATGTTATAAACGATAAAATTACGAAACTACTATACAGATAAAAAGATTAATTTTGAGAATAGCATTTTTGTCTAGGTTAAAAGGTGGGGAGATATTCGTAAGACGTAAAAAATCCTTGGACAAATTTGCACTGATGGGGCAAAAAATGTTTTGAAAGATTGAAGGTAGAAAATTGATTTGAACAAGGCCCGTCATACAGTTTTTCAGATAGAGGGTAATTTCGAGATACCTTATACTTGTTTTTAGGGTTTTGTATCTATTTCCCCATAACATATTGGGACTGGGGGGTCGGTGGACCCTCCCGACGAGCCACACCCAGCGCCGTAGGGTGTTCTAGTTTCAGGGACACCCCTCCTTGTCAGCTTGCATCGATGTGTCATGGCAGTCATATCCATGGTTACGATCCCGTGGCGCCTCATCATAATGCGGAGGGACGCTGGAAGGTTTAGTGGGTAGTCTGGCGGTCGGTGCTTGCAAGCTCTAACGTAGAACCTTGGGTGCACCACACGCGTGCGTATATATTAATCAAGATATATTTGTTATTAATATTATATTTATAATACAAACACAAGTCTATGATCTCTATGAACGTTGAGGATTTAAAGGAGATGCAAGAAACAAGAGTTAAGACAGGAATGTTAAGGTGGTTTGATCATGTAGAGAGAATGGATGAAAGGAGACTGACAAAACAAGTGTTTGACGACAGTGTGGGAGAATGGCCACATAGAAAGCGCATATAATAAACGTTTATATATGAAGAGATTAATGAAAGTACATGAAGCAAAAAATATATGTCGAGATCGTAGCAAGTGAAAATCCATCGTCTCTGCATACCTCTATGGGAAACTGGCGTGATAATATGTATTTATGTGTAGGACCGTAAAAAAATCTTACATATATGACTTTTTATATGGAAAAGGTGTTACTCGTATTACGGAGGCAAACCCTTAGATTTTTTTTTATCCCCGATAAACCTGTTTACGGCAGTAACATTGGAAAATCCCGACGTAATGATCGAATATTGACGAAGAAGGTAACAAATATTTATAATGCTAATTTCACGTACGCTCGTCAGCCCTCGGGGAGGGTTCAAGAACTTATGAATTGCTTATTGATTAAACGCTGGAAGAAATTCATTCGTGATTGAATTTTAGATATGAAAATTGTGCTTTAGGAAATATTTGTGTACTTTTTTATTAGTCTTCAAAACTGAACAAATTAATTAAACAAATTATCGAATTAAATTTTTTATACAATATGTAGAATGACTTCTTATGAAGACATATATATATAGCACTAAGTTACAAAACTAATATCGATCCTAGTACACGAAAATATAACTGAAATTATGTTCTGTAAGATGCTCGTATTAAAGCCAAAAGCCTGCGTGGACGCTTAAATTCACGTGCGCACCACCGCAATCAGCATAAAATGTTACTCTACACAAAAAATACAATACAAAAGTAACATTTAGTGTTGAATTCTTAAATAATTTTCTACACAAAATACACATAATATATATCCATGTAATTGTAAATGAAATATTTGAAACATACACAAGCACATTACTATTCACTATTTAAAACTTGCAATCATATAATTTCTGATAGTATTGTTGTCTCGTGTTAGCCTACTACAATGCTACATCACAAGAATTTTACAAAACTGAGGTCTACTAGGTGATGACACTAAGTTGTAGTTTTATTTAGTGGATCAAAATTCATTATAGTTTATGAAAGCCAATATTATCATCACTAGAATAGTATTTTATCCCTTTGACCGTAGTAGCACTTATGTAGCATAACATTTCCATTATGATAATTCTGAAAATATTCCTTCATTGTGTTGGCCTACTACACTGCTATCCCTTCTAAGGCTTCTACGAATCTGAGGGCTTCATGGAAGTAGCTTTTATTGTATTGTGCTTTTAATACTATTAAGTTACGTACATAAATTAATTTATTCCCGCGTAATTAGCAAGGCCAAAACTCCGAGAAACAGACTAAAACTTTCGAAGATTCATCCCACGAACATGTTCAATTTCTAGATATTATCGTGTAGCAGTTAAGATTTTTATATTTATAGCCTTAAATTTAATGTTGAATTAATTAAACAACAACTATATCGATAGTACTCATAACAACTCGTCGTCTTGCTTTGTCTGTTTTGTTTCATAGCGGTCGAGCCTTGCTCCCGCGACGATGAACCAATGGGTTCTCGCCAGTAGTGCGTCACTACATCTAACGGGCTATCATCGACGTACTACATAACTTATTTGAACCCACAAGTACCAATCTATAGTCAGCTGAAATGTCTATCATGGATCCAAATTTATATCAAGATATTAAGGTCAGAACTATCGTTAGTAGAACAGTAGTTTATCACTTTAGGCCACACAGTGGCAGTCATTCAACGTACGGCACCCAAAATGAGCGTCATCGAATTGAGTGGGTCACGTACACTGTATCAATTTGCAGGGACGTGCCCGAGGTGGCAATAGTACACCCCTGCTTCAAATTAGACCCTTATTCTTTCGTGCGCCGCCAATGATCGCCGTTTAATTAAAACTAATGAGGTATCTTCTAAGGAGCTTTATTGATTCGCTATCTTATACCAACCGCTAATTGGCCCGCTTTCTTTGGTCTGAGAGGATTTTCTTTTCACCATTTCTGTTTGGAGTTCTGGTTCTAATTAATAATCAGCATAGAAAATTATACTAATGAGTGCAAGTTGGAGAGATGAATAAAGCACTATTAAGTGTAAGATGATAATTATGTCGCCAATATTCTGTGTTCTGACTCATAGGGCACAGAAAATCGCTAAGCGCTTCTATGTCCTGTGGTTCTGAGTACTCTAAAAGATCTTGCGAGTCAAGCACTTGGAGATAAAATTAAATACATAACATATAGTTTAGTAACTAACACATCCGTTTGTTTTTCTAATGATTCGTCGCGCTAGGCGCAAACCCTCGTCACGTGGTTCGTCGTCGTCGGTCGCTAAGCCCACCACGGTCGTGACCAGGCCATAACATAAACCCAAATGCCTATTTAAATTAAACTGTTTGAATCCCTAATTAGGTATTCACATAGATGATGGCCACTACTGATTGTAACTTTTTACGGCTTTACAGAACAGATATACCAAACTGCCATTTTGGAGAGCCAGCTACTAGTTTCGGAGATAATGGCTGTGACTTACGTAGACAGACTACGTTTTTACCTAAATGGAAATGGAATTTTAAAAACGATTATGAATTGGAAACGATCTATTTATAAAGCAAATAGTCATGTTTTATGCCTTACGAATTTGCACAAATAAATTTGTGGAATTCAGTCCCAACTTCGGGAGAACACTGAACAAAGCGACGGAATTTACGAAGGGCAGAGGGAACGAATTAGGGGTCCTTGATCAAAATAATCTTAAAGTTGTTGAACCTACAAACGACCTCAAATCTCAAACAGATAAGAAACTTCCCAGTCAAATAATATAATTTTGCGAGGCTTAGCATTTAAAAGGGACACAGCCACAAACGTCTATATTAAAAGCGTAATTCTTGTAAATAATACACACTTGTTGTGTAGTTATCCGATATTTGACTTTGAAAGAAACAGAATATTTAGTTCCGAATGCGACACCAATGAAGCCGAGGCGAGCCCCCGAGCAAGGCTCTGCGAGCCCCGTAGGGGTCGCGACTCATTGCTTGAGAAACACTGCCAGAGTTAATACTCCATCTTTTGTTTGATTTGTTAAAAGTATTTTTACCCTTTATTTTTCTTTTAGAATTTTCCATCCTATAATGTAAAAGTCAGAGGAGATACGCGCAAGATTTTTGCGACTAAAAACTAATATCTCTGCACTGGGGACCTGTTATACAATAGATCTGCACAGACCTACAAAATACATCAATCTCATACAACAGGCATTATATATATATTAGGTGAGAAAATAAATAAAGATTCTACTTTTTAACTATCTGGTTACTTACTGACTTTAAAAAAGTTATTAAGGACATCGCTATGAATAATGAAATAAAATTTCAAACAAATATCCATCCAAATATAGCTGGAAAGACAGAGTGAAGGCTGACCTGTGTGAGCTTAGGGCTGATAATAATTAACAAGAAACCACGCAGGACAGGAAAAAGTGGCTTATTCACATTTCGTTGTCCAAGATTAACTTACGGACGCTGAGCCAACAGAGTAAGTAGTTTCATCTATGGCGGTTACCCTTGTTATTAAATTCGATCTATAGACTCAGTAGTTAAGACATACAAACCGACGAACATGATGATTTCATAAGGTAACCGTATAGCTCGATTTAATTATCGGATTTAATTTTTTAATATTCGGCAGACAAATACATATTGTATACCTCCAAGTTAAGCAAGTTACACTTGTGTGGGTAATGGGAAATATACTATGGATTACTCTGGGCCGATCCCAGATACCCAGACCATAGTGCATAACGGAAAAAATTGTTTCCGAAATTTACAAAGCAAGGAATAGAACCCGGAACCTCTGCGTTGCAGTGAGAAACGCCGGCACAGGCTTAGCCTGCTCAACCTCCGAGACCGTCTAATTCACTGCGTGATACCGTTCAGCTCTCACTATAGTGTCTCTCAAATTCCGATCCGATATCGCGCAGGTACCGGTTCGCCGAAAAGAATACTTGATTGAATATAGTAGAATTATTTTCTCCGTGCAGTTTGGGTCATAAATCAGACTCGGTCTCAGCCCGGCTAGGGCGGTGAGCATGTTGCGCGGGCGCAACGCCATTATCGATAAAAACTCATTCATATCAAAGAAAGATTATCATTCTTATAAAAATCAGTATTATCTTTTTTGCTGTTAATTTTAAACTTAGATATAAGTATTTTTAATATAACTTGTTACATTCTAAACTTTTGATAGTTTTTTAATATATAGATACCTAATTAATAATTTATTTTAAATCATTATTATTCTTATTTTAATAAATACGTTGTTTTATTAGGAGGAGCCTTAAGAACAGACGAGCGTGCATGACAAGAGTTATGAATGTCAAAGAAGCAAGTGAGGTGTGTAAGAATAAGCCTGTATGGCGCTCTGTTGTTCGTGCCTACCCCGCAAGGGACCTGGCGTGAAGTTATGTATGTATGTATGTATGTATATACGTTGTTTTATCTATTTTTTTTCTTTCATTTATATCACTAACCCACAAAATGACAAAACTAAATACACTATCAATAACGCTCATCGACAACAATAATGCGTATCACTATGCCTGCCCATAAGGCCCGTGAGTGGAAGAGAGAGCGAAATACTCGCTTCACCACTCCGATTATTTATAACCCAAACTGCACGGAGAAAATAATTCTACTATAGTAGTGTAGATAGACACACCGATATTTGGTCGGTTCGAGATCGGAGCAAGATTGAACCGTGGACGGCATCATAATGTGATTCGAGGCTTAAAGGCCAATCAACATAAGCCTTTTGTTTTTGAATTCATTGCTCATCGTTTGCAAAATGTAGTGAATCAACGAAAATGTGCCAAAAGCGTGACTAAGGACTAACGAGAATGTGATTAATTATTGTCTTATTTAGAGCGAGTGCTCACAAAGCGAGTAAGCATGTTTATTGTGAGTGCCTTTATAACGTTGTTAGGTTTCTATTAAGTGACATAAATCAAGGAATGATTAACGATACTCCTTTGTTTGTTAAATGGAGATATTAATTTGAAACACTAATTTATATTTAACAGTGGCCAGTACAAAGTCGCGTTAACTTTATGGCTAAGGATATTGCGTATTATTTCAATTATGTGGCTTACTATCGATACTTCGCTCTATATTTCAGGTATAATAAATAATAACAGCCCATTAATGTCCCACTGCTGGGCTCGGGATTCCCATTATAGGGGAATGGACCCTTTGAGCATGGGACGCGAGCGCTAGCCATTACATTACCACGTTAGATATATTTCAGGTTTATCATAAGATTAAGTTCATTATTAAAAACAGGCTTGAGGTCAAGAATCGTAAGAAGACAAAATTACAACTGAATAATAATATACCTCTGAGAAAATCTAGTCTTCTGATCAGAAACTTAAACTGTCTAGTTTTATAATAAACCAGAACATTATAAGATTCGCCAGTTTAAAATTAAATTAGTCAGATTAAATTATATATTGTGGACTTTGGTTAATCGGTGTTATTATAGGACTTTTAATTTCATGGTGAAAAGTGGATTATACCTTATAATTGGCTATATTATACATGGTGCAATAAAATCTAAAAAAAACATAATCAATCGGGCGCTATTCTAGTAGACAATGTAAGAAACTTCTACGTTTTGTAAAATGATAAAAAGTGTCTCACAATTGACTTCACTGTCAACAACCTTATTGTTGGGAAATGACGTGTGTGAACTTCTAGAGCTTATTCAAGTTTTGATAGTACATGGTTCGTACTTATAAGGATATTAAATACTACATAGTTTCGCAGTGTTAAAATAAGATACTACAATAGTCACTTTATACAGATGGAAGTGGTATGAAGCTGAATAGAGAGAGAGCGAGCATAGTTCCTTGTTTGAAATGGAAGTTTCTACTTAATAAACGGTTCGAACTAAAATCAACATTCCTATTTTAATGAGCCGGTGTCGGGTCGGCCATTTTGAGAATTAATTAAAAACAGCGGTTTCTGTTCCAGTACCAACCAGCGCAGTGCAATGTTGTTTGGTATTTCTAGCAATTGTCGCCTCATTTAATTCGTGATAGCAAACATTGCGTTTTATATTTAACCACGTTTGACGTTGTTTGTTTTTTATTACCTCAGTATAATTTATGTTATTATACTACAAAATTACTAAACAACAGATAAGTGTATATTTTCCTATGATCACTGTTCCTTTTGAATATCAATGATATGTTGTCTGTTGACAACATTTATTGCAATGCAGATGGGGCAGCACTGGCGACGGGGAATTTGACTATTCAGCGCCGCCATTTCAGCACCACCGTTTCAGCGCCACCGTTTTTGTTTTTAATTAATTTGAGTTAAGAGATATAATTACGATTTATTTAAAGCCACTAGATATGTTTTTGGGTTCATGAAACAAGTTTTGAAATAATTACGACAAAATTATAGTTCGCGATAGATATGTCAATAGTATCGATTTTAAATACGAAAGTCGTGAGATGCGCTCAAAAGTTGCGACTAGTGACCAAAGCGCATGGGCCGAGCCAGCGAAACGAGCGTGCCGGGGCAGCGGCGGCCAGTGCCAAAAGGGAATGGTCGCCGTTTAACCATTTAACAAAATAAGTAAATACCTTCTTTTCCCCTCCCCACTCAAAATTTAAAGGCCAGATAGGTATATATAGTTTAAACGTTATATTAAACATATACAGAGATTATTAATTATAAGCTCTGAAATGAGCCGTCGCTGAAATAGTCCGGCACTGAAATGGACCGGAGCTGAAACGGTGGCGTTAAAACAACGGGGCTGAAATGGCTGGGCTGAATAGTGCTAGACACCTGGTGACGCACAGAACTCTGGTCTCATACAAACGTCTCTCAATTACTTTATCAGCACTTATACTTATTATAAGCTATTAACATGCCGTACGATGAGCCGTGAACATCAATTCATCCGCTGGGGTATTAGAAAATGACTGTTCGCTGGAGATACGTCAGCAAACAAATTCAAAGTGCTGTCCCCAACGGTTTCTCTGGGGAAATTTGCAACCGATATTTCAGCATTATGAATCGCAAGCTAATCGATTTCGGAGCATGTATGCAATATCTGCAGTTCAACATTCAACTGTATAGGTGGAATCAGATTCTTTTGTTGTAGTAACTCTCCGACTGTATAATAGGGGAGAGTGTTTCGAGGAAACTTTTCAAAATGGTGTCTTTGTCTTCCTACCAAGGCTTGGATACTGGTAAAAAATGGAACCCGATCCAACCTAAGAATAAAGAAACATTTATTTTCGGTTTTGTTCTCACTTTATGCTTAATCAACCGGTTTTTGATAACAAAAGTTTGTTAAATAAGTTTTTATGAATAAACCGGTTTATGTTCATCCACACTTCCTTGAACCGCTTCGCTCATGTACGCAACGGTTCTCTAGAAAGCTCCAATTGCGCACCGTGAGGATTTGGGATGAGTTCCCAACTGTGGTTTTCGTACAAGGCTACAATATGGGGCTTTTTGAAAAAAGAGGTCATAAAATTTCTTCGAGGCAGGTGGCACATTGGTGTCATGTCTGCTGTTGCAAAATGCATCAGGTTAGCCATCTGATTGTCTGCTGCACTCAGGCTATAAACAGTGAAAAAAATCGGATGTCTGTAAAGTCGGTTTACTGACGATAGTTGAACGTGGCAACGTCATAAGAAAATACTGATGGAATGGTTTCATTTTTCAAAAGAAAATTTGAATTTTATTTGTTTGATAGATATTTTGTACGGATATAGAGAAGGAGGTAAATGGAAATCACAATTGAATTGATCAAGTTACATTTATTTGTACGCATAAATACAATTATGTCAATTACGCTGCCGAACGCGGAGGCCGATTGTGCCTCTTTGTCGCTCGTTCCGCACTCTCGCTTGCACTTCAAGCCTTAAATGGAACGCCTCAGAGCGAGGTAACGCCGCATGAGTCATGTTTTTTCGTGCGTGCAGCCGGCTCCATCGAATTATAAGACGTTGTCACGTCAAAAATTTTGGTAAAATCTTTGAAACCTTTCCACAACTCCTCTTGTCACGTTCGCTAATGCCACGCCGTCCCCCGTACATCATAATTATTTTTCTCAATAATTACAGGATTGATACCTATATGTAGTACTACTAGCTTTGCGCGAGTTTTCGCTTGCTCTAATGTAATGCACGGGGACCTTACTTTTTTTAGTATTAAAAGTAACTTATATGCTTTCTATATTATAATCTTTGTGCCAAATTCGATCCAGATCTGTTCTGCTTTCTGGTGTGTTTTAGCAACACACATCCATTCAAAGTTTCGCATTTGCCAGGTGGTAGGGTATTTGCCCGACTGGATGGCTACCACCCGTAGTCTAGAGTCTAGATACCATAATAACCTTGAGTTGTGTTCCGGCAGTGGCCATGTTCTAGTTTCCCTTTAGAGAATAGCGGCATTGGTAACGATTTTGGTGTTGCAGATGTCCATTGGCGACGGTAACAGCTTCCTGACAGGAGGGTCGTCCGCCTGTCTGTTGAATTCATGCATTATAAACAAAGTATTAGTGCAGATTTTAGATTATAAGAATAGATTTTCCATCATTTGGTCGATTTTTGCTTTTATGACGATTATACTGAATACCCATTTTATTTTATAGAAGTAGTTATTTTAACAATTGTAATTACATGAAGAATGCGAACTATAAAACTGAATCATGAAAATAAACAGCGTTGTTCAAATATTTAACAACGCTTTCGTCGTATGAACTATTTTCAAATTACATTTTTGCAAGGTACTTCAGTGCGAGAGCTCTCAACTTGCCTAGTGGAATTTTCGTATATATTTATTCATTTTAAAATGTAAATATATGCTTTAATTTCAAAACGGAGTATGTGATTTGAGCAACTTTTTTACATATTTCAACTTAATATAACCTCTGACTCGTTTCGTTTGCAAATTCACTGAGTTAATAAATACAGATTATGGCATTTTTCTGCAGAAATAAAAAGAGTGAAATATTTTACATAAAACACATAGTTTGGTTTTTCATTTCTAAAGTGATAATTAGATATTGGAAAAAAAGTTGACCTTTAAATGACCTTCAAGATATGGATCAAGGTCAAATCTAAGGTGAGCATAAGGTGCCCCTAAAATATGTAGTAAGTTTTGTGATAGAATATTTTTACGTAATGACCTCCTTTCTGAAGTATAAATACTTCAGAAAGGAGGTCAGTTAAAACTGATGAAATAAATATGACTCACCTGGGTATGCTATGACTAAATCTTCAAAATATTACGAATATATAGTAGTAGGTCTTGTTGATGGTACAACGAGATATTTGGTGACTTGTATTGATTTTAGGGTGCAATAGCTATTTGAGTAATAATAATAACAACCCATAAATGTGCCACTGCTGGGTTTGGGCCTTTCCAGTTATTTTACTGGAAAATTTTGCCAGGTGGTAGCCCTACCATTTGCCCGACTGGATGGCTACCACCCCTGGTCTAGAGTATGCCGCCATAACAACCTTGAGTTGTGTTCCAGCATTAGTGACCAGGTTCCAGTCTCCTTTAAGAGAGCAGCAGCGCATTTGTAGCACCTTTGGTGTTGCAAATGTCCATAGGCGATGGTAACCGCTTTCCATCATGTGGGCCGTCTGCCTGTCTGATGAACTCCTGCAATAAAAAAAATTTACATATCACGCTTTTCCAAGGCGTATTGGCAGATATGATAGTTCAGTCTTCTCGACGTTCAGATTTCACCACGATGTTTTCCTGCACCGTAACACATGGTATTTGTAACAATATATACATCAGGTTAGCAAACTGCCTAACTGGTACATCTTTTCTGATCAGATTTCAACGGGTGTCCCTTAACTTTGTAACGGAAGGGGGGGACAAAACGAAGTTCTCCGGCAGCGGATGAGGCCATTGGGACGCCGCCTACCAGAGTCAGTGGAGAGGCTAGGCTATTTATCTGTGGCCCTGGCATTAAGGGAGAAGGACGGAATACCGAGGGGTTTTAGTGGATATCCCTAACTGTGGTGTGGAAATAGCATCTTTAGTGCCGCCCCGACCTGGCGAATCAGGTTGAGATGGCACTCAATAGGGTTTCCCTTCGATAAATAAAAATGGAACGCGAGTGGGCTAACAACTAAGTTACCACGGCTTATTATGTATGTTTAGGTAAGTCGGGAACATATCTCATTGTCATGTCCGTCTGCCCGTCTGTCTTTTTATGTAATAGTCACTCTAAGAGTGATAAATGGCTTTTAGATCCTTATTAAAGACTATTTCAAATAGGACGGTACGGCTAACAGATCCAATGTTTTTCTTCACCGTTGTTAGCACGTGGTAATTGTAATATTATACACATTAAGTCAGAAAACTGCTTTCCGGCCACTATTCGAGTCCGCGCACTTTGAGCTAGGGACGCGTGCGCTAGCCATTATGCTACCACGACTTATGGTATATATACGAGTATATTAAATAAATATTGCTTTTAATTAAGTAAAAAACTATAATCCTGTTATTATTTAATAATAATCATATACTTAGAGTCACGATGTTTGTTTTTCTATTTAATAATTTCTCTCATAATGTTCTATTTCAAATAGACTTGTACCCTCATGGCTTGAAATTTTCTTACATAGAATATATTTATTTTAATATTCATTTATTTGTTCTAAAAGAACATCTTTACATATATTTATTTTTCTGTGCGTGTGTATGTGTCGGAACTCTTTCTAAAGGATTGGAGCGATTTCGATGAAATCTTTTGTGTGTGTTCAGGTGGATTTGAGAATGGTTTAGGTTCACAATTGGAACCGGTTGGTGGCGATGCAATCGGGTTCAAATTTTTATTTCTTCAGGGCAGGACAACGTCTGCCGAGACAGCTAGTGTTTTTATAATAAAACATCAAAAGTTAGAGGATTTAGTCATGTGGGATTCAGGACCTATTCAGAGTTTCATCTTTTACTAATCGATTGTCAAACGCAATGTTCATCCCTATTAATATTATAAATGCGAAAGTAACTCTGTCTGTCTGTCTGTTCCGTTTTCACGTAAAAACTACGGGCCCGATTTGGCTGAAACTCAGTATATATATGTTTTCGATACCGAGAATGAACATAGGATACTTTTTATCCCGAAAAGTGGGATAGTTTCCGGGATAAAAATATATTTGTCTTTCTGTATGTTATACTTTTACGGAAGAACTAATGAGCCGATTTGGCTGAAATTCGGTACGTATGTAAATTAAATACTGAGGGTGGAGAAGGGATAATTTTCATTTTGGCCTTTTTGGTAATTTTGGCCTTTTTGGTAATTTTGGCCTACTTGGTCATTTTGGCCTATTTGGTCATTTTGGACTTTTTGGTCATTGTGGCCTATTTGGTAAGTTTGGCCTCTGGTCATTTTGACCATTTTGATTATTTTGGCCTTTTTGGTCGTTTTTGCCTATTCCGTCATTTTGGCCATGTCGGTCACTGTGGTCTTTTGGTCATTTAGACCATTTTGGCCTTTTTGTTCAAGTTTCGTAATTTATTTTGTTGACAGACGGGGGATGGTATAATTAGCGATATAAAAATAAATGAAGTGAATCTTCCGTGGGCAAATACATAAAAATGTAATATAATATAACCTTTAGCACTTGCTCTATAAACAAGAGACACGCACTAGAGGTTAACCCGCGGCGCAGCCGCGCGGTAAACTCTAGTCTTCTATATTTCTTATACACTAAATTAGCAACACAGAAGTTAGTTTATATGCAAATTGTTTTCCTTACACGAAAGTAATTAGTTATCAAATTCAGACGAATTTATGTTTATTCTCCAAGGAGAGCAACTTATCTAAGAAAAAAGTAAGGAAATTAATTTCCCGGCCATGTTGCTACCGTGTCTTGAGGAGCGTCACGTGCGTCTACGAAATTTGGAACTGTAATGAGAATAATTTCAAGACGAGAAATAAATCATCCTTGTTATACGAATTGTAGCATTGTATTTTACGAGGCGTACACGTGGCTCTGTTCGCCTAGTACTTTATAAATAACTTATCAATTTTTTATTGCCTAAATAAATTTAGTCACGAAATACATTAAGTATTTTTCATATAATAGTGTTTATTTTTTATGATAAATAGGTTCCCGTTTTGACAACAATCACGCTTAATGTTTTACGATGACGCGGTCGATGATATAGTGCGATTATCCAAGTAATATATTTATTCACACGAGAGTTGAGGACACTCGGATTGGTACTTTTCGGGAAATAGGGACTCAGTGCATTCTACAGCTCTGTCGTATGCAGAAGGAATGTGAATGCAAAACGTCTCATTCGCACCCTGTGGTGTTTCCACAGGTTATTTAGAAACGAATTCAAAACATTAGCATAATTTAAATTTTGCTAAATTAGGCATATTCTGCCTATTTATTATGCTGAAGTGCTTTAATCACTAAGAAAGCCCACTAATCGGCACGCATTACGCTTACGATATACTCGTAAGGGCGTCAGTTGTATCGTTGGCGATCAATAAGGACGATTGAGCCGGTAAAAAAATTGTTGGAAAATCTTTTAATGTTCGACATTTTTTATTGAAGTAAGTTTAAAAAATGTATTCCACATAATAATGAATTGTTTATCTATGTCATTAAATGAGGTTTTACAACAAAAATTACTCACGCTCTTCTGTTCTAGGCGTAAAGCTCTTTTTGGATTATATATACCGAATCCGGCTAGTGTGAGGAGTCCCTAAAGATACGTTTACTGGAAAGTTAGCAACTCCCGCATCCGCAGTATCCTTCATGTCTGTGAAATAGCAGACGAACTAAGAGATCCGCCTTTATAGTACAATGAAGTTTAACAGAAGTCAGCTAGGTGTATATATGTAGGTTCTAAAGTAGACGCTCCAAACGAAACCAGGATTTAACTCAAAGAGGATGACGTTAACTGGAAAGAGTCCGAAATGTCAGATTAAATAATATTTAATCTGACAATAATATTTAATCTCAATTATGAAAATTGAATATCTTTTCATAATAATTAAATGAATGTTGCCTTTAAGGTATATACATAGAGAGTATTTTACAACGCTATTTTTAAAATTGCATTTTTCGTAATAAATATTTATAAGTAGTGATGTTACCGTCATCATTTAAATCTTTGAAATACAAGCAAACGTTATATGCTATAAGAGGAATTTAATACCTGTGTCACCAACTTTATTAATTAATTAATTATAGTGTACTAGTAAACCTTAAAGCTTTGATTCTTTTTCCTTCCAGCTTTGGGATAAGATCGTCTAAAGCTTTGGTTATCTATCAGATATTGAAACTTTATTTAATGAATATGCACGAATCTGAATGCTGCATGCAACATTGCTTGTAAAATTCTTAGATATTGGTACATACCGACAAAGACCGCACAGCTGCATGTTGTAAAAACGAATTCTTTTATTTACTTCGTGTTTAAACTTTAAAAACATCTATTGTTATCGTACTTATTTTATGGCTGTAATTAGTGTCGAACGAATTAATCCTTGTTTTTATTGCATTGCGTCGAAGCTTGCCAGATGTGTGTGAACGGGGGCCCCTTTGTCGGTATTATACAGTTTAGTATAAAACAATGCCCGAATGGAGGGGTGGGGCAGTCAAAGGACGACTACGATACGATTAAGACGTGTAGTACTTTCGATTAGCGACATAGTGACAGACTTTGCGCATGCTGAATTGCACTGAATCGTGCAGTGTGAACTGGTTGCATCCAGTTTTATTTTGTACTTGTTTTATACGTGTTTTGTGTTTGTACAGTTCTAATAAACTGTATAGTAATTCCAACGGCATTTATTTTAATTCGAGTCCTGTAGCTCGTAACAGTATCATTATTTTTATGATTTTTAACCGAAGGGGATTGCTATGGCACATTGTTTATAGTTGGCGAAGCTGTTCAAGGTATCATCACTTAGAAAGGCGATTTCTATTGGACGCCGCAGATATACTACCGTCAACAAGGCTAATCGGTGGTGGTTCCCAGGGCACATTGCCGAGAGATTACCGTATGGTCGTGGACGGCGGCGACACTCTTGGCTGGTGATCCGCCCTGGCCTTCCCAGGCGGAGGTGCTTACCAAGGCACGATGCTCCCAACAGGATGTTCAGGCTAGGGGCCTGGTCTACTGCCGGGCAGGGTTAGAGGCGATCATGACACGGGTAAACACAAACATGGTCCAAACTCAGCAAAGAGATTAAGAATCTCCTGAAGCTGGCATTGATACACGGGAGGCATTTCGTCCTTACCTGCAACCAAGGGTCATGCGGACCCGGGGGATTCTGACCTTTAGGATGACGGAGATACTTACTGAGCACGGGTGCTTCGATAAGTATCTGCATCAGATCGTGGAATGTCTACCTTCCCCTCAATACCGCGAATGCGGCCCACAAGACACTGCGTTCCCTACGCTGGTCGAATGCACTGCATGCCAACCTCAGAGATTAGGTCAGTATCAGTTGGGCCGATGCGCAAATTTTCCTCCCGTGATTCCATCGCGGGGGTCTACATGCATTTGGAGATACGGTATATCTTACCTCTGCTGGTGAAGTGGGTCGCTGTGATTCCCGAAGTGGTCCAAGACTTGATTTGTGGATGAATATGAGTGTAGCATCGTTCGAGACCTCATATTCTTCTTATTCAAGCGCGGGCACATGAGACGCAGGTTCAGATTTAGCGAAGTATTTGGGAACGACTGTACCAGGATCCTCACACACACTGTGCGGCGCTTAATCTTACCGCGAAAGGTCTAATCCCCACAAAAGATCCAGTAATGTACGAAATATATTCCCTGCTTAACAAAAACAAACAACCAAAAAAAGCACATTACCGAGAGGTTCAATAGCTAACCTACTTTGTAACAATAAATAAAATAATTGGTCTTAACGTACCCGCCAATGGGCCTTGGACAAGTATGGTGTCCCATGGTACTGTCCGTGCCTATAAAATTGAGAAGTCCGACCGTAGATCTATTATAATCTGTTATATAAACGAAATTTATCACTGAAATTCTTTTATCCCAGAAATTCAAAATTTCGAATCTATATCATGAACAATATATCATTGTTCACGATATGGATTCGAAATTCTCGCAAACGGAAGAGTATAAAAGCATTTAGTATAAAATGAAAATACTTACTGTTTAAACAGACACACTCCAGTAATATGTGGAGACAACAGATAATTTAAAATACAAAGTCCACTGGCGAGCGACTTTAATTTGTCGTTTGAATATGATACGACCCAGTTTTGAAGTTATTTAATATTCCATATGTAGATTATAGAGGGAGGTCCCGCAGTTTCTGACTCTTTTATGAGCTAGAATGGCTGCGTCAGTATTTCCATATTAGTTCTATTCATATACTGTAAAGTATTAGAATATATTATTTACATATTATTGAACATAATATTTTTGTAATATTTTCTTAAGTTTTCGCGACTTGACTACATAATTATACTACGTTTTAACGGTTTTAAGCGTTTAAATTAGATAAGGCTCCCATAGAGTAAATAATGACAATAAACAAAATTAAAATTATTTAACTAAAATGAACTAGTTGGCGGTAGGCTAAATAAAACTTTAACAATATTCGTCGACACTTGACATCTTTGTCTTCCGTGATCACGGCCACTGGAGTGGCCGAAATAACGAAAATCAAATAAATTACCGCGCTCAAAACCGTTAAAACGTAATTTTATTATAGCCAGAGTTCCGAAGCTGTATTAGCTAAAAACGGATGCCTGTCTGTCTGTATATGTTAAATCCATATTTTTTTTTTCGAAATTTTGTTACACATATATTTTATTATTGTTTTATATGTTATAATACTTCCTATAGTTAACTGACCATTAAAACCAAATTTATCATAAGCTCTATACAAGTAATGTCAAAATCCAACCGATGGGAAGGCGAGTGAATGAATAGTAAGATATAGGAATCGGCCCTGAAAAGTTGCGCCATAATAAGTGATGAAATAAAGTGACGGTTTAACTCATTCTAAATTATGCTCGGTGCATTCCAAATCAGAAAGTCTCAGACTAGCAATACTCACAATATTTGCAGTATCATGCTCAGCCTTTGTAAAAGCGATAAATGGGTTGAAAAACGGGAGCCACAGTTATATTGGTAACATAACTAATCGTAAGACTTAAAGGAGCAATACCCGTTATGAAACGGTGTACATCCCTACTAATATTATAAATGTGAATGTACGTTTGTTTGTTACGCTTTCACGCGAAAACTACTTAACCGATCATCATGAAACTTTGTAACATACACAAATTCTTGGAGGTATTAGAAGTAACATAGGATACTTTTTATGAAAAAAAAAATCCACGCAAACGATGTGGCTGGCAGAATAGAATAAGCTCTAACGTACCCTGTATGCAAGAAATACGTAAACCAACACAAGTACAGTAAAAAATATATAAAGAAATATACGTAAATTATATAAAATAAGATGTTGCTAATTCAGAATCTTAGACTATTAATAATTACATTATTCGTCTAAGTTCCGAATAAAAGAAAAATATACAAATATAAAACAAGTTATAGTAAAGCCTTGACAACCTTGTCCATTAAATGGGAAAATATAGTAATCATTATAACTAAAATCGGTTTAGACGGGTATTATTAATATGTTATCATTGTTGTTCCATTATTCTTTTCCTTATTACGTCCAGATTTTGTGAAGCATTAAATTGGGTTTTGCGGATGGCCGCAGATGTCTTCACGGCAATATCAGCGGACAGAGTCTTTCGGGGGCGTTTGGAGGCATATATTCCACCCCCGTACGCATTTGAATAGGCCCATTCTACCTCAGAGTTTTGAGACGCTTCATGCTCTTACAAAGTACGTGTATTACGTTACGTACAGTCTGCCATTCTAGAACAAATACTTCTACGACAAATTTTATTCGTGTAGGAACGTCGAAAGAATAGAATTTCTTGCAGCCGAGCGGCCTGTCATAAGCGGCGATAGAACAACTCACAGCTAAATGGTAGGGTATTTGCTCGTCTGGATGATTACCACCCCTGGTCTAGGGTATGCCGCCATAACAACCTTGACTTATTTTCTGGCATTAGTGGCTAGGTTCCAGTCTCCCTTTAGAGAGAGGCAGCACATTGGTGGTATCTTGGATGTCACAAATGGCCAAAGGCGACGGTAGCCGCTATGATTTCTGCTGAACTCTTGTAATAAAAAAAAAAGATTTTCCAGACCTGATTCAACTATAGTCTGAATATCTGTGTAAACTTTAAATGTTATTTTTTAAATAGTGATGAATATGGGATACTTCTTATCCTAAAAAAATGCGATGGCTTTTCTAGCTATAAACATACGAAGGAAGATTCATGACGAGGGTGTTGCCTCGAAGAGGTTGCTAAAAGCGATAAGGCCGCCCATTGTTTAACATTTATTGTACGTAGTTTTCATTCTTGATGAACAATAAAGTGTTTTCTTACATTTATTCATCCATTATGACGCAGTTTTTAACATGTCTCGCACAACCACATTACTTGAATTAAACATAATTTTGTGAATACAAATGTAAATACCAGGACCGTCTACATTTCTTATTCAAAGAATTTAAAGACGTCGCAAAAATTACAATTTAATTATGTAAGAAAGAGAACCTTTGCTGTGCTCCAGGATATTCAGTTACGTAATACCGTTATATAAGGATGTATGAAATTATCTAATTCGTTTCTGTTGAGACGCTTGGACCATGAGGTCTTGAGGCCGTGAGCCAAACAAACAGTGTTCAAAATGTGTAATCGTCTCTTCCAGAGGTCAGAGAGCAGGGGCCCTACTCAGTTATTACTATCTCGACAAAACCGCCAGACACTGTCGTCTCCAACGTAGGTCAGGATGATTCTGATATCCTGTTAATATCAATCACGTGCCCGAGGCACGCCATTTCACGTTTATAAACATTTAAAACCAAAAACTCGCAAAATAAATGTTTAAAATCTTTGTCAGTTTTTCAGTGTCAAAGACATTTTTGCAAATGGTAAAACCAATTCTTATCTTTTATTATTTAACCGCGACGACATCAAGAAGATATTGTGGATTTGTAGAATAGGAATCTTGACACTACCGCCAGGGAATCTTACTTTAAATATCTTGATTGAGGTATACTTTCTTTAATGGCAACACACAGATAGCATAATTGGGCCCTTGGTACTTACCTTGATTGTACCGAGGTTACTACCATCTAGTGATGTAAAGATGTACGCAATTTGGACACTACCCATATATTATGTATTGTATGTATTTATACATATGTGTTCTTCATTGCCGATTTCGGTAAAAGTTACCCAAGGCTAATATGGCTGGTCAGGCCGAATTTGCTTGTATGGATAGGTCTATGAGAGCTTGGGTCTCTTTTTGCGAGTTTGGCGCTTTAAATCCAAATGTAGGCCTCTGTATACATTTGTAGTGTATATTTGTTCAGTAATCTTTAATGTCATAACAATTTATTTTTAAAAAGACAAGTATGGGCACAGTTAAGGATAGAAACGATAACGGATAACGAAAGGATAACGAAATATTTTTGGTGACATATTAATGGTTCAGCAATGGAGTAGTATGAAAGTTGTAGTAATTGCCGAATACTGATTAAAACCACTTCAATACTTCTTTAATTACTTGTGCCGGTTTTCTGGGCCTGTAGGTAAGGTCATGCTACAAACCCGACAAATGCGTTTTTTTTTTGCTTGCATTTGTCTCAATTATTTAGGATCGGCTTGATCTTGCTTGTCTTTACAAAATCCAATCGTTAATTTTGGTCTAAAATTACTATTGATGTAAACTTATAACCGTAATATTGCCGCGCGTTTTTTTATTTATTGCACGAGATCAGCAGACAGGCAGACGACCCACTTGATGTAAAGCGGTTACCATCACCTATGGACATTTTCAACACCAAAGGTGCTACAAACGCGCTGATGCTCTCTTAAGGGAGACTGGAACCTGGTCACTAATGCCGGAACACAACTAAAGGTTGTTATGGCGGCATATTCTAAGGTAGCCATCTAGTCGGGCAAATACCCTACCACCAGGCTGTGGGTTGTTTCGTCGCCTATTACGACGGGCCGCCCGGCTGCAGGAATTTGTATTCTTTCTCCGTTCCTGCACGGATAGAAATTGACTTTGATTTTCTAATTTCTAGGAAATGTGGGTGGTATTGTTTACGATTGGTAGTATCAATTTCGTTTTATTTTCCTTCATGAGCTGCACGTGGTAATAGAACTTCTTAAGTGACTACCAAAATTCGTTTTTTTTTTGAGGCGAGGGAAAATGCTGACCGATTTACGCACTCTCTGGGCCGTCACTAGGAAACGGCACGCATCCATCGGGGGCGATAACGCTAGCAATAGTATGCTTTGATTGCGCTCCGTCCGCGATGGCGTGACACAGAGGAGTGTGCAAGACTCAGAGCGATGCCGCACGGGCGAGCAACCTCAATACCCACTAAAAACCCCCTCCTCCCTTGTCGACCCTGCGCTTTGTTTGTGATGGAAAGACTGAGATATAGAACATAGTTACGCAACAGTCGATCCAGCGCAATAAAGTGCCTGGAGTGTGCCCTGGGAGAACCCACCCCACTTCGAAACGGGGGCAGATGAATCCCTTGCGTTGCCTAGTAGCAAGGGCCCCCCGTACCGGAACCTAACTCAGGGAGGGAAGTAATGCGCGTACCTGCCTCTCCGGGTGCCAGCTGAAGGCCGGCGACCTCGAGTAGAGACATTAGCACGCGCTGCAGGACTTCGCTCCCTGTCCCTTTCTGCGGCCTCTTTGAGAGACATTACTGCCTCACAGAAAGTAACCGCAGACTCCCAGCGGTCGTCGCTGTGCAACATGGCCGTTACCAAGTCGCCAAGCGATCCGACGGCTCCTACGTGCGTCTCGAGCTCGAAACGCTGAGGCGTCCATGCAGCGCACCCGAAAAGCGTGTGAAACGCCGTATCGGGTGCGCCGCACTGGCGGCAGTCCGGAGAAGGCAAGCAGCCTACAATGCGAAACAGATACTGATCGAAACAACCGTGTCCGGTCAGTATCTGCGTCGTCCTGAAGGTCAGGGTTCCGCTGGTGCGGGTGACCCATCTCTCCAGCTGCGGCCTGATTGCATCCACCGTAAAGCCGCCGGCCACAGGATGTTCGAGGTCACGAGACCATTCGACGAGGCAGCAAGCGGTTTCCCGCTTCCTGACTGTCTCTAATTCGACTTGACAGAAGGTCAGCCCTCTAGCTAGGGCATCCTGCCGGGTACGTCGAACCCTGGACAGGACGTCTGCCTGGAGATGCCAGGGCAGCTCGCCTGCCAAGAGAGTCGCCGCCGTCCACAACACTGTGCGATACCCCCGTATGGTCCTCACGGCCAGAATCCGCTGCGCGCGGTGCAGCAGGGTTCGGTTGTGGCGGTGAAGCGAATCGAACCAGACGGGCGCACCGTACAGCGCCATACTCCTCAGGATGCCGGAATAAAGTTTCCGCGTCGCATCCCCCGGCCCCCCCACGTTAGGAAGAAGCCTGGAGAGTGCGCCCGCGGAATTCACGAGTTTGGGAACTAGCTGCTCAAAGTGCGCTTTGAACAGCCATTTCCCGTCTAGAACTAGCCCAAGATATTTCATCTTGGGCCCTACTCTGACTGCCACCCCCTGAACTGTAACGGACAGGTCCGGGAGGGATTCCGGAATTTCCTATGGAACATGATGGCCTCCGTTTTCGCGGAGGAGACCTTCAAGCCCAGCCTAGCTATTCGATCTACGACGATCGCCAACCCGTCGTTGGCGACGTCCACGGATTCCGCAAAAGACGCAGCGCGTGCCGTGAGTAGGGTGTCGTCCGCAAAGCAGATCAGCCCTACTCCGGGCCGGACCGTTACCCGAAGGATCACGTCATAGCCTACGTTCCAAAGGATCGGCCCGAGGACCGACCCCTGTGGAACGCCGCACGCGACACGTCGCCGACCTAACACGTGATTGGCGGACTCACCGCCCTCCCAAAGGATATGCCGATCTCGCAGGTACTCGCTCGATATTACGTCAACGGAATTTGACGTAGGTCAAGCCTGCGGGTTAGGCGGTATTTTTTCCTATATTCAACCACATAAGCAATAACAATACATTAACCAGAGATGAAGAGTGACTTCTACGATATAAGAATTTTTTGTCAAAAAAAAATCTCGCTGATTTAGATTCTCTTCTATATTCTACCTTCTCTTCTATCCTGCATAAAGATTTTCTCAACACTAAAATGCATGTTTTGTTGTTAGTATGTTTACGTGCTGAACTTATTGATTCATGACAATTGGACATTAAAACAAGAAAACTATTTCTATTTGAATATTAAACTTCAGCGATTATAATTTTAGTTAATTTAAAATGCAGATTAGATAATAAAAACCTTTAACCACTGGCTAACACTTTTGCCTTTTAGTTAATTATTTCGTGTTGTTTAAAGGAAGATAAATTGCCCGACCGACTTCCTGCACCGTGTTTATGAGCTTTGTTTTCGTATTTTATTCGGGTTTCTTTTGTTATACAGCGAGAAAATTACTTTTTAATCGGTAGCAGAGCTGGAAAATGCTTTATTATCTTACAAGGTGAGCGAAATGACCGGTAAATGTTACGATTATTTAAATATTTCTGTTTATTGCTAAGAGCGTAATCCGCTTTGATACGCTTTTGCGAAAGAAATTAGAACATTTCAAACCAGAGATGACATATATATTACAAATTTTCAGTTAATATCGTTATATTTAGTTAATAATCATTTATGTTTTTTTTATAATGTCCTGCATCTGCGATAATGTTAATGTAAATGCGACATTGTTATTAATAGTTAACGACATTAAACATTGACAGATAACTAAGTAATCATTAACAGTGTTATTTTTAACGCGCTTGGCCACAATCGCTAACACTCACACAGTTCCATATGGAACATAAACTCATTTTAAGGGACCGAGTTATTTCCAGTACTTTGTTCGAAATAATATAAAAATAAGAAAGATAAATATTATAAAATAATCCTTACCTTAGGACAGCAAAAATTTATTTAAAAGGTAATTTGGAGTGGGCTTAACACGGTGGGGTATATTTTTTTATTAAAATTAAGTACAACATTTCTACGGTGCAAATTTTACTGTTCCATGGGAGAGGGTCTACAATGTTATATTTCTATTTAAATACCCCCTAGAAATGTATTTATTCAGCAGTCAAAGTACATACGTAATATCTAAGTTATTTAATACAGAATCTGAACAACAATTTTAAGGCCAATACTATGTGAAAATCTGGTGAAACGTTCAACATTGCTCGAAATAGTAGCGGAAATGCAGTACAAACTACTTTAGTCATGACGACAGCAAACTGGCAACAAATTTCTAGCTTGTTTTATTTTGTAGCAAACTAGAATATTTACTTACAATTATAAATTATTTAATTGTAATAAATTAAAGACTTTACAGCGACCCAAAGTGGGTATGGGTTCCGAAACGAGAGCATGCCACTTTTCTCTGTCCTGCGCAGTTTCTTGCCAATTATTGGCTCGTAGCTCCGACAGATCAGCCTCCACTCTGTCCTTCCAGCGATATTTGGGACGGCCGACCGGACACCGACTGGACACCGACCGGACACCGACCTACGTGCGGTCCCAAATATGCTTTCCTCACGCTGTGATCCTCTCCCATCCGTTCTACGTGACTAAGCCAGCGGAGGCGGTGAGATTAAAGACCTGCTTATCTTAAAATGTTCATTACAGCTATTACGTCGTTCAACTTCTGGCCAAGTAACAGAGAACATCTGTATAAAATTAGGGGCTGCATGTCAAAGAACTGATAAGAATGAATAAAATCGTGTGAAAGAAACTATTTTTTAAGGTAAAACAAAAAGTATTTCGGTAAAGTTCCGCGCAAGCAAATTCTTTTTTATTTTATTGCAGGAGTATAGCAGACAGGCAGATGACCCACCTGATGGAAAGTGGTTACCATCGCTTATGGACATTTGCAACACCAAAGGTGCTACAAATGCGCTGCTGCTCTCTTAAACGAGACTGAAGCCTGGTCACTAATGCCGGAACACAACTCAAGGTTGTTATGGCGACATACTTTAGACTAGGGGTGGTAGCCATCCAGTCGGGCAAATTCCCTACCACCTGGCTGTGGGTTGTTTTGTTGCCTCTTACGACAGGCCCGCCCGGCCGCAGGAAATTGTATTCTTTCTCCGTTCCTGCACGAATTTGCGGATATAGCTAGTTTATAAATATAAATAAAAAATGAGCAAATATTCATTTGCATAGCCACTTAGCCAGTATCAAATGGGCAGTACTCAATCTCCAACCCTACAAGGGTCATCAAGGCAGAGGAAACTCTTTAACTGGTTAAGTGATTATGTAACCAATAATTAGATAATTTTTCTTCGTAGAGTAAAAATATTGTTACGGGTTGCGAGACTCGAATTAAAATGCCGTTACAATTACTATAGAGTTTATTAGAACTATACAATCGCTCGACTCCCCCCTCCCTCAACCAGGCCATCGTTTTATACTGCACAAATGCAATGTGGGCCCGTATCGTAGTTGACGCAATCCGTAACACGTGGCCATAAACGAGTACAATAAAATAATGGGTTGTTCTCTAGAAACTTATGTTAATAAATAAGTAAACAAAAGAGGACCATCATAAAAGAATTACAATTAGATCAAATGCCAACAGGTAATAAAATGTGTTTGTTTAAGATATGCAGGTGGATTTTGTTTTTCTCGGGATCTGAGTTGTAACAATACAATTATTTTAATTTTTAATTGCAAAGACGTTCTTAAAATTACTTTATGGCACAAGTCTATTGCATGGATGAACTAATATTAAAAGTACTTACAACATAATTTTACGAAATATGTCATTTTAAACAATATTTCAAAACAAAACTAATTAAAACGAACCTCTATAATGTAAGTTTAAGTAGTTAATAAAGTTTAAAACTTGTGAAATTGTACGGGTTTAAACTACAGCGTTAGTAGAACGTTAATAAGTCACAGCAGTCTGGATGCAAATATAAAACTGTGATAATATATTAAGTAATAGAACGTGTCCTTATCCCTAAGGACACTCGTATTTGCGACAGTCTTCATATCCAGGACATAGCATAGCATAGGAAAAAACGTACATAGTGTACACGATAGATTAATAAATTTGAATTGATTGACAAAATCTATATAAAAGCGAGTAAAGATGGTGGGGGGAAACTAGTAGTACAACTACAAGAGATTCTTCTACACCAGTGTTTTTCAACCTGTGGGTCGCGACCCCTAGGGAGGTCGCAGAGCCTTACTCCGGGGCTCGCCGGCAAAAGGGAAAAGGCAATTTAAATTTATATCTCGTACTTAGGTACTTTCTACACTCAGTAGCTTTTGTAAAGGTTCTAATAATGAATATAGGTGACAATATAGAGAAAAACATGAACGTAGTCTTATAAATTACTGACTTTTGTCGGTTTATATCCCAAGGGGGTCGCCAAAATTTTTCAACATATAAAGGGGTCGCGTATTCAAAAAGATTGAAAAGCACCGTTCTACACTATTAAGATCACGTTTTAAGAGAATGTGCGGAATACATAATATTATACATAGGCTTCATGTCTTGAAAGACGATGTACCAATGCACTAACAATAAAGTATACGGTAGCATACTTTATATTTCGCCCAAGCGTAATAAGCGATTTTAATTGTGTGTAAAAGCAACGAAAATCTAATAAAACCGTAGAGGCACAAAGATTCCGAGATAGACTGGAAATCCTACATACACCACTAAATTCGTAAATATAGTAGTATTAAGAATCAAGGATAAATAAAATACAACTTTTATATAAATATATAACAAGCAGCTAGAATAAACTTAATTTAAATAAATAAATATATTAGTGTTACGAATATAATAAATAACATTGTAACTAGTAAAAAAGTAGAGTAAGAAAGTAGCATTTTATTAATGTATAAAAATATACATATCTGTAGATAGTATAAGAAAATGTAATTATTTTTGTGTCGGAAGATATTATAAGTACATATAACAGAGTAGAGGCAAGACAATTTCTTTTAAGTATTTACTTGGTGGTGGTTAGAAAGTTGATGCATGTCTGTACGTCAGACAGCAGAATAAGCAATATATTTGAATATATTATTTTTATGCTGCCAGGTATTCTCATTGTATCATCACGTAGATCGAACAATTATTAAGACAGAATTAAAACAAAATATGTAAGTCTTTGTAATAAATAAAAATATAATAATATAAAAAGAGACAAAAAGGCCAACCAAGACCCTGACATCTCTGGTTTGTTCGCAAAAGGAGGAGACAAAAATAGAGGTGAAAATAAAACTTTTTTATCAAGGCTTTTAAATCCTTTCAGAATAATCAAATTGCTTTGAAAGTGGTGGAGAGACTCATCACTTTCAATAAGTAATCTGTAAAATTCAACTATGAAAAGCATAATTATATTAATTTCCATTATATGTAGAAAATATAATAATTATTGTGAGGTACGGAATCAACTTTTTTACGAATGGAGCCGCGTCAAAGCGCTCGTCATTAAACTCATTTAAATAAACTAACTTTTCCTCACAAGTCATATTCACTATACAAATATCCGCCTACAGGAGATCCATGAATCGTATTTAATGAAAATGAGGAAATGAATAGTAGCCAACACGGACATAGCTCGAATAGTTGAATAATGTATTTAATGAGTGCACTTGAGGTGCTTAGTTGGAAAACATTCCTCCGTGTTGTTACGGAGCGGAGCACGTTCCAGGTACGACGTGAGGATCACGCCTGGCTAGAATTCCACATGGGAGTGACGAAAATAGCCACAGTATATGATATTATAGTATCACAACTTATCATAATGGAAAAATATATTATTGATCTAACACATTTGACTGCTTCTGTAATCTAAGCGTCGGTTTACCTTGTTTAAAGGCTCTCTTAGTTTCAGGTTTAATTCACAGCAGACTAAAATACTACCTTCCGGTGGTGCTAATCTCAAACGTCTAAAACAGAAAAAATAACTGGTTAGTTTTTTTTATTTTGGTCTGGAATTGGTACCAGAGTTGTCCGTTATTAAGGACAAGTGTAATTTATTTAGCTTAATATCATACAATATGTGTATTTGTGAACTTATTTATTATTATTTATATTGCAATCAGGCTAATATGGTATAAAGTTTTATTTTCAAATTTGATTTACAAATTAATTACAATCACCGTTTTAATGGTAAAGAAAAATATCGTCAAACAACCTGTACGCTAAGATTACTCAAATATAAAACTCACTAATCCGCTGTGTTTTGCTCAAATAAGATTATTAGCCGAAGTTCGAAATCTTAATCTTTTTTAGAAAACAAAAAGTATATTATTATAGGATTTTAATTGAAGTTTAATGTTTTTTACTTATCAAAAATAATAGTTGTACTAATGTAATAGTAAATTAACTATTACGTTATTACATTGTCTACAATTCATAGTTTCTTTACATAACTTAGAACATAATATTTTTTATTGTACACAAGAAAACAGAATTAACAATTATTCAACTAATACAGTCCGCGGTCCTATCACTTATAACGATTTTTTCATACAACCTTCTAGAGATATTCAATAGTGGGTCGGTATTCAGAGCGCATAGTAAAAAAAATTTGTATATATACTTACTAATATACCTTACACTGTGGCACAAATTTATACAACGAACAGCTAGCCAAAGTGTGTTTGCTTTGATTTCACTCTAGCATGTAAGCTAACATGTTGTCCGGTAATTTTGTGTAGCTTGTGTTGTAGCCACCAAGGAATTACTTACTTCCATGGAAACTAGCAGATCACTAGAACATTCAAATACCACTGCACTGCGCTGAACTCTACTCATAAATGAAAAAAGTTTAGAGAACTTTTTCGTGAAAATGTAACAAATGAAATATCCTTTACTTTATGCAGCAAAATTTGCTCTCAGCCTTTTAGATAGATAGATAACACTTTATTACTCACCAAATATACAATTTCAAATACACAATTACAATATTGTCATGGTAGAAATTAATAATAGGCGGCCTTATCGCTGAAAGCAATCTCTTCGATGCAACTTAACTTAAGGAAAAATTTAACCTGATCTGGCGATTTAGGTGGTGCAGATCATTAAATTTATATTATAAATAAACATACTTAAACTACATAATTTATACAATTAAATAAATAATTATATTAATAAATAATATTATTATTAATAAACAATATTAATTTTTACAATTAATTAAATAAGTTAAACTGCCTTTAAAATTAAATACATACATAGACATATATATTAAATAGTCTATAATATAAGAATTAGGCATAATTATTTAAGGAAAAGTAGTGTTTTCTGAGTGTGTTCTCTTAAATGTAGGCGATGTTTCGGCCTCTCTGACAGTAAGAGGTCACAATAAAAAAAAAATTCAATGTTCAAGAAGCGATATTTCAAAGTGAAACACCGTTTTACAATTAAATTGCGCAACATATTTCAAGTAGCATCTAGTTGGCAATAATTGGCACATAACGTTCCGAGAAGCTTAGCATTCTTTACACCCTCAAATGAATAGAGCCGTTTTGTAGATTGTCCCCCAGACACCTTTTCTTAGACAGTATCGCTGGCGAAAACGGCAAGAAGCGTTCATAATGTTGTGCTCGCATGCTCAAGGGAACTTTCAGAATGAGCCATTTTTATATCCCGATTGTGATGTAGGTGTATTGATTCCGAAATACGTGCCCAGCTTTATGTGAATGGTTGAGAGTTAATTTCTATTTTCGTCCTGGAAATAAATTTTAAACGTGTCAGTTGTGGTCACTGTGTCTTTGTGTGAAATGGGTTATCATTTCAAGAGATCCCTGAATGTAGAAAATGTTAAATTTCCTCCAAAATGTCAAGGTTGCTGTGTCGGAAAATGAAATTTTACAACCGAATGAATAAAATCCCTCACATAATTAGTTTGTTACAGCCATAACATGAATTTCTCGTTAATACACTTCAAGTGTAATTTTCTTTAAAGACTTTGTAATGTTATGCTTTGCTTAAGGGCCTGTTTTTCCAGATCTGTCATATGTATAAGAGGTAAAATAGATATATAATAATAAGAATGAGGTATTGACTTAATTTATTGAATAAACTTAAGGGACTGTGGGTACAATACATCACAAATAAGTTAAGTTTTCTTGCATTGCATTCGATTGTATGTAATTTTATAATTGTAATCTCCTGTATTATATTAATATAATAATTACCCAATAAAAAAAAAATAACAATAACACATGATAATTTAAGGAGGAAATGGACAGTATATCCGCCACGTACGTCCTACATGGCTTTGCAGGTTTAACTCATCAGTTATCGCGATGTACAGGTTTTACCACTAGGTTTTCCTAGGTTAGCACATGATAATTGTAACAATATGCACATTAGAGCAGAAAACTGCCAAGTGGTGCATGCGTTCCGGCCAGGATTGTAACCTGCACCCTTTGAGTTTTGGGACGTGTGTGCTAGCCTTTACGTTATCACAACTACTTATATCATAATATTAAACAATATATTATAAACCTATATCTTAATTATAGAAAATGCATGACTTCACAATACGATAATTTTTGATTTAAATACGTATATTTATATATTTCGTGCAATAATCATAAAATAAAATTGGAAATGTTTTACCTTTCTTGTAATTTTTAAACGAGCATATACGATAGCCTGATTGATTAAGTGAACGCAAATTCTGCCAGCATTCTTTACGGCAACGCCCTCCACGTTGGCGTGAAGTAAGTTCCGGATTCATTTTCTAGAATGCTCAATTTCGTGAACGAAGTTTTATTTTTTACTAGGGTCTGGATGTCTGAAATCGGCCCCAGAGTGATCCGTTGTTGTATGTTAAATAACAAAAGCGTAACTTGCTTAGCTTGTAAATATACAATATGTGTGTTTTTGTCTGCCTATTATAAAAAAAATATTTAAAATTTAATTTGAGTATTAAAAACTATTTTTGCGAGCGATAATATTAGGACAGTCCACCGTTTACGTCGAATATCTACTTAAATCTTATTTAATAAAAAAAAACCTAAAAGCCTCCCTTTTAAAATACGCTCAAAGAAAGCAGACGCTTTAATGGTCATAAGATTAGCCTCCGCTGTGATTTGTTTGATGTCACGTCATTACACATTTTATTACTCGAATTTTGCGACCGAGGATTTTGCGGCCCTAAAATTATTTCTATTGTGCTATAAAATATTGTTGTTAAGGGAACGTCTGGGGTGTTTGTGTGTAGTGAGCAGACATGTGTGCATTATTGCGGGTATGTTATAATATATTGTTGTTAGGGAACGTTTCTGGTCTTTGTGTGCAAAAAGCGGAGGTGTGTGCATAAATGCGGGCATGTTATAAAATATTGTTGTTAGGGAACGTCCGTGGTATTTGTGTGCAATGAGCGGATGTGTATGCAGTAAAGCGGGTAGGCTTTAATTGAGGCTGTATAATATTTGTACGTATTTCTTTTGTTATAAAGAATTGTGCCGTTGGTTCTAAACAATGGGCAAGTTCCTTTATCGTTGTGGTGGAAGTTATGTGGTTCGCTTTACTGGCAACTGTACTTGACAGGCTTGGCTTCGGGCTATTTTTTGCATGAGTTTAGTAGACGTAGACGATTCACTTGATGTAGAGCGGTTACCAACGCCTATGGACATTTGCAACACCAAAGGTGCTACAAATGCGCTGCTGCACTCTCTTAGGGGAGACTGGAACGTAGTCACTAAGGTCGGAATACAGCTCAAGGTTATTATGGCGGCATATTCTAGACTCTATTAATTTTATAAGAATTCCGATTTTCCGAAAGCAGATGCCGGTACCTTCTTCAACAGAGACATTTCGTATGAAGATATATAGCGATAGAGCATTCAGCTAGGAGATATATTTTACAATATATAGGTATATATGATAGGAAAAGATGGCGCTGCGATCGTGTCTTTTTTGGAATGTACTGAACATATATGAATGAAACTAGATATAGTGCTGGCTTATAACCCGACTTAACACTTAGAATACATTTTATTCCAAAAAAGATGTCGTTTCTATAAAATAAATAATAGTATAGATTAGCTAAATAGATGGCGACGGATGATGGATGATGGACACTAACAAATACGCTATCATAGGAAACAAGTCATTTATTGTATTACTTCAAATCAGGTTGGCTTCGACTTGCCTCTATGTTTTACAGGGCAGCTGTTTAAACTATATGGCCTTAGTTTCTTTGTTATTGTAGTCAATTGAACAAGAAACAGTAAAGCTTTAGATCCAATATATATAAAAAGTTTTATATAAACAACCTAATTTAGTTTTTTATGTCATTAACGTAGAGCTACTACGGACTACTACCTAGTAGCTCTATGTTACTTACTACTAGGCTATCACCTAGGGTTTTACAAGTAGGGTAGCAGGGAAAATTCTAGTTGGTATATAAAATTCTTCTTCGTTTTCTCATAAAATGTGTCACAATTTTGTTTCTTGGCATTACTTTCCCTTATGTATATTTGATAAGGCTGATGGAGAAAATATTATTTTACAGACAAATGGGGGCCACTAAAAGGGGTTATGTAAGCGGATCAGTACAAACTTTAATAAGTAGCATAAGATAGCGGATTAGAGGACAAGGTTCTATTAACGTCCATTTGGATTAAATAATAATGTATAAAGATTAGTATAAGTTTGCACGTATAATACACAAACACACATTTTATACACACTTAAAGCTTTTTGTTCCTTTTAATAATGTCAGAACAATCGTATTAAACAATAAAAATCAAAAGTAGAATGCCTTGTGGCGTCATCTACAACTTATTTTTCCATTTAATGTCACAATTTTCTAATAATTTTCTGGCTCTCGTACTTGAACAGGGTTTTTTAACTTTAAAACGTGACGAAGAGGCAATGACGTCTTTTTCAATATATAGCTTGTGTGCGTGGATTCGAAGTTAAAAAAAAACCCGGATATTCCGTATACACGAAACCTCTGATAATAGTATAATTTTGTTGCTGTCATTTTTTAAGTAAATGTTTTTCACATAACAATAAATAAGTACAAATTAGTTAACCTTACTCAAACTTACGAGTATGTCCAAACACTATGTCCACCTTTGGCTTCAGAATGATTTACCTTGCACATATCTTTAAACAGTTCATTAATGATTCAAACAATAAGAATCACTTTTCAGGGCGGCCGTCATTTAGTTTGTTTCAACAACTCACTGCACTTGATAAAAACTTATTATTTATTACTTGTCTATTTAACACCGCAAAGAGTCCGACGACACCTTGGCGGCATCGTCGTGAAGTCAGCCATTATTTGGAGAAACAAAGATAGATATAGATACATACCAGTACACAAAAAGAGAAGGAAATATGCATGCATAAAGAATGTGCACATGAAGTTTGAACATGAGGTGGGGTTAAACACCACATAACAAACAAACATAACAAATACAGCTTTTATACAAGTAACAGCGTAAGCGAGGTCAAAATCTATAAACACGATCAATACAGCGTCGTGTAGCTCTAATATTAAGACTGACTTCATACCCTGATTGCCAAGTTGATTTCAAGCGAATTATGGTAATTATGCGGAGTAAAGGAGACCTTTTTATTACGCAACTACGAACAGAACTCTCTTAAGAGAGTTATATATCCTTTGGAACAGAACGAACTAAAAACAAAAGAAAACACAAAACATTCAGAAACCAAATGATGGTGGTGCCAACACTGTTAAATGCATTTTTGTATTTTTATGGCCTCAGTCTGGCATCTGCCAGTCTATCAAAGGTGATTTTCTCAGTACATTATACCCAGTCAAGGACCTAAGTAAAGCAACAGACCTGGCAAAGGTACGGTGCCGACACTTCTACAGCTAAACGGTTGTTCTTAGAGGCGGGAGTTAAAGAACTGTTCAGAATTACGGATTTACTGCGTAGTTGTCAGTGCGACTCGAAGAAACTCTTTTTTCACGCTTATAAATAATAACGTATGTATGTATAAATAATAACATATTTTTCAGGGACTATAAGTAGAATTGATAATATAAAAATATCTAGTAGCTATATAGTAGTATTTAATAGTGTTTTCCTATATTTTGTTAGTTAACAATTAATGTTAAACACAACTTGTTTATAAAGCTGTTATAAGTATAAAGATGAAAATTAATCCTTTATTTAACCTTTACTCGTATTTTTGCGTTATGGTTTGAATTTCTTTTAAAGCAGCATTTTATTAAGCATTTCTAATGTTTACCCACCTTACAACAAAATACAGAAATGCTTAGTTATAATTAAATCCATTGTTCTACGGGGTCAAAGGAGCTTTATTTTAATATCGTCATTGCGTCAGAATTTAAACGACAAAGAACCGAGAGTATAAAGACCAACTTAAATTATAATGTGGGATCTGATTTTGATCTTTATTCATCGTAGGTCAGATTAAAAGTCGGTAGGGTTTTGTTATAATTAATGTACGGGATCTTGTAGATATTCTTCCTAGATATTCCTTATATTCCCTATATTTGATAAAGAACTTTATGAATTAATTTGTTTTATTTGAAAAAATTTTTTTTCATACAGTCCAAATGGAGTTTTATTTAAAAGAAGCAAATGCCACCAATACAATCTAACCGAAACGAAATAATTTAACAAATACTAACCCAAATTAAAAACTATTAAATTACATTAAATCAAAGGCAAAAAAGCTAAACTAACTTAAAAATAAGATTAAATACGAACATAAACTAAATAATAAATAGTAAAACGGTCCTATAAATCATATAACTTAAAAAAAACCTATATCAAAGGTTGTCCAGCCCCACCAATTTGAACAATAGAATATAAAATATATATAATAATTTACAATTGCAGGGGTCATTTTAAGAATATTGGGTACGCAATGATAAAGCACATTATAGAAATGCTATGTCTAGTTGAAACTATAAATCTACTTACTAACTTTGTATAAACCCTTTATTCACTAACCTAACAACGTTAATTAGTCTTATGACCCTGCGCTAATTACGTTAATGTCAGTGTTAATGACTGTGTCCAAATTCGTCTTATTTATAGCGTTAAAATATAAGGCGTTAACGATTAGCTGCATTATTTTATTTAAATATTATTGTATGGGTGGGTTAACAGTTAATGTTTAACGTCATTTTCAATATCGCATCTCAAACAACGCATTAAAACCTTGGCTATATAGCCAAGTATATATGTACTTCATGTTTTTATTAGTGCATTAGTTAAACACAAAATTGCACAGGTGTAAGGGCTTAACTGAAAACAAGTGGTAAAATCGAAAAGTTGCACTGTGCTATACTCGTTTTGGATTTCACCCGTAAGTGGCACCTAGCGTATGTTTCATAGTCAACTGATTTGTTTTTCAACATTTCATAATAATATTGAGGATAAAGGTATTTTACTTTATTTTATTCGGCAAACTTACAGTTTATAACTAAGTAAATGCTATTTCAAACAACTACAACCAATTAACAGTTTTCACATATAGTTATATATATGGGGCCTTACTTATAATCGTTTCTTAAATTTAAAGAAACTGCTCAGCAACTGATTAGTGAAAATCTTACCCATAAACTCCTCTAGTCGAATACTTTGGGTACAACCTACGTTAATCATTCAAATTTCGTTTATCTGTGCTCCCTTTAGGTAAAAAACAGGTAATACATGTTTATAAGTGAAAAAATAAAATATTAATGGATTAGGGTCTGATTCTGATTCTCTCACTTAAGAGATGCCTAATCGTTTCTTAACGAGATTATAATAAGTAAGGCCGATGGCTTGCATATACAACAATAACACTGTATAAGAACATAATCTATATTATATAATAAAATAGTAGAGGTCAAATTTCTGTACAATTCAAAAAAATGCTAAAAACCGAGTCAGGGGGATGTTAGAAGTGAAATAGAACTAATTTGGATTTTTTTTGAATTTTTTGTTTCTCTGTTTGTCTGTCTGTTTGTAACGGCTAATCTTCGAAACGACTAGACCGATTGAAATGAAATTTTGTATGTTGGCAGCTTATATCCCTGGTCAACATATAGGATACTTTTGATCCCGAAAAATTAAAGAGTTCCCGTGGGATAGTTAGAAAGCTTTAATTACTTAAACCGCTTATAACAGACTAAAAGTAATTTCTCTGCAACGTAACATAATAGAAGCGGATAATTTGACAGGGTGTGGTGTCAGTGAGAGAGTTTTGTCTTATATATATAATATA
This sequence comes from Dendrolimus pini, assembly GCA_949752895.1. Classification (NCBI taxonomy): domain Eukaryota; kingdom Metazoa; phylum Arthropoda; class Insecta; order Lepidoptera; family Lasiocampidae; genus Dendrolimus; species Dendrolimus pini. The sequence goes on from OX457133.1 coordinate 16,386,771, forward strand.
TAAAGCAGATAAGTTTGTTTCTTTGTTTGTTTGCTTGAACGTGCTAATCTCAGGAACTACTGGTCTGATTTGAAAATTTTTTCAGTGTTAGATAGCCCATTTATTGATGAAGGTTACAGGCTATAAACCATCACGCTAAGAGCAATAGGAGCGGAGCACCAATGAAGAATGTTTCAAAATCGCGGGTGTTTTTTAATTTCCTTTCCACGTGTACGAAGTCACGGACAGAAGCTAATCTTATATATAAAAACGAATCGCAAAATGTGTTGGTAAGCGCATAACTTGAGAACGACTTTACCGATTTTGATGACATATTGTGTGTGTGTTTGAGTGGGTCCCGGGATGGTTTAAAACCACAATTGGAACCGGTAGATGGCGCTGAGATCGGGTTCTAGAATCCTCCTAATCACCTGGACCGATTATGGTGATTTTGTTTTTGTGTCATGAAACAAAGTCTTTTAGGAATTCAGAAAATATGGCGGTACGAAGTTCGCCGGGTCATCTTATCTTATATATAATAAGAAAACTTCTTTTAAAAAAACCGACTTCAAAAACTAAACAGTATAAAATAACTTATTTCTAAAGCGATGTATTATTATTAATATAAATTATCTAAAACATCTTAAAGTCGGTGCTTTGTAATTTTCAAAATATAGTCATTTTAATGTTTTACTTTGCACTGACTCCGAGATGTTTTAGATAATTTATATTAATAATAATACAAAGCTTTAGAAATAAGTTATTTTATACTTTTTAGTTTTTTTGTTTTTGAAGTCGGTTTTTTTAAACGAAGTTTTTTCATTTTATTTGTTACTTTTTAGTGCCTAGCTATGTATGGGTAGAACTACGCAAGGTGCCGCGCTTTAAAAAAAAAATAGGTCCCAAGAAACGGGAACATAAAAATGTTCGTAAAATGAAAACTACTAGGCCCAACTATATCAAATTTTTAGGGGACTATATGGCAACTATTCCGCGTCGAACAAAAAAAGAATCACGTAAATCGGATCATAAATCTCAGAGTAATCGGTGTACATATGGAACGGAATAGAATTTTTTTCAAAAAAAATGTTCATAAAATCAAAACTATTGGGCCAAACTATGTTAAATTTTTAGGGGACCAATTGGAAGCTATTCCGCATCGAACAAAAAAGAATCACGTAAATCGGATCATAAATCTCGGAGTAATCGGTGAACATACATAAAAAAAAAACATAAAAATAAGATCCCGACGAATTGAGAACCTTCTCCTTTTTTTGAAGTCGGTTAAAAACGAATCGCAAAATGTGTTAGTAAGCGCATAACTTGAGAACGACTTTACCGATTTTGATGAAATATTGTGTGTGTGTTTGAGTGGGTCCCGGGATGGTTTAAATCCACAATTGGAACCGGTAGATGGCGCTGTGGTCGGGTTCTAGAATCCTCCTAATCACTGGGAGCGATTCGGGTGATTTTGTTTTTGTGTCATGAAACAAAGTCTTTTAGGAATTCAGAAAATATGGCGGTACGAAGTTCGCCGGGTCAGCTAGTTATTATAAAAAAAACTATGAAAGATACAATAAAAAGCATTTGATAAAGAATGTAAGCTATCGTCTTAGTGGAAACTGTGTTGAAATAAACTAACTTTATGTATCTGAACAACTGCAAACCAACCGCTCCCGGGAAAATTTCCGCGGTATTCCTGGCATAATAAATATCACACATTTTATAATATTAAATTTGCTATCGATCAGTAAAAAAAATCCATTAGGATTCGATTTTTTTAATCTGACCAAAGAAAATTTTCCGCGGGATTTCTAGGCTAGAAAGTAGCGCAGATTTCAAGTCTAAGAATTTGCTGTCGATCAACGAAAAACACATCGAAATTGACAATAGTTTTTACGTAAATCTCGAACAAACAGGAAAACCTTGAAACAGAGAAGAAATCCTAAAAATAATTGCATCGTATTCACGTCGTTTATATAGTCTATTCCAGTTATTTTTTTTTAATTGCTTTAATGTACTGACACGGCATGTATAGAATTTTATAATATTATACTGGACTCGAATTAAAATGCCATTGGAATTATAATAGAGTTTATTAGAATTATACAAACACGTATAACACAAGTACAAATATAACCCTACACAATAAATCCAAATGTAATGCAGAAGGTCGTAATTCAATTAAATGCGCAAAGTCCGTCACTATTAATTTCCCGACTGTACACACACGTCTCGCCTTGATCGTGGTTCTCGCTCGACTCCCTCACTAAGCTCATCGTTTTATACTGCACAAGTGCAATGTGCCCGTATCGTAGTTTATTTATCCGCCACACCTGGCTAATGACTCGGCCGCAACGGCCATAAAAGAGTGCAATAAAACAATGGATTGTTTTCTAGAAACTTATGCCAATAAATAAGTAAACAAAAGAAGATGATCATAAAAGAATTACAATTAGTTTAAATGCCAACAGGTAATAAAATGTGTTTTGTTTCAGATATGCAGGTGGATTTTGTTTTTGTCGGGACCTGAGTTGTAACAATATTATAGATTTCTCTATTAGAACCATTTGCCTATTGAAAGGGGCGTAATAGGAATGTTTGCTATCTACGAACACGTGGTGGGTATGAGCGGAAACGGAAGTTTGTCTGAGGGCAACCGCACTGCAGCGGTTATGGGACATTTACGTAACTGCTAGAACTACTCATGTTCCTTTATCTATCTTGTTATACTAACATAGTGTTAGATAATGTTAGCCGGATTGCACATATCTTATAATGGAATGGTATACTTGGGTTTTATTAGTTTCTTGATACAATCATGGTTTTGTAATGCCATAAAAAATAGCAAAGAAGTTGATAAGACCCATGTAAAAAGTTACCAGATTGAGTTTTGGAAATTTTACTAATTTGATGAATTATAAATGTCAACTTACATAACATAAATACCGTCGTCTCTATATACTCTAAAAAAAATCTCCCCATAATTAATTTTGGTGGAAAAAACACCCCGATGTGGAGACCCTGTCGGCGGGCGGCAAGTCCGCTGTAATTAAGAAAAAAACAGTTTCTTACATTTATCTATGTGTGATTTTTAGTATTATTCTTATCTATACATGCTGCCCCGGTAATATAATGCATTATAGTACTATCTACTATACAATATTATAAAGGGAATAAATAAATTAAATGCTTAATATTATACATTTACATAAAACTAGCTATACCGGCGACGTCGTCCGCGTGGAATTTGTTTTCAAAACCCCCAGATTTTGAAACATTCTTCGTTAGCGCTCGGCTCCTATTGGTCTTAGCGAGATGCTATATAGTCTATATAGCCTTCCTCGATAAATGGGCTATCTAGTACCAGTAGTTCCTGAGATTAGAGCATTCAATCAAACAAACTAACTCTTCAGATTTATAGATATATTAGTATAAGATATAGTAATAACGAAAATGAGATTTTATATAATACAATTACCGGGCTTACAGCATTTGATTTTTTGATCATAATGGTCTTTATCTTAAAATCCAGCTAATAAAAACTATTTTATTTTTATTTTTATTGCAGGAGTTCAGCAGACAGGCAGACGGCCCACTTGATGGAAAGTGGTTACCATCGCCTATGGACATTTGCAACACCAAAGGTGCTATAAATGTGCTGCTGCTCTCTTAAGGGAGACTGGAACCTGGTCACTAATGCCGGAACACAACTCAAGGTTGTTATGGCGACATACTTTAGACTAGGAGTGGTAGCCATCCAGTCGGGCAAATGCCCTACCACTTGGCTGTGGTTTGTTTTGTCGCCTCTTACGACAGGCCGCCCGGCCGCAGCAAATTGTGTTCTTTCTCCGTTCCTGCACTTATATATATAATAATAAAAAATAATTAAGCTCCATATATATAATAAGTAACTAGCTATAAGTCAATATGTGAAGTAACATTCTTTATCTAGAATGTTGCGGATGTAAGGAGCGGAAATTTAGCTGCGGTAGTCGCGTTACCACACTGCAGCCGGGAGATAATGAAATGGAACTACTCACACTGGCGTGCAATTCACGTATCCTGTGTTTGCCCTTGTTTATCTTATAAGAAGAAAATAGAAAACGTTATTCGGGATGAGCTGAGATGAGGAAAATATTCAAAGATTAGTCAAAGATACGGTGCGATTTCAAAAAAGTTAAAGATTCGGAGATTTTATTAAAAGTACATTTTAATAATTAAAACTAACTAACTAACAGTATGAAGCGTAGCATTTAATTTTTATTTCGACGTTTCGGCTACTTTTCGTTTTGTGATCACGGCTACTGAAAAGTGGTCGAAGGGTCGAAATTAAAATCATATAAGAAATAATTTTGAAATATATTCTTCAAATTTCGAATTTTCTGCCTCCTTGAAAAACAGACCTAAAGCGACCAATTTTGGCGAATCGCTTGGTAAAATTAAAACAAACGTGTATTATTCTAGATATACCGGCTGGTCAAAGACATGGCATAAAATTCCATTTTATTTTGATACTTCTCTATTTCGTAATACCGAAACTGTGAAAGCCGCTTTAGTACCCCGCCCACCCTGTAGTCAAATCGTAAAAACAACGAACTTCCAAACTATAGCGAAATCCTTCACAGAGCGCATTCATGTAGATACTTCACAAATTTATACGATTATTGTTTATTCTTTCGACTCCGTTAATAAAAACTATAAAATAATATGAAGCCGTATAACTAATAAAAAGATTAGGAACATACAAGTGTATTCTAGGATACCTACTCATAGTTTTCTACCAATATGTACCTATTGTTACAACCTAGGCGCCGACAAACACAAATTCACACCAGCATGTAGCACAGCAGTTGTAAAAACACATTTTATTACATTTTGGCATTTGAACTAATTCTTTTATTTTTCTTTCATTGTATACTTATTTATTAGCATGCGTTAATAATTATTCTAGCAAACAGTCCATTGTTTTATTGTACTCGTTTATGGCCGTTGCGGTCGAATCATTAATCAGGCGTTACGGATTAGGTCAACTACAATACAGTCACATTTGTATTTGTAAGGTATAAAACCATAGCCCGATGGAGAGACCTAGCAGTCGGGCGATAACCACGAGCGAAGCGAGACGTGTGTACTACAATCGGGAATCTACTAAGTACCGGACTTTGCGCGTGTTATTGAATTACGAATTTCTGCATTACGTTTGGACTTGTTGTGTTCGGTTATATTTGTACCTGTGTTATAAGTGTTTGTATAGTTCTAATAAGCTCTATTCTGTAGTAATTATAACGGCATTTTAATTCGAGTCTCATGGCTTGTAAAAATATCAATTTTTTATTTAAAATTTTTCCTCTTAAAATTTCGTATCAGAACGACGTCACCAAAATGTATACAGCTTCCGCACCTGCTATGGCTGAGACTCATACCCAATAAACGTTTACGACAGTTTAATACTCCGATCATACACTTTAACTTTTATGGCTTAATAAAAACATCAATATCTTAACTTGACGTCGACTTCAAGGTTCAAGTTTGCTATGTTTAAGGGAAAATACGATTTCTTTTATGTAAAGTGACGTAATGGACTAAATTTTATAACTTGTAGCTAAAGGTGCTGGTACACAACTACACATATTGAAGACGTCTTTGGTAAATGGGATGTGGCCAATGTGCCTACGCAAGTCGCATTACACACGAAAGGCTTGCCACGCTGCCAGGAAATCAGACTCATTCCGTCAGGACGCCTACCCTCGTCACGTGCAATACCGTTCGGCTACAATAAAGACGGCACGTTAGCGGTGACAAGCGCCTTCAGTAAGCCATCATTACATCATTCAAGGCGGCATGGCGTGACCATCTGCCGGCACTGCGGCGGCAAGAAAAACTGTGGTATCCCGGGCCAATTACCTCTGTTCCACAGACGCATGTGTGTGGTGCACATATACGAGAACCCAAGCGCAGATTTATAGCCAAAGAAAAGGAAGTATTATCCATCAATGTACTTATGTTTGGGGAGGGGATAGCTTGGAGCCAGAAACCAGACTATTTGCGGGAAACGACAAGGATGCGGGCACGTCCTGTCTATTTATTGTTGTTTATAACAATAATAATATGTGTATAAGATTGTCTGTCCTCAACTCAACTTTGTTAACGCTTTTATAAACAACTAGCGGTCCAGGCAGACGATGTACTGCGCTTAAAAATAAAAATCTAGAACCCCAGTCCAACGCCACCTACCGGGTCTAATTGTGAATCTATACCATCCCGGGACTCAGTCAAACACACAAAATTTCATCAGATTCCTAGAAACCGATTCTTGCGCCAAGTATTTTGTTTAGATTGACCGTTTTAAATCAATAATATCTTTTGAATGAAATACCCGATTTGAATAATTAAAAAAGTAGACTATAGGTATTAGAACAGTCTTGAATACAAAATGATTCATATCGATAAGGATTAATACAAAGGAATGGATAACATGGTCTGATTGTGGTCAAAACATTTCTATCAACTTTTAAAATGTAAAAAAATAGTTATAGTGACATAACTACAACATTTGGGACATATGGTATTGTGAAGTTTTTTGTAGATATTGTTGTTATTATATTCTTTAATATTGTAGATAATTTTTTTGTACCATCATCAATACTTTTCGCAGCGCAAGCGATAAAATACATTTTATGGCAAAAAAAATTACATCTTGGGTTACATCATTGAGTTTTAGTTGGGATCCACATTTTTTCTAGTAACAAATATAGCATATTAGGCTAAGATCCCGCTATACAACGACCTTCACCTAGTGTTTATTTGATGAAACCCTTTTTTATATTTAATTAAAGGTGTCAATAAATATATTGCATATGGGTTGCCTAAAAAAATTCAGTCCAGTATATGATTAATTAATAATAAAAAAAAAAAGTTTTTAATTAATCATATACTGGACTGAAATTTTTTAGGCAACCCATATGCAATATATTTATTGACACATTAAATAATATATAAAATAGGTTTCATCAAATAAGCATGTCCTATACTATATGATACTTATGAAAATGTAGCGTTCTATTGGTGAAAGAATTTTTGAAATCGGTCCAATACTTTTTGAGTTCATTCGTTACAAACATACAAAAATACAAATCTATCCTCTCTAAAATAAATAATAATAGTATTAGTACGGACTAACAATTAACCGCAAGTTTCTAACTTTTCAAATAGTTTTTTGATAGCTTACTTAGGATATAGTTTACTCCTTGCTCCTTCATTAATTCTGGTGTTGCAAATGTCTATAGGAGGCGGTTACCACTTTTTAAATGGGCCGTCTGTTTCCATCTCTGTATTTCAATTTAAAAAAATATACATTTACCTCTAATTCTGAAAAGATAAGAGCGAAACTTGTATTATATACGCTGACGCCTGCTATCTTGACTTAACCGTAGAACAGCTAAATAAACTTGAGCGACTTCAGAATTTTTGTATTAGGTTCATATTTGGCTTGCGAAAATATGACCATGTTTCTGAATTTCGTGTAAAACTCAAGTGGCTCCCTATTCGCTTTCGCCGGAATACTCACATTCTCACATTACTTTATAACATATTATTTATTCATAGTAGTCCTCCCTACCTTAAGGAACGTTTTGATTTCCTTCGCCTTTCTACTTCCCACAATTTGCGCACTCATACGTATCGTAAACTCACTACACCTGCACACACTTCATCCTTTTATGATAACTCTTTTACTGTGCAGGCTGTCAAACTTTGGAATGCGCTGCCTCTTACTGTCAGAGAGGCCAAAACACCGCATACATTTAAGAACGCACTCAGAAAACACTTTTCCTTAAATAATTATGCCTAATTCTTATATTATAGACTATTTAATATATATGTATGTATACGTATGTATGTATTTAATTTATAAAGTAGTTAAAGTATGTGTATTTTATTTATAAGCTATGTAGTTTAAGTATGTTTATTTATGATATTTGATATTTAATGATTTGCACCACCTACATCGCCAGATTAGATTAAGTTATTCCTTAAGTTAGGTTGCCTGGAAGAGATTGCTTTCAGCGATAAGGCCGCCTTTTGTTTCTACCTTGACAATATTGTAATTGTATATTTTGAAATTGTATATTTGGTGAGCAATAAAGTGTTATCTATCTATCTATCTATCTATATATTTATATATGTATTTTATCTGTGCAGGAACGGAGAAAGAATACAATTTCCTGCGGCCGGGTGGCCAGTTATAAGAGGCGACAGCCCAGCCAGAATTTGCCGCCATAATGATCTTGAATTGTGTTCCGGCATTAGCGACCAGCAGGTTCCAGTCTCCATTTAGAGAGCGGCAGCACATTGCTAGCACCGACAGACATTTGTAACACCAAATGTCTGTCGGCGATGTTAACTGCATCCCATCAGATGGGCTGTTTGCCTGTCTGCTCAACTAATGCAATAAAGAAAGTGTATTAGGGTAGTATGTATTAATTTTCCTAAACGGTAAAACATAAACAAATGAATAAGAAACCTCATCACATTAACACGGCATGTGTAGCTGAAAAGCAAACGTAAACCTTTAGTTTTATGTGTGGCCGGTTTATTGTGGCGATAAACACAGCGACCCTAGCTGCCACTTTAGGCAAAGTACTCACTAGGCATTTTAGGCAACATGCGCAGGGACTTTGAGTGTCTCTGTGACTTCGTAAGACAATGTCACTTGACATTTGCCTTGTCTGTACTGCCTATAATGTGATCGCGATAACACTATAGAGTATTTTTTATAAGCGCCAATGAAACAGTGCAACGATAGTTTGTTAGACGACTGTAGAAGGGTCATCGCCAAGTCACGCATATTTTTTCCTATCGCGAAGTTGGCATGCAAGCAGATGGCCCACGCAATTGAAAGAGTTTACCTTCGCCTACAGATGTTTGCAACATCAGGAGCCCTGCTATTACTATCTCGTCAAAATCACCGGACATTATCGTCTCTATCGTAGATTTTCCTGAATTCAGTACTCTGTTAATTCCAATGGCGTGCCCCTGGTGTGCCAATCTATCTTTACAAAAATTTAAAAGCAAAAAAGATAAAATTTGGTAGCTTTTTAATATTAATTTCGGCTTCTGTCATTTCTGCTAGTGGTATTATATTAATCTTTGTCTGCTATTATGCCTCCGCGACAATATCGAGAATATATTGTGTATTTAGTAGAATAAGAATTTTAACACTATCGCAATGGACTTGTACTTTGAATATCTTTGTAACGTCAAGATATTGAAATAGCCAAATTGGGCCCCAGGTGCGAAACCAAAGCCTTGCCAGACCTTAGGATGGGATAAAAAGGATTGAATAGAGATTACATAAGAGGAATGAAATAAAGAGAACGGGATAGGGGAATTGAATAGGTGAATAGTATAGGGAAGATGAGGTAGGGAAGGTGGGATAGAAGGAACGTAATGTGGCCCATCGGAACTCTCACTCATCGTAAGAAACACAATTAGCTCAAAGCTATTCCATCAAGGCGGCTCTGAAAGCTGTAATTAAGATAACAATTCCAGCACGGTTCTCACAAAGTCGATTTAGCGCCAACATTTTCGTATAAGTACTTCTCAGCGGGTGTCGGCTTGCGACATATCTTATGACACTTTGATATCGCCTGCGACACGCGACGTCCTCACCTGCTGCCTGCTACAATATCGTGTCAGGCGAATAAGTGTGGGACAAAAGTCCTTTAGTGTAAACGGCGCTTTAGGAATAAACGGGCTACGTCTGATTCCCCTAATAATTGTAAACATGGGGTCCGAACCGACTGCAATATAAAGTTCTAAGAGTAGACTTATCTCAAGGGGTCTTTGATATAAATTTATATTTGTTGCTATGTAGTAGTATATCTTAAGACATATTAAAACAGATGATGTGTTAGTTCTTTAAGCATTGTCTATTATGCTTTATGATTTCGCAGTAGTTACCTGGACGTTTGTCATTTCTATTGAATCTTTCGTTGTTTGTTCTTCATTATGCCAGATATTTTTCTATAATATGTTCCTTTAAATTTTAAATAAAAAATAAATATTATTTTCATATACGTTTCACGTGGAATTATTATCTTGATTACAGTCCTTAGGGCCTACTTGATCCGTGTGATGTTTCGCTCTCACAGAATTTAAAGGAAATGGTTAGCCTTGTTGGGTATGATTGAGAAATCCGATAGCCCACTTTCCCATCCCCTGAAGCCATATTTCATGTTCTGTCCTCCCATTTCATTCCCCTCTGCCGTCTCGTCCATCTGATTCCTCCTGTCTAATCCCTCTATCATATAGGTACCCCAATCCAATCCCCTGTCTTCCATATACTATTTGAGTGCCAGATTCATGGGTTTGAGGAGGACGCACACGTTAGTTTGAATCCGGAAAATAATATGACTGATCTGCTTAATTTAATAAACACGACTACAAAACATTGATTAAATATTGTATTACAAATATAGTGATAAATATGAATAAGAGCAGTCAAAAACAAACTGTACTATATATTGTTGGTATATATACGTTGGAAGCTGTAAAATTAAGATAGAAAATAAGTAATGGAATAATAAAGATGTACAATAAAGGAAACAATGTAAATTGAAGAGATGGATAGAGTAATAGATAAATAGAAATAAATACTGTATTAAAGATAGATTTGAGACAGTACCCTAGTAATACCTTACACCCTAGAAAAAGAACGTTGGTCTCCCTTCATGGAAATGTGTACAGGCGAAGGCAACCACTTTTCATTACGTAATAAAATATAAATAAAACTTTATCCAATATTTTTTTAAGTTTTCCATTAAAACATAGTAATGGAATAATAAAGATGTACAATAAAGTAAACAATGTAAATTGAAGAGATGGATAGAGTAATAGATAAATAGAAATAAATACTGTATTAAAGATAGATTTGAGACAGTACCCTAGTAATACCTTACACCCTAGAAAAAGAACGTTGGTCTCCCCTCATGGAAATGTGTACAGGCGAAGGCAACCACTTTTCATTACGTAATAAAATATAAATAAAACTTTATCGAATAATTTTTTAAGTTTTCCATTAAAACATATAACGAGGACTTTATAACAAATGGGCGTATACGCAAAAATATCATTCTTTTGTTGTTTACTAAAATCTATGCATGTTACAATTTAGAAAGTCTTACCTGTATGCAAGTGTACCTAAATAGAACGGTATTCCAAATTTCAGCCTTATACAATCAACTAGTTTTATTCACAATTTTGTCTGTACGCCCATTTGTTATGAAGGCCACGTTATTTATGTATAGAAAATTAATTGCTATAAACAGTATAAAATTTATAAGGGCCATAGATTCACATATTGGCTATATTATAAATTATTGGCATAAACGATAAACTTATGACATCGTTTATTCCATATACAAATGTCCATCTTTATAACTCACTAGCTGTACCCGGCAGACTTTGTCTTGCCCTTAAAAATAAAAATCTAGAAACCGATTGCAGCGCCATGAACCGGGACCTATTTTTAATCTAAATCATTCTCGAATCTACTTGAAAACAAAAAAAATCATTAAAATCGGTCCCACCGTTAAAGAGGTATTCAGCAGCGCCACCTACCGGCTCCAATTGTGAATCGAACCATCCCGAGATCCACTTGAACACAAAAAAATAATTTCACCTAAATAAATCCTGGAACCCGATTGCAGCGCCATCTACCTGGTACAAAGGAGAATGCCCATTTTGTTAGGCGATTTGGGCTTCATATCAAATGTAGTGTGCCTTGATGATTCTTATCCTATTTTGTAGAGAATTTTATTGGTTGTCATATTCAGACAATAAATTCAAAATTTTCGTCCAATTTTAAGAGAAATCTTAATTTTTCTGACTGAATATTTGAGGTTATGTTCGGGTTATTGACCAATACATATGTACTTAAACTATGATAAAATTACTGTTCTAATACACTGGTAGATAAAGAACAACAATTAGAAAACGACCTGTAAGCTTATGTATATGGAACTTGTTTAGATAAAGAACAACATAATAATCAATTGAATATTTTTAGTTTCATTTAAAACTGGACGTAGTTATGCAAAAAGGATCCAACCCACAAAATGTTACTTTTGAATTATTAAAGTTTTAGCTGTATTTCCGCATTGATGCAATGTTACGCGATGTCCATCACAGCAGTCATGAGAACCATAGAGTATATTAATATCACATATACAATCGTCATAGATAATAATATTTTTAGTCGAGTTCAATTTATAATGAAATTACTATTTCTACCGGCTTGTTAATTTTATAAGCCCACTAAATTATCGTCTAGATAATTTAATGCATCAGTAACTAATTATTATAATTGTTTTTATGATCCTGGTAACGCTATGATGTAATTGCTATTTTTAGTAATGATGCAATATTATTGTTTTGTAGGGTAGTATTTTCGTATAAAAGGCGGCGTGGCGTGTAGACGGGTGTTCACTGCTTACTGTGCGGTGTGAATAGTCACATCAAAGGCTGAACAATAAAGGGGAAACCCTGCCCAAATAGTTAATATTTGGTATATTTGGTACTTTCTTACCCAAATCTCTGCAAAGCTGTTACAGCAGTTAAACTTATTTGTATACAAAATGATACATTTACGCTTATATTTTCCTAAGAACCCATAGACACAAACAAGTACATCAATGCGGAAATACATGCTAAAACTTAAATCTTTAGTAATTCAAAAGTAACATTTTGTGGCTTGGATCGTTTTTGCGTAACTACGTCCAACTAGAGGTTGACCGGCGGCGCAACCGTGGGGTAAACTCTAGTTACATATATAGTGAATTTCAGTCAAATCTGTCCAGTAGTTTTCCGTATAACTATAACAAACAGAGAGACAAATATATTTTTATCCCAGAAACTATCACTTTTTCGGGTTAAATTATCCTATGTTCATCCTCGGAATCGAATATATACACGTATATACTATGTTTCAGTCGAATCGGTCCAGTCGTTTTTCGTGAAAACTAAACAGACAGAGTTACTATCGCATTTATAATATTAATAGAGATTATAAATCAAATACAAATGATCTTTTTAATTAATAATTTATTTTTTATATTACAATGTCAGCATTATAATTATGTGTACTGTACACATAATTATAATGCTTATATACTAACTTAACTAGAACATAATCTAGTACATTGAAGAAAACCTATATTGTATTCTACCTTAACGGTCTTATTCATATACAGTTAGAGTAAGTTTGAACGTTTCTTTAAGAACCATAAAGATGCGTTAAAACTTACTCTAACTCTCTGTGAACAAGACCGTACGACTATAAGTGGAATATTTATATATTCATATGTATTATATTATGTAGTTCATAATTAAAGTTCAAAAACAAACAGTCAAAGAAATATCATTAAAGTCAATATTTTTTTGAAATGCTTTCTCTAGCCGATAGAATATCATCAACCTGAAAATCAGTAAAATCAGATTGTGTGGGATTCAATTCTGCCCATTAAGTGTAATGGAATATACAATTTGTATCTCAACAGTAAAAGTTCCTTTATACTCGATGGTATTAAAAGATGATCAGTGTTCTCACATCCACTAAAACGACAATGTTGGGAAGATGCAGATACCCGTTTATATATTAACTAATTAATTTTGGGCTTTCCCCTTCATGGCTGTTGCTGAATCTGCTCTTGTTCAGTCTCTGGTGGCAAGGGTGGTGCAGGAATATCAATATATATCTCCTATATCCCGGGATATAGGATCGAGTTTTCACGTGATGTAAACAAGTTTTCTGACAGGCATACAGATAAAAATTCTAAAAGTTGCATTTTAGCATATCCGCTAGTCCAAATTAACCTCCCTGTTCCTTTTCGCATTTTTGAATTCTCAATCACTCTAGAAGTTTATTACATTAGATAGAGATACATTATTATTTTATTTATCATATTATTATAGTCTTCTGGTTAAGCTAAAAATAATCGACGTTTCGATAAATATTTAGATTTTTTCAATAATTTTAAACATCGATACTTTTTTGACATCGTATCAATGTTTACATCCCTAAAGACCATTGAGTTGACCTTGACGCTGACAATGTTTAGTTTTTTGTTGCCAGCTCTAAGATTTAATGTTTTTTTATACTGATTGATATGATTAAATAATCGATTATCTATATAACAAAGAGAAAAATTGACAATGTTATAATGATATACGCGAACAACTTTCCTTTATACATTTTAACTAACGTCATGTCAGAATTGTAATTCTTGCTTATAGTCGCAAGTTTACGACAGGACTTTAAAGGTTAGTTGTCCGGAGGCGATAATAATTACCTACTATCCGATTTTAAGTTTTTGTCGGGAACTTGAAGGGTGACATTTTGCTGTTCAGTTTTATATCATAAAATGTATAATACTGGGAAAATGAACAAAAGTTACTGTTTTTTAGCAATAATTGAATGTTTTTGTGGTAAATAGAAACTGGTTAATAAATTGTTGCCTTGCAACAAGCCATCAGAATTCCGGTGTTTGGCATGATTGCAATACTTAATACATCAAAATAACACGAACTTATTCTGATAGCCATGTATAACAATAACAGTATGTAGGTACGTGTATATTATGAATTTTGTGCTCGATTTTTCTAAATAATTTTTATTAATATAATCGATACTCTTTTATTATTTACACTGGCAACTTTTTTTCACTGTGGACCGTAGCTGTTTGATAATGGATAAAGGAAAACAATTAAAGGTTTATTTAATTGCACTTTTATGCTCGAACGAAAAATAGGCTTTGATTAAACAACATGACTTTGTTTTATATATAACTAGCAGCCCCAGCAGACGTTGTCCTGTTCAGAAAAAATAAAAATCTAGGACCCGATCCCAGCGCCACCTATCGGTTCCAACGGGATAAAAAGTATCCTGAGTCCGTCTCCTGGTTCTAAGCTACCTCTCCCCAATTTTCATCCAAATCGGTACAGCCATTCTTGAGTTATAAATAATGTAACTAACGCGACTTTCTTTTTTATATATAGATGATATAGATTTATGACTTTCTAAAAAAATATGTTCATCAATGGAACTTACATTTGACTACTGCTATCAGTACTCCTACTTACTATTACTTCCAAATGACTGTCGATAAAACAAATACTTAAAATAACACAACAACAATTACCAGAATAGCCGCCATAATACTAGTATATTACGCCCGATTAAACCAAGTGAAGGGTTTGAAAGGGAACGTGTTAGCCGGGCCGATACATCACCCAACATCCGGCGCCAGAGAGGACATGTAACGACTTTCTGTATTGTAACCCGACTACAAAATAGCCTGTCTATAGCCAACCCTCGTCACGAGTAAAGGTCCTCGTCCACTGTGCAAAGTGCCAATGACAATGGTGGTACTTTAGCCGATGATGCTTGTACGCGTTTGAATACGGGGGCAAAACAACGCTGCTGTTTAAACAGGTTTTGTAATATTTTTTGAAGTGAAATGTCTTTAGAATCGTGATTTGAAATTCGATGAAACTAAAAAGGTGACACTTAAAAAGGATATTTAATAATGTATACACAATACTCATAAATATAGAGTTGGAGATATTTTGAAGTTCATAAATCAAATTGAAACTAGAGTATTTGTATACTATTTTAGTTATCATGAACAAATGCCACGAGAAGCGTTTGTTCAAAGTGAAAACATGGAATCTGCATGATATGTGTAATATCTTAAATATGTAATATGTGTAATATTTAAAATAATTTTTGAAATATTTTCATTTTATTTTATTGCAGGAGTTCAGCAGACAGGCAGACGGCCCACTTGGTGGAAAGTGGTTACCATCGCCTATGGACATTTGCACACCAAAGGCGCTACAAATGCGCTGCTGCTCTCTTAAGGGACACTGGAACCTGGTCACTAATACCGGAACACAACAGGTTGTTATGGCGACATACTTTAGACCAGGGGTGGTAGCCATCCAGTCGGGAAAATGCCCTACCACCTGGCAACTTGGTAAAAATATTATAAAAATAATAAACCTTATAATTATCCAAATACTCCTGATACTCTATATTTATCTCATTCTCTCGTAGGCTACTTTTCTGAGGTTTAACTTCTGCCGTGTGTGAATTGCATACACATGTTTTTTTTATATCCAGGCTTACTATTCTTACAGTTTATAGTATCTTATAATATTATTTTAAGATTCAAATAAACTCTCAAACAGTAAAATTTGAACAAATTTTAAGTAAGAAGTATCTGCCCATAAATATTTCACGGCTGCGATAGGGTCTTCTGATATATTTTAGAGTAGAGGGAAGGAATCAATTATCTCGATGTGCAGCAAACATGCAAGCACTTCAGCAAACATGCCTAGCTAGCTCTAATAATTTTATATAATATTAAAATGGCTGGGTAGTAAAATAAAAAGATATTTTCCATCTATTGGTTTGTTTTCTGGTGCACGCAGAAAGAATTCACAGTGTTGAAGTGTGTGCTATGATATTACTGTTGTGATGTAAGGTTCTTGAATAAATATAACTTCAATCTTAAACTGGCTTTTTTATTTTCACTTTTTCTAAGTATCTTTTTGTCGTACAAAATGGTCTCTTCTTAACTCAATTCAAAAACGGTGTCTCCTTACATTTTTGAATTCCCACCAATGAGAGCTACTTTTATACACATCTCTCATTGGTTGGGCATATCCTTACGTCCTGGCTAACATAGGCATATAGGCATTGAATAACAGAGTAGATCATTAATGTAGTTGATAAATTAAATTAAATTAAATAAATAAGAAAATTGAAATAGATATTTATATGTAATTTGTTTTATGATTAGAAATTATGATTAAAAACATGAATGGAAAACATACCGTAGATTAAAGAAACTTGTTGCTATGTTCTTTATTAGTAGCACTTGTCAAACGTCAAAATCAAATGCCAAGAGATTGACCTTGAACTTGACCGACTTCTGTTTACGAATGAAAACTAGGTTAAACAATACTAGTTTTATTTATTATGAAAGTTTCCAATATAAATAAAATGGAATACCATAAATGTATGAGCAAATAATTAAATTGGAAACCCGAGCGTATGGTAACCAGGATCATAGTATATTTTACGCAAATATAATATAAAATTAGCTACGACTAAACGTGGTAAGTGCATCCACTACACTATTCCCCCCCTGAGACTGATGCTGCAAGCTAAGGTCGATAGTGATCCGTAAACTTTACTCTTCTTCCAGATTTGGTTCGTTTTTCTACGCTCGGTTGCGTCCAAGAATCGGGCAAGGTTGTGCTAGCATCCTGTGTGTCATTCGACGGCGTGCTGATGTCATCTTTGGTCATATAGGCTGGCTTCACTCTGTCAATGGAGACTGTGGTCTCTTTGCCTTTGACCTGGATTTTGAAGATCTTCTTGCCGCGCTCCAAGACTTTATATGGCCCAGTATATGGTGGATCGAGTGGGTGTCTCACACCGTCATGGCGGAGGAATACAAAATTGCATGTAGCCAAGGTGTTTGGGATATAAAATGTCTTCTCCCCATGACGACTGGTTGGTGTTGGAGCCAGTCTCGCCATATGTCGCCGTAGGCGTATGGTGAAGTTGGAGTAATCCATTGAGTGACAGGCAGATGGGTTGAAAAATTCACCGGGTAGACGAAGCGGTTCTCCATATACAAGCTCTGCTGCCGAAGACTTTATATCCTCTTTCCAAGCGCTGCGTATGCCCAGGAGCACTAGAGGAAGGGCTTCACTCCAGTTGGTGTCGGTATGACACCTGATAGCCGCTTTTAGCTGACGGTGTAGGCGTTCAACTATACCGTTGCAAGTGGGGTGATATGCAGTCGTCGGACGGTGCTGACTGCCGAGCATAGCAGCCAAGGAGTGGAAGAGGCTACTCTCAAACTGTTTGCCTCTGTCTGTAGTGATGCGCTGCGGACAACCAAAGCGAGATACCCAGCCTGCTATGAAGCTGCGGGCACATGACTCAGCTGAGATATCTGATAAAGGATATGCCTCAGGCCAACGTGTAAACCTGTCGATGACTGTAAGGCAGTATCTGTAATCAGATGAAACAGGTAATGGTCCTACTATGTCCATGTGGACATGTGCGAAGCGTTCAGTCGGTACCGGGAAAGAGGGTATTGGTGAAACAGTGTGCCTGGAAATTTTATTTTTCTGACATTCAATACATTCTCTAGTCCAGTTTCTACAGTCTTTCTTTATCCCATGCCATACAAAGCGCTGAGTGATTAACTTGACAGTTGCCCTCGACCCTGGGTGGCTCAAGTTGTGAAGTGTGTTAAACACATGTCTTCTAAATGGTGCTGTAATATAAGGCCGAGGGTTTGGCATGGATACATCACAAAATAGTGTGTTCTGTGTGCCTTCCACTTTCACTCTTCTTAATTTGAGGCTGGAAGAGCCAAGGAGCTCTTGCAGTTCAGAATCTTCGTTCTGAGAATGTGTAAGTGCATTAAAATCAATATTCTCTGTTAATAGTTCCACTCGTGACAGACAATCAGCCACTATGTTGTCTTTTCCACGTACATAACGGACATCTGTTGTAAACTGGCCGATGAAGTCCAAATATCTAAATTGTCTGGGCGAACACTTATCTTTATTTTGTTGGAAAGCATATGATAAGGGTTTGTGGTCTGTGAATATTGTGAAGTGTTTACCTTCGACCATGTGCCTGAAGTAGCGGATAGCTTTGTAGATGGAGAGTAATTCACGGTCATATGGGCTGTATTTCCTTTGCGCTGCGGACAAGCGGCGGGAAAAGAAGGCTAATGGCCTCCAGGTGTTGCCTGAAGTCTTCTGTTGAAGTACTGCCCCCATCGCTGAGTCTGAAGCATCGGTGTGAATGGCTAATTCAGCTTCTGGGTTCGGATGTGCTAGCAGAGCTGCCCTCGATAAGCTAGTTTTACAGAGGTTGAAGGCTGCTATCATCTCGGATGTCATTAGCAGGTCTTTAGACCCTTTACGTTTCGGACCTGACAGTGCAGCATTTAGAGGTTCCTGTATTTTGACTGCGTTAGGTATGAAACGGCGGTAGAAATTGAACATACCTAAGAACCGACGCATGCCCTTGACAGTTTTGGGTGGTGGGTACTCTTTAATTGCATGCACCTTCTCCTGTAGGGGACGTACACCTTCTGCCGAGACTTCATGCCCCAAGAAGTTAATTTTCGCCTGGCCAAACTCGCACTTAGCTGAATTGATTAGTATGCCATATTCAGACAGCCTCTGGAACAATTTATTTAAGTGGTCAACATGCTGGTCTTCCGATTGTGAAAAACAAAGGATGTCGTCGAGGTAGCCGTAGCAAAATGGCAGGCCTCTGAGCACTTCGTCCATGAACCTTTGAAAGGTTTGTGCAGCATTCCTGAGCCCAAAAGTCATGTATGGGAATTCGAATAACCCGAATGGGGTTGTGATCGCTGTCTTCTGTATGTCGTCTGGGTGTACAGGGATTTGGTTGTATGCCTTAACTAAGTCTACCTTACTATATATCCTACTGCCGGCCAGTTGATGGGCAAAATCCTGTATATGTCGGATTGGGTAACGGTCGGGTATAGTCCTGGCATTCAGTGCCCGGTAATCACCACAAGGACGCCAACCATTATCCTTCTTTGGAGCAAGATGGAGAGGAGATGCCCAAGGGCTTTCTGATGGGCGTGCTGTACCGTCTGCCAGCATTGCTTCGAACTCCTTTTTGGCAATTTGGAGCCTATCTGGTGGTAGACGGCGTGGGCGACCAGATATAGGTGGACCTGGAGTAGTGCGGATGTGGTGTACCGTGTTATGGTTACTATGTCTTTTTGTACCTGCAGGTCTAGTTATGTCTGGGTACTCACGCAGTAGCTCATGGTATACTGAACCTCCACCTACTGCCTTTATAGAAGCAATAGCCGAAGTCTTCGCGGCAGATGTCGCTGTTGTGGAAAGCTGAGTAAGGCCATCAATAAGTCGATAATTCTTAAGATCTATTAATAAATTATAAAAACTTAAGAAATCTGCCCCTATTATTGGCTTACTGACATCGGCAACGACGAACTTCCATGTATAAGCGCGTCGCAGGCCCAGGTTTAGCTTCAGCTCCATCCAACCGTATGTGTGTATTGTACTGCCGTTGGCTGCGAAGAGCTGGTAGTCTGTCTTGCTGCGTTGCTGCTTGATGGCAGATCGAGGAAACACGCAAACGTCAGAACCTGTATCCACAAGAAATTGCAATTTAGTGTTGTGGTCTGTCACAAAGAGGCGGCGAGGGCTTGTAAGGCAGTCGTTAGCCGCTAATTCCGGCTGCCGTAGGCGTTTCCCGAGTAAGTACAGGGAGATTGGCATCTGCGAGCTTTACTCCCAAAACGATTGTGGAAATAGCAATAATTCTTATTGAACCAATCTGATGACCGTCTACGTGCAGTCGGCTTTCGCTGATATCTCTCAGATGAGCGAGATCGAGACCTTGAGCGTACCTGACTCTGGAGGGAAGATACCTGTCGCGACAGCTCTGCCATTTGCCGGGTGAGCTCGCTTATTTCGCTGCTGGAACTAGTGCTAGCCACCATAGGTGAGGGTGGGGCTATTTCGTGGACCCTGTCTGCTAAATCTGCAACAGATTCGAGTGGTAAGTTTGGTTGTGATGCTATTGCAGTCTGAATGTTTACCGGGAGGCGGCTTGACCATAGTGTGGCCATGAATGACTCGGGTAGACTCTGTCCTGCCAACGCTTGTAAGTGGCGAAGAAACTGGGACGGTTTCCGGTCGCCCAATTCCTCATGCATAAGGAGTTGTTGCACTCTCTTCCCTTGTGAGGCGGAGAGACGCTTAACAAGTTCAGTTTTTAATTTCCCAAACTTGTTCTCTGCTGGAGGGGATGTAATAATATCCTTAATTTCTGCTGCATACCTGTGCTCAAGCTGAGATATAACATGGTAAAATTTGGTAGCATCCACCGTTATACCGGATAACACGAATTGTGCCTCCACTTGGGCGAACCATAAAGCTGGCTCTTCTGGCCAAAAAGGTGGCAATCTTACCCCAATCCTGCACACTGTTTCATCTGTTTCCGCGGACGTTCCTGGGGCGCGCGTAGTTGCAACTTTACCATCCATTGTATTTGTTTGCCTTGTTCTTAAAGTCGGTGGTCACCAATGAAGTGTGTGCTATGATATTACTGTTGTGATGTAAGGTTCTTGAATAAATATAACTTCAATCTTAAACTGGCTTTTTTATTTTCACTTTTTCTAAGTATCTTTTTGTCGTACAAAATGGTCTCTTCTTAACTCAATTCAAAAACGGTGTCTCCTTACATTTTTGAATTCCCACCAATGAGAGCTACTTTTATACACATCTCTCATTGGTTGGGCATATCCTTACGTCCTGGCTAACATAGGCATATAGGCATTGAATAACAGAGTAGATCATTAATGTAGTTGATAAATTAAATTAAATTAAATAAATAAGAAAATTGAAATAGATATTTATATGTAATTTGTTTTATGATTAGAAATTATGATTAAAAACATGAATGGAAAACATACCGTAGATTAAAGAAACTTGTTGCTATGTTCTTTATTAGTAGCACTTGTCAAACGTCAAAGTCAAATGCCAAGAGATTGACCTTGAACTTGACCGACTTCTGTTTACGAATGAAAACTAGGTTAAACAATACTAGTTTTATTTATTATGAAAGTTTCCAATATAAATAAAATGGAATACCATAAATGTATGAGCAAATAATTAAATTGGAAACCCGAGCGTATGGTAACCAGGATCATAGTATATTTTACGCAAATATAATATAAAATTAGCTACGACTAAACGTGGTAAGTGCATCCACTACAGTGTCTTGACGTCTAGTAGTAGGATTTTGCTGGTTTTGGGACTTAATAGTTTTGATGATCGTACCCCAAACGGGTCGTCCTACTTGCCAACAGCAGTCTATTAAAATTTGCGTGTTTTTCAATTTCAATTGCCTCACGCAACATTCTGGGTATGAAACAATTCTCTTCTGTGAGGATTTGTGGTTTATCGAATCTGATGTACTGGTTGGGTTTATCCAGTATGTGTCACTGTGAAAAGTGGCCGAAACGCCGGAATAACAAAAATCAAACAAATTACCGCGCTTAAAACTGTTACAACGTAGTTTTATTATGTATAGTAGTCGCCAAAAATTTTTTAGTCCCAGTCATCTTGCGTGAGATGATAAACAATTGGTACAAATTGAGGTTGTTCATAGTTTATTAGATTTTGAGAGTATTTTTGTCACAAATAAGTTGATATATAAACAAAGTTTATGTTACAATAAAAGTTTATTATGACTTTTATTTTTATCTAATAGTTTTGAGTATTGGAAGTTAAGTGCCCTCAATTCCCCCATTGTCCCCTACCCTCTGCCATAATTCTAACGAACGTCAATGAGCCACCACTGCTTTGTTAGGTAAGTGTCTACGTATTTATACATCTACTAGAGTTTACCCCGCGGCTGCGCCGCGGGTTAACCTCTAGTGCGCGTCTCTTGTTTATAGAGCAAGTGCTACAGGTTATATTATATTAAATTTTTATGTATTTGCCCACGGAAGATTCACTTCATTTTATATCGCTAATTATACCATCCCCCGTCTATCTGTAAACAACATAAATTACATAACTTGACCAAAAGTGGCCAAAATGACCAAAAGGCCACAGTGACCGACATGGCCAAAATGACGGAATAGGCAAAAACGACCAAAAAGGCCAAAATAATCAAAATGGTCAAAATGACCAAAAAGGCCAAAATGACCGACATGGCCAAAATGACCAAAAAGACCACAGTGACCGACATGGCCACAGTGACCGACATGGCCAAAATAATGGAATAGGCAAAAACGACCAAAAAGGACAAAATGACCAAAAAGGCCAAAATGATCAAAATGACCAAAAAGGCCAAAATCATCAAAATGGTCAAATGACCAAAAAGGCCGAAATGACCGACATGGCCAAAATGATCAAAATGGTCAAAATGACCAAAAAGGCCAAAATGACCGACATGGCCAAAATGACCAAAAAGGCCACAGTGACCGACGTGGCCAAAATGACGGAATAGGCAAAAACTACCAAAAAGGCCACAGTGACCGACATGGCCACAGTGACCGACATGGCCAAAATGACGGAATAGGCAAAAACGACCAAAAAGGCCAAAATGACCGACATGGCCAAAATGACCAAAAAGGCCACAGTGACCGACGTGGCCAAAATGACGGAATAGGCAAAAACTACCAAAAAGGCCAAAATGACCGACATGGCCAAAATGACCAAAAAGGCCACAGCGACCGACGTGGCCAAAATGACGGAATAGGCAAAAACGACCAAAAAGGCCAAAACAGTCAAAAAGGCCAAAATGTCCGACATGGCCAAAATGACCAAACAGGCCACAGTGACCGACGTGGCCAAAATGACGGAATAGGCAAAAACTACCAAAAAGGCCAAAATGACCGACATGGCCAAAATTACCAAAAAGGCCACAGTGGCCGACATGGCCAAAATAACGGAATAGGCAAAAACGACCAAAAAGGCCAAAATGACCAAAAAGGCCAAAATGATCAAAATGGTAAAAATGACCAAAAAGGCCAAAATGATCGACATGGCCAAAATGACCAAAAAGGCCACAGTGACCGACATGGTCAAAATTACCAAAAAGGCCAAAATGACCAAAAAGGCCACAGTGACCGACATGGTCAAAATGACCAAAAAGGCCAAAATGACCAAAATGACCAAAAAGGCCAAAATAACCAACATGGCCAAAATGACCGAAAAGGTCAAAGTTTTATCCCGGAAACTATCCCATTTTTCGGGATAAAAAGTATCCTATGTTCATTCTTGGCATCGAAAATATATATATATATATATATATATATATATATATATATATATATATATATATATATATATATATATACTGAGTTTCAGCCAAATCGGTCCAGTAGTTTTTACGTGAAAACGGAACAGACAGACAGAGAGTTACTTTCGCATTTATAATATTAATAGGGATATGATAATAAGACAGAACAAAGTGGTTTCTTTTTAAAAGTATTGTTTACGAAGTATAAGATATATTTTGGTAGGCTGATGTTTATTTTTTACTTTATTGTTTGGTTGGTTTGAGGCCACATTTTTTAATCTATGACTTTCTCCCTTTTCAGTTTAATACCTATTTGAACACATGTGTAATATGTTATATAATATGTACGTATCATAATAATTTTTTGTTTAGTTCAATTTTAATTAAGTGTTTGTGGATAGTTAATTAATAAAAAAAAAACATCATCAAGAAAGTATTTCTTTATTTTGGTAAGCAGTAATAGTTGATTGTTAAACGAGAGATGAAAGTGACCTATTTAGGCATGAGGTGGTTTGGCGCACGAGAGTAGCGACGGCTCTAATAGTTCGAGTGCCTAAATAGGTCTTCCATCCAAGATTAACATATAAACATAAACATAGAATAACTTTATTGCACATAAAATTACAGTACAATGGGCGGTTTTGTCGCCAAAGGCGATCTCCTCCAGACTACCCTATACAATTTGAATCCGACTACATTATTTAATGATTTAATAATTATTAAATGGAAGATTACACAGCTTTTCATTCGAATATGAATATGAATAGGAAAGTTAAATCCATAATATATCTAAATTTAATAACTCAGGTAATACGTCAAATATGAAACGTCGAATTTTCTTTTTCTGTGGCATTCTACCTGCCAGTATTTTTTTGTTACTGATAATAGTAAATATGTAGGTCAAAATACTTAAATTCAATAAAAATGTAGTAAAAATAAATTAAATTTTTAATTAAAATAATTAATAAGTATAGAATGATACATAATTGTTTATATACAATTTCTACCGCGATTTAATAGTAGCTGTAAAAAAAGTTGGGACATGAGTCACATGAATTACCTAAAGCTCGCATAGTTTAAAAAAAATTACATCAGGGAAAATCGTTTCCCAGACACGAGAAGTTCTGTTTTATTATTTTTATGTATGGCTTTGAAGACCACATGCCATGAAAATGGCCCGGGCTTTTGGTGGGCCTGCGTGAGGACATTGGAAGGCCAATCCTTAGAGGAGCCTTGACAAATTTTATGTAAATGTGGCGTGACACTGACCGGTGATTATCTCTGGCTACACCATATAATAATGCACCCAAGGACAAGACCTCCGCCAGTGTAGAGCTATTGTGGGAAAGGAGAACAAAATTTATTAATTTTATTATTATCAGGCTACTCCAAGCGTACTTTCAGAATATAAGAGATGAAATGTGTTTTTATCTATCTTTCTTATGTAGGTCTATCGTTTTTTTTATATAGGTAATATCATTTATTGTATGAAGGATTATGCCGAGTATTAAATACGGACTTGCTAAACAAGATCGCAGAATCTACGTCATGTATATTTCCTATAGGTATTTAATATCTAATACTATGCTTTTATGTTTTGTACTTAATGAAAATTAAGTACACTAACTTTATTTTCAATTCAATTACAAAATTTATAATAAGATAATTTTTTATATCAATTTTATGTAATGTATAGGGTGAAAATATTTAAGATACTTATAAATACAATAATATTTAAGGTATGGAAGAGCGGGATCTTCTGCTACAAGTAAATTTTGCTTAAAAGAAGATTCCAGCAACTGTTAACTAATTGTGCATGTGTTTTTCGAAGAAATACATATTTTCATTTTCATGCTTTAATATCAATATGTATAAATAAGATATTTTTAGTGCATTTTTAAGATAAAACAATAAAACTAATGCAGCTCTTTTCATTAGAACTACATACAATAAAACGAACGTATCCGAAACAAATAACATGACTTATCCTAACAGTATAGCAGAAAAAACAAATGAGCACATTCTGACGAAATTGAATTACATTGAAAAGATACGGGCAAAGATTTTGCAGGGTTCCCGGCGGTGGGATTTGGGAAAATACTTAAAGCGGGTTACTGTTTACGATTGCATGAGATACGTAAATCCTACATTCGTCGTCACAGAGACATTGAACGGTCATAATACGAACATATTCCATTCTTATTGTGTTGAAATCTTTATCTTTTTTATATATAATTCTTCTGTATGTGTGTTGACAGTGAACTCCTCCTAAACGGCTGGACCGATTTGAATGAATTTTTTTGTGTGTGTTCAAGTGGATTCGAGGATGGTTTAGATTCACAAATAAGCCCGGCAGATGGCGCCAGTCGCCTGCTAAATTTTATTTCTTCAGGGCAGGACAACGTCTGCCGGGACCGCTAGTTAAATGTAAAGAATAATATTAGGTTTATAATAATATCAGTCCATAAACATCCCACAGCTAAGCTCCTTCTACTTCTTTTAAAGTTGAATAGACTGCTATTCCACCTCGCTTGTTTCGGATTATAATCACAGCAGAGCAAGTAATTCATCTCTCATAGCTGAATATACCTATGAATATACGTATGTATTTTTTAAGAATGATAAGGTCCGGATTCTCTACGCAAACTTTATTTAATTTACAAAAAGCCCTAGTTTGAGGTCCTTGTTGTTGTTGATTTTAAACATTATTCCAAATAAGACTACGAGTACATTTCGATTAACCGCGAGTATACGCCTCGGGAGGTCATGTTGCGTTCCACTTCACTGTCAATGTGGAGTAATGGTAGATCGATTTGGACATCGCGGGTTATCATGTTTGAAGAGCGCAGGAAGAAAATCTCGTCATGTTAGTCACAGACAACACCTGCCGAGCTTTGGCAGCGTCGGCTTACTGGTCATTCTAGAACCGAATGTCTTGGTTTGTGACGATGGTAAGTGACTGTGTGCAATGTCACTCGTTCTTTGGAAGATGGAGCAGCCGCTATTGTAGGACGCCACTTATGTTGACAGACTGGCCTTGTCACATTTTCTAAAGATCGAGTCAGAGGCTGGCAACGCTGCCGCTTAATCTGAAGACGTCAAACGGCGTAACTATGTAGTCTTAGGAAAAGGTTACATATTTGTGACGTTTGGTGTTGAAATGTATATGAATTTAGTTACGTTTGTTTTATTAAGTTACAATTTTCACTTAATCATTCATTTAACTAAATGCAAAAGTTACAAATGGATTAATTTATATTTGTTATAAACAATAAAACAGGAGCAAATTTAATTTTGACAATCGTTCAAGCAACTTTGAAATCATAAAAACCTATCAGTGTGCATATTTAGACAACAAAATGAAGAAAATATTTCATTAAACAGTCCAGGAATATGGAGCAAAATAAAAGGTGGCATTCTGGAGCGCAATCGTAAAAGTGCTGACGAGAACCTTAAATAAGGCGGCGGATATTAAATCCGTCACTACGGTAGCGGCCTAATAACATTCTTTCCACATGAGGTGTTTACGTGGAATGGTGCCAAAACGCCTTAGGGTTTAGAAGGAATTCTCTAAAATAATTAAAGGAGTTATAACTGCCATTAATCGTTCTAAGAATGGCGTCGCTGTGAGGTACAATTCCAAGTTCGCTGCCGGGAGCACTTTGCACAACTTTTGCTGAGGGACGAAATTGTGCGAAAGCTGGATATGACAATAATGGAAAGATATCGTCTCTGTAACAATTGTGGAGTCTTCCGTCGTTTCTCTTTGAATTTTGTCTTTGAAATGGTGTAAATATGTAGTGCGTACCATACAAAAAATACTTCTTACTTCGTTTGTGCTTAGTAATTTTTTATGTATAAAATTCTTCTGTTCATGTATAAATAAATGAACAAATTCCTCCTAAGCGGCTTTGGTGAATTTTTTGTGCCTGTTGTTGCTGTAGATACACAATTGGAACCGGTAAGTAGCGCTGAAATTGGGCTCTATAGTTTTGATAAAATATTATGTGTATATTTGAGTGGGTCCCGGGATGGTTTAGAATCGGTTTCTAAATTTACATCTTTTCAGAGCGGGACAATGTGCCGGCCTGCTAGTAATATAATAAATACCTTGGTCCCCAAACTACGTTGACCTTGGGGACCTCCTTCCTAATTGATATTCTTGAAATTATTGTTTACAGTTACGGTAATTATTTAAAAGTGTGCGTGTATGATGTACACGGATACTTATTCACTATGATAAATATCATAGTGTTAAAATCCTCTTTCGTACTGTTTCTTCTCTACTTTGCATCTTTAGCACCCTTATTATGACATAATTGGCAGGCACGTTATCCTTTAACACGACTAGCTAGCATTTCTGGTTTTGTTTACTTTATCTAGTGGGACGTGCAAGAAGTGACATGGCTAGATATTTGATTCCCAAGTAACTAGTTGATTTCTGTAAAATGTCCTCATATCAGTGTAGGCGGATCTTTTGTTGTTTGTTTGTTATTTTTCGGACATGTAGGCTGTTGCAGATGCAGAGTTTCTAACGCGATCATTCCGCAATGCACAAATCCATCGCAGCATATTCAATTCCGTGGCACGCAATCTTGCTTGTTGCTCAAGTACGCTTTAGTGCCATACAAAAGGACAAGCCTAATGATGGATCAATGAATCTGTCCATCCAATATAACCGGTGTATATCACAATTAATTATTATTATGTTTATTCACGTGACTTTAAATTTCATTTGTACTTTTTATGGTTGTAATTGTTGTGCATTTTGACATTGACTTCTAAGATTTTTTTACGTAGCATTGTCTATGTAATCTTTCAATTCGTATTGTGAAAGGTTTTCGTTCATTTGTTGATAATTTTTTAGTTAGATTCATGATGGCATCAAGGAATAAATAAATACAGTTACACCTTACAATAAAAGTATGGAATGTGATATATCCAAAAATGTTGAACTTTTGTAGTATTGCTCTCAGATCTGTTACAAAGAACCGGTCTTTAAAGTAGTTCGCAAATGAAGTTTAATAAAAAAAACATACAAAAGTAACTGAGGTGGATACATGTCATATAAAAGTTCTTAACTGAAATACATTTCGTATCACGTAATTACTCTAACATTTATGTATAACCAACTTTCTGACGACTTCAGAGTAAAAATCGTGTTAACGATGTAATTTGTTTTTGATTTGAAATTACTTTCAACTTTCGTTTATCCTCTAGACAGTTCCACGCGGCGGTGACATTTGTTTAAGCATATTTATTCCAAACTAAAACAAATAAAAGTGTGAAAATTAGAAAACTTCGGGTAGTTGACGTCTTTGTTTAGCATACAAACCCAATGAGTATAAATAAGCTGGTTTGTTTTCAGATTACTAATTCAATTTAAATCTTCCTCTAAAACAAAATAGGCGTAGATACGAGAGAAAACTTCTGAGCTTTGCAATATGTGTATGTTTCACATTTTAGATGCCTCTGATACACCAATGTTTTAATTTAAGTAATGTACTAATACATAATACAGACGTGGCTAAAGGCTTAATGCGTTATTTAAGATGCGCCAGTATTAATGACGTTAAACATTGACAGAGAACTTATGTATATACACTAATACAGCTAATTGTTAACGTGTTATTTTTAACGCTATAAATAAGAGGCATTTGGACACAGATATTAACACTAACGCAGGTGGAAGTGGGAAGTTACAAATTATATAATAATAAATAATATCAGCCGATAAATATCCCACTGCTAGACTCTGACCTCCCATGATAGGGGAACGGACTCTATACCCGCCACGCTTGTACAGGCTTGGCAGGTTTGACACATCGGTTATCTTGATCACGTTACATCACGATGTTTTCCTTCACCGTTGCTAACACGTGATAATTGTAACAATATGCATATTAGGTCAGAAAAGTGAAAAGTGGTGCATGCGTCCCGGCCATGATCGAACCTTGAGTTTGGGACGCGTGCGCTAGCCATTACGCTACTAATAATTAATTTTACTTACACTAATTACAATGTAATGTGATGACATTATATCTCATGTAAGAAGGTCGTTGTCAACAGTCACCTTCATAAGCATAACTGATAAGATGATGAATAAGTTCTTGAAAATGAATATTAAACTTGTCTTCAAATACGTTTTACTTGATATGGCAATACGATTTACTGTTGGCAGCGCGTGCAGGCGACGATGCCACTTCTGACTGCGTTTCTTTTAGCGAATTTACATTTATATTACCTGAGTTTATTCACCAACACTGCTTATGAAACTAAATAGACATTGAAATTTTCCACTCCTTGCACATTAATCGAAAATTGTACGATGCCAAAAATGTGATAGTAGAATAAAAATTATATTAATATTAGGTGTGTTGAAGATGACGATGTGCTGACATTTAAATAAAACAATAAATAAAGTTTTCAGGTCCGTTTTAATTACTAATACAAATTCTGAGATCTAAAGGCGGTTTTTTTTATTGCATGAGTTCAGCAGACAGGCAGATGGCCCACTTGATGGAAAGCGATTACCATCGCCTATGAACATTTGTAACACCAAAGGTGCTACAAATGCGCTGCTGCACTCTTAAGGGAGACTGGAACCTGGTCACTAATGCCGAAACACAACTCAAGGTTGCTATGGCGACATACTTTAGACCAGGGGTGTTAACCATCCAGTTGGGCAAATGCCCTACCACCTGGCTGTGGGTTGTTTTGTCGCCTCTTACGAGAGGCCGCCCGGCCGCAGGAAATTGTATTCTTTCTCCATTCCTGCACGGATACAATAAACGGTACATTTATGTCTTTCAATTTGAAGTAATCAACCAAAGTAATCAATATAAACATAAACTTGAACCATTCAATATTATTGAACACCGTTGTGTCTTTCAGTTCTGTGCTTTTCAATAAAATTGTTTCAATTTGGTTGATCCGGCTAATATCAGCATTATATCTTGTTATTTAGTCTACTCCATTGACTGTGATAAAAAATATATCTTCTATATTAAAATTAATTGTCTATAATATTTAGAACTAGCTGATACCCCCTGCGACTTCATCCGCGTAATTAAAGTTTTTTTAACTATCCCACGGGAACTCTTTAATTTTTCCGGATCAAAAGTATCCTATATGTTGACCAGGGATATAAGCTACCACCATACACAATTCCATTTAAATCGGTCCAGTTGTTGCGGAGATTAGTCAGTACAAACAGATAAACAGAGAAACAAAAAAATTGAAAAAGTATAAATTAGTTCCTTTTCACTTCTTATATCCCCCTGACTCGAATTTTAGCATTTTATTTATATATATTATATGTAGAGATGTCAAAATTTCAATAGAATCTTAATGCGAGACCTAATACATTTTTTTTATGATTAGTTATCGGTAAAAATGTTTTTTTAATTTTTGGTTTTCAGTCTGTCTGAAAGTTTGTCTCGAATAAACTCCGAAGACTATAAGAGATATGAGTGACAATTTAGGTGTTAAAATATCAATTTCATTTTACATTATCGTCTCAGTCTCAGACTTTAATTACCTACCTAAAGATCAAAATTTTAGCACAAATGCATAAAAGTGAATAAATAAATCCTTATTTGTCTTGTCCATCCTAACTTCAAAATGCTGACAACTGAAGACATGCTGCCCTTTAGTATCATGCGAACAAGCGAGATTCAGAGCTTTTGCATTATTCATTCAACCCTCATAACTTTACTAACAATCGCGATCATTGGATTTTGCACAACACTGGAGAGGTAAATTTTATTCTGAACAAAACAATTAGCTTATGATTTCATTTGTTTCTTTTTATTCCTTTTGTATACGGATCCAAGTTTGTGAAGTTTATTTTTTGTTTCAAACAAGAATTTTACCTTTCTCTTTGTTCATTTCCTTGTTCTTACAAATGAACATAGCATTCATTCTCGTACACGTATATTGAAAATGCTGTACCAAATTATTAATTCTAATTATTTAAATTATCACTATTTGTAAGCTATTGCATAGCTTTTATCACGGGCTTTGAGCGCGGCGACCGAATCAAGAAATTCCGTAACGAAAATAAAACCTAACACCACCCACCACCCACTCCGCCTATCATGTAGCTCGGCCGAGCGTTCGCTTAACGTGTATGTATATGGTACGACTGTACGAAGCTCGCACGGATCGAGACGAGCTGCTCCGAAATTGGACGAATACGTAAGCAGCTGTTTTTTAATTTAATTTTTCTTGCATAAGTTTAGCAGACAGGCAGACGGCCCACTTGATGACAAGCGGTAACCATCGCCTTTAGACATTTCCAACACCAAAGGTGCTACAAATGCGCTGCTGTTCTCTTAGGGGAGACTGGAACCTGGTTGCTAATGCCGGAACACAAATCATGGTTGTTGCTGCATACTCTAGACCAGGGGTAGTAGCCATCCAGTCGGGAAAATACCCTACCTCCTGGAAAGATAATTTAGTAACAAATAGACTTGCTATCATCCAAACGTTATAAATAACATTTTTATTTTTAAAATTTGTGTAAAATCTAATCTAAGAGTCGAAACAACAGACTTAAATGTTTTTTTTTAAATAGTAGAGATATTTTAAACCTGCGCGAATATTCAATTTCATTATCTTGTACCATTCAGAAAATATGAGTAATATCATTATTTTCCTGTTTTGAATTTAGACTTTCCCTTTATGGAGCGTATGTCAAATTATAAATTAACTAAAATAAATTACAAGTTAAATATAGGAACCGACCATTAAAGAAAAACTAAGAAAAAACAAATCCTATTCGGCTATCTATCAGATATCTATCTTCGAATTCCCACCAAAAAAATAACAAAATATACAAATATTTGCCGATTTCGTAAATGCCTTAAATTCAAAATATTTCCATTGACGTAAATCGGTATCTGATACAAAAAGTTTTTTATATATTAAATAGGGTGTAATTCCGATGGTGACAGTTGAAAAATGTCGTTAGGCCATGATCGATGGGGCTGGCGTCAGCGGGAGTGAGGTGTCAGCCCCAATCAGAATCGCTGACGGCCTTTTCAATTACAGTTTCGAGGAAAACACAGTTCAGAAACATATCGACGTGTTACCAATCTCAAGTTTAGGAATAGGTACAGAATCAAGGCACTGTAAGTGACACCAAGATGGCACAAGTTATGTTTAACTTATCACCAGGTACCTACAGTAAGATATAAAGTTATTTTTTTAACAAAAACAAACTGAAGTAACCCTAAAAACCAAAAAATAAATACCTATTTAACGGACTTTATTCAACAATATTTCGAAGTTGATACCCAGTAAAACATAAAACACAAGAACTTTGCAAATTATAGTAGTTTTTATGTTTTACTGCGCGCCGACTTCAAGATGTTGTAGAAAGAAGTCGGTTTTATTTGTGTTAAAAAAAACAATTTTTTAGTTGCGCAAATACTTGAATATCTTTCTAAATAATATATTAAGCGCCTGTAGAAATTGTACTACTGGCACGCATATTGGTGGTACCTATAGGCTGACCAAATAGAGTAGAAAATAATAAGGGCGCTTTCGCTTTGTCTAAACTCTAATCCAATATTATGTCCAGAGTAATTTTGATACTTTCTTGTAATTTTGACTATTATCTACGTCAAACATCGTTCAAGTATCAAATTCCTTTATTTACGACATACGAATTTTGTCAACATAATGTATGATATTTATTCTTTAATAATAGTGACTGTAATGTTGTAAGCAAGAGCTATAAGAATTTGTGATAATTTACAAAACAATTATTTGATTAAAAGAAGCTATATGAATTATTACGAATCTCGGTGGCTGTTTGATAAACATCGTGAATTTATGATGAAAAGATTTTTGCTTTTAATTGCGCTAGACATCCTGGGTAAACTAAGGGCCTACGCAGACCGGGACGGCATGGCAAGGGATTTATTTTTTATTTTTTAAATGATGCCGTGGCATCGAAAGGGATTTCATTGCACGGCATTGAAAGACGCGCCACGGGCTCCCGCGTCGGGATGCCGTGGCGTACTGCGGGTAAGCAACAGTGTGACCAGATTTTATTTGACGAATCTACTGCTTGTGGAGACTAAAAACTACTGAATTCTACCAAAAGAGAACAAGAAAATACTAAAAATCGATTATATATTTTTTGCTATCCTGTTACAACGTAAAACATGAATGTTAAAATAATAAAAATAACAAAGAAACCACCATCAATTAAAGAAACCAATGGTTTTTAAATTAAATTTTACAATTTAATTTAAAAAAAATCTTTGGTTTCTTTAATTATTTGGATAAAAATATAATTAAAAATTACATTACAATCCACATATTAACGTAAGTAACTTGCATACCTGAGAAGTGTGTGTGTGGTATTTTTTTGAAAGATGGTGTAACAGGTGATGCTAGTGAAAGCAAGAATTAAGAAAGGTTTGCTAAAGTGGTTTGGGCGATACATTGATGTTAAAAAAAAACGATGTTTCATTTGCATCGCAGGAACAAACGTCAAAAGTTTATGTTAATGGTGATAAAAATAAACATCGATGTTTCACTTTTCAAAACATAGATATCCTAACATCGATGTTTTTATGAGCGATGTTGCATCCCTAGATATGCCAAAAAAGTACTAGAATAGCTGAAAAGCGTCAATTCTACTAAAATCCACCAAATAATTTTTACATACAAAATTCTGTTGCCAGTACCTCAAAATCTACCAAAAAAGTAGAAATCTACTAAATCTGGTCACGCTGGTAAGCAACGACATGCCAAGGACTTCGGCGCTCGTTTTGACACACGATCAAACGCGCAACTGAAGACTAAAGTGTATCGGGCAGCAGGAGCTGCCGAGGCCTGCTTTGTCGCGCCGTGGCGTGCCGTGGCAAGGCGCTGGAATGCCGCGATATCTAAGCGGCTAATGTGCGCTGACTGACGGCAAAATCCCTTGCCATGCCGTCCCGGTCTGCGTAGGCCTTTAAAAGTCACCGCTCGTGTAAAACTTAGTATTATTTAGAAAATCACTAAATACAGATATAACAGCTGTAAAAAGTCCACAGAATATTAGATGTGGATCAACGTTAAAATATAAATAACACAGATAAATTAATTTTGTTTATAATTCACGGACATTGACTACAGATAACATAGAATGATTACCGGAAAACAAAATATACTTCATGTTCCGTTCGTCATGACCAGGTTTTCTTCAATTCAAATGCAATGTGATTTGTTCTACTTCGCTTGAACCGTTTTTCTTTGACCACTTTTCGGTTCAACAAGTTTTCTCTAGATTCTACAGAAGGGATATCCTTTGTATATTTCCTCTTAACCACCTCCAATTATATACGCACTAGTTCACGGGTACACAGCTGCTCTTACGTAAGTTGTGAATAAATATAAATAAAGTTGTACTCTATATATTAATGCGGTTGCCATTGGGTTTTTGTTCTTACAATTTTTTTTTGTTACTTGCAATGTTTGTTAGTAAGTCTATTTAAGTCAAATCTTTTAAACCGAATGAGAACCAGTGCCTTGAGATAAATGCTTTAAAAATTGCGTGTTTGTTCAGTGCTGATGAAAATTCAATAATAAATAAATATAAATAGGTAATAATAAAAAATATATTAATATTTTTTTACTTTTTAAATATTAAAAAAGGGAGGTTCTTATCTCATCATCGTATAATATTCTTTTATGTATGTAGTGCCATAACTTTTTGTTTTTAAACGATTTTGCATTTTATTCAGTACAAGAAAGCAAAATGCAGCAACCTTTATTTTTACTTAACTAAATAAGTTTAAGATGTTGTAGAAAATATTTACTTTTTACTCTTAGAGTCGGTTTCTTTTTTGTTAAAATTTTTATAAAGTTGCAAGTTGGATAAGAACCAACTCCTACTAATATCACCGTGACGATCCGATCAGCATTACATAAAATATACTACTCAAATGTTTAAGTATGTTTATTTTACGTCCTCGCATTCACAAACATAAGTGAAATACATTAATCTAAGTTTAAATCACCTATTTTTAACAGTTACCCAAACGAAACCGTATAAAAGAGATAAATCAGTAGAATTGGTTTGCACACTACGTATACGGCACAAAAACGACCTGTCATATGACTTGTTCGATTTTATTACTCGTGAAATACATAAACAACGATGGGACAGTAAAATGGGCTAACTGGATGTTAGGATTTATTCACACAAATGTACACTAGGTTAACGATGTTTAGTGTAATTGGGTATTGTTTTTATCTAAGCCTTCTACCGATATTTTTCAAGATATTGTTACGAGCAACAGGACTCGACTTAAAATGCCGTTGGAATGACTATAGAATTTATTAGCATTGTACAAACACGTATAAAAAATATAATTGTATACAACCAGTACAAACTGCACGATTCAATAACACGCGCAAAGTCCGTCACTATATCGCTTATCGAATGTACACTTTTTGCTTTGATTGTGATTCTCGCTAGACTGCTTAGCCCCTACCTTCGGGCATTCCTTTTATTTTGTACAAATACAATATGCCTCGACGCAAAACAATAACAACATGAATTAGTTCGACACACCTGCCTAATGACGGCCATAAAACAAGTACAATAACAATAGTTTTTTTTCTTAATTAATAAATAATTAAAATTTTAAACACAAAGTAAACAAAAGAAGTCCAAATGCGGGAAAGGTAATAAATCAGGTTTATGGCAGGCAGATGTGCATTCACCTTTTGTCGGCATGTAACAATATCCCTATTAATATTATAAATGCGAAAGTAACTCTGTCTGTCTGTCTGTCTGTCTGTCTGTCTGTTCCGTTTTCACGTAAAAACTACTGGACCGATTTGGCTGAAACTCAGTATATATTAATTATATATTTTCGATACCGAGGATGAACATAGGATAGTTTTTATCCCGAAAAATGGGATAGTTTCCGGGATAAAATTATATTTGTCTGTTTGTTTGTTTGTTATGCTTTTACGGAAAAACTACTGGACCGATTTGGGTGAAATTCGGCACGTATGTAAATTAAATACTGAGGATGGACAAGGGATAATTTTCATTTTGGCCTTTTTGGTAATTTTGGCCTATTTGGTCATTTTGGCCCTTTTGGTAATTTTGGCCTTTTTGGTCATTTTGGCCTATTTGGTAATTTTTCATTTTTGGTCATTTTGGCCTATTTGGTAATTTTTCATTTTTGGTCATTTTGGCCTATTTGGTCATTTTGGCCTTTTTGGTCATTTTGGCCTTTTTGGTCATTTTGGCCTATTTGGTCATTTTGGCCTATTTGGTCATTTTGGCCTATTTGGTCATTTTGGCCTTTTTGATCATTTTGACCTTTTTGGACATTTTGGCCTATTTGGTCATTTTGGCCTATTTTGTCATTTTGGCCTTTTTGATAATTTTGACCTTTTTGGACATTTTGGACTATTTGGTCATTTTGGCCTATTTAGTAATTTTTCCTTTTTGGTAATTTTGGCCTATTTGGTCATTTTGGCCTATTTGGTCTTCCTTTTTGGTAATTTTGGCCTATTTGGTCATTTTGGCCTATTTGGTCATTTTGGCCTTTTTGATCATTTTGACCTTTTTGGACATTTTGGCCTATTTGGTCATTTTGGCCTTTTTGGTAATTTTTCCTTTTTGGTAATTTTGGCTTTTTTGGTCATTTTTGCCTATTTGGTCATTTTGGCCTATTTGGTCATTTTGGCCTTTTTGGACATTTTGGCCTATTTGGTCATTTTGGCCTATTTGGTAATTTTTCCTTTTTGGTAATTTTGGCCTTTTTGGTCATTTTGGCTTATTTGGTCATTTTGGCCTATTTGATCATTTTAGCCTTTTTGATCATTTTGACCTTTTTGGACATTTTGGTCTATTTGGTCATTTTGACCTTTTTGGACATTTTGGCCTATTTGGTCATTTTGGCCTATTTGGTAATTTTTCCTTTTTGGTAATTTTGGCCTTTTTGGTCATTTTGGCCTATTTGGTCATTTTGGCCTATTTGGTAATTTTGGCCTATTTGGTCATTTTGGCCCATCTGGTCATTTTGACCATTTTGATCATTTTGACCTTTATGGACATTTTGGCCTATTTGGTAATTTTTCCTTTTTGGTAATTTTGGCCTATTTGGTCATTTTGGCCTATTTGGTCTTCCTTTTTGGTAATTTTGGCCTATTTGGTCATTTTGGCCTATTTGGTCATTTTGGCCTTTTTGGTCATTTTGGCCTATTTGGTCATTTTGGACTATTTGGTCATTTTGGCCTATTTGGTCATTTTGGCCTATTTGTTAATTTTGGCCTATTTGGTCATTTTGGCCTATTTGGTCATTTTGGCCCTTTTGGTCATTATGACCTTTTTGGACATTTTGGCCTATTTGGTCATTTTGGCCTATTTGGTCATTTTGGCCTATTTGTTCATTTTGGCCTATTTGGTCATTTTGGCCTTTTTGATCATTTTGACCTTTTTGGACATTTTGGCCTATTTGGTCATTTTGGCCTTTTTGGTAATTTTTCCTTTTTGGTAATTTTGGCTTTTTTGGTCATTTTTGCCTATTTGGTCATTTTGGCCTATTTGGTCATTTTGGCCTATTTGGTCATTTTGGCCTTTTTGGACATTTTGGCCTATTTGGTCATTTTGGCCTATTTGGTATTTTTTCCTTTTTGGTAATTTTGGCCTTTTTGGTCATTTTGGCTTATTTGGTCATTTTGGCCTTTTTGGACATTTTGGCCTATTTGGTCATTTTGACCTTTTTGGACATTTTGGCCTATTTGGTCATTTTGGCCTATTTGGTAATTTTTCCTTTTTGGTAATTTTGGCCTTTTTGGTCATTTTGGCCTATTTGGTCATTTTGGCCTATTTGGTAATTTTGGCCTATTTGGTCATTTTGGCCCATCTGGTCATTTTGACCATTTTGATTATTTTGGCCTTTTTGGTCATTTTTGCCTATTCCGTCATTTTAGCCATGTCGGTCACTGTGGTCTTTTGGTCATTTAGGCCATTTTGGTCAAGTTTTGTAATTTATTTTGTTGACAGATAGTCGGGGGATGGTATAATTAGCGATATAAAATGAAGTGAATGTTCCGTGGGCAAATACATAAAAATGTAATATAATATATTACCTGTAGCACTTGCTCTATAAACAAGAGATACGCACTAGAGGTTAACCCGCGGCGCAGCCGCGGGGTAAACTCTAGTATTCAATATTTACGACATAAATTGTTTTTTTTTTATATTCGAAAAAATATACTCCTGAAGTGGTCCCATAATCACCAAGTCAGAATTTAATCAGTAGTTACTAAGAAATTCGAGAAAACTCTCTGACATTGTTAACCAACTTCTTTGTTACATTATACCGCCCTCGGTTGTCAACGGTTTTTTTTTCTTTATTCGTAAGTGTACTCCCAAAGTGGTCCCATGGTGAATCAATCAGGATCTGATGAGCGTATCGCAGGGACATTGAGAGCAATCCTTGCAGACCAATTCTACACTGAAGAGTGAGAAATAACAACTTGTATATAGATCAATACATTATTACTTAAATACAACCCAATATTGTATTAAGAGTATAAATATTTAGGTAAGTATTGTTTTTTATTTTTTCAATTCTGCTAATTTTGCCGTTATGTTTATTAAATATAAGTAGAAATGTAAGATTATGATAACAACTTGTAATGTAAATAAATTATATAATCTATAACTATATCTATGCTATAATATTTCTATTGTAGTTCAGATGAATATCGCCGCATAATCAACCTGAATATATAGCTTATGATGGAACTCTCTGGCTACTCTAATAATGTACATATAAAATAATACCTTTTCTAAATATTACTTCATAGAATTGTACAACAATCCAAATTTATTGCGTACAGATAAATGGTTTTGTGGTAATTTATGAACAGATTTAGTTTGCGAGAACGTGCATTAAACGTGGTCTCCGCACCGCGTTGCTTTGCCAATTTACATTTTTATTATCTAACCAGGCAAGCTATTTGCGATGGCACTAAAAACATTTGCGCTTAACAGCAACCTGAGGCCAATTTGTTCCGTAGGGTACGCCGCGAACCTTTTTTAATCTCGCTATGGCAATGGTTCTCGTAATAGCTTGGATGGTTACGTTCCACCCTATCGTTATGTTAAGATAATCCGTATAGTAACGGTGAAAGAATATAATTTCCTGCGGCCGGGGGGGCTGTCGTGATAGGCGACAAAGCAACCCATCAGCCT
The DNA here is from genome assembly GCA_949752895.1 of Dendrolimus pini. Classification (NCBI taxonomy): domain Eukaryota; kingdom Metazoa; phylum Arthropoda; class Insecta; order Lepidoptera; family Lasiocampidae; genus Dendrolimus; species Dendrolimus pini. Next base: position 16,426,895 of record OX457133.1, read on the forward strand.
GGTGGTTGGGTATTTGCCCGTCTGTATTGCTATCACCCCAGTCTGGAGTATACCGTCATTACAACCTTGAGTTGTTTTCCGGCATTAGTGGCCAGGCTCCAGTCTCCTTTAAGAGAGCAGAAGCGCAATTGTAGCATCTTTAGTGTTGCAAATGTCCATAGGCAATGGTAACTTGGCCTCTTACGACAGGCCGTCTGGCTGTAGGAATTTGTATTCTTTATTTATTCCTGCACGTTCCTTATACATAGATCCTTAAGTTACATAACCTTGATTTTGTTCATAACTTTCCTTTAATTTATAGGTAAATCAAAATTAAAAGTGTTGAGCAATTTCTATGACTTAAAAGATTGAATAAAAAAATTATCAAGGAACATCCTTATGTTTTTTTTGCATCTCTTCATTGTGTGGCGTGGCAAACCCTACCTTCATGTTTTCGCAATTTCTTTACAGTATTGTTTATCGGGATGTTAATTACATAATGGGATGGATGGGATATAAATTAACTAATAAATGACATCAGTGCAGATCTGGTAATTTTCAAGAGAAGTTTGTGTCCTAATTATGACATACAAACACGAACAGAAAGAAGCGTATGACGATTGCAAGGGTGATGTTCTCTGTAGTTGAGCGGGCTAAGCCTTTACCGGCCTACCTCATTGCAACTAAGAGGCGCTGGGTTCGATTCCTGGTATGGTCAATATCAAAAACGAACTTTCCGTTATTTACTATGGTCTACGTGTCTGGGATTGGCTCCTAAGTAGTCCCATATATTATATAATATCACCCATATGTATATTACCTGTAACACAAGCGTAACTTACTTAATTTGGAGATATAAAATGTGGTTTTTCTGCTGACTATTATAAAAAAAAACATGTGCGTCTTGGGACGCCCGACAAAAGTGATAACTAGCGTCAGAGAAAGGAAAGCCACACAGACGGGCGCCGTAACGCGTTACTTAACGAAGCAGTTTACCTTCCCGTAAGAAGTTATCACTACAAAAATAAGTTTTTGCCAAAAGTGGTACACAACGCTCAAAATAAAATACGTTCCCTTTAAATAATTAATACGGCGTGAAAGCTTTGCACGACTGATTTTCAACTTGACAGTTAGGAAATTATCCACTATATAAACAAATATTAGGCAATAAGTTTTAGGAAATATGCCTTTGATTTACTAAACAAGCAAAGACAGAACCAATCTGTAAGATTATGTTATAAACGTACATGGCTATATACATTGCTCTTCCTTTGATGTTTCATATTTCATAGGAAGGTGGCTATCGGAAAAGCATCAATTTTCTTTCTGGGATGCATATCTACTGTTTGAAAGCGTCACAGAGAGCTATCGCAAATACGCTTTTCGGATGAAGGTAGTTGGTAGGTTTAGAGTTGGAACGTACATATTATCAGTCTCGTCGTTAGCGCTTTGAAAGCCTGTGTGCTGTACAACATCCATACTACCTTTGGTACCTACTACTGTTGAACTACTGAGTTTCTCAGAATGTTTATCTTATATAATAAGTGTAAAAAGAAAACTGATTAAAATTTCGACTATTATTTATTATATTTACAGATTGCCTAAAAAATCTTCAAACAATTCATTAATTTTATTTTATGGTCTTCATTTATTCTTATACTAGCTGTCCCGGCGGACGTCGCCCTGCCCGGAAAAGCTTCAATCGATATGCCGACAGCAGCGCCACCTACCGGGTCCAATTGTGAACCAACTCAGAAACCTTTTTTGGCTCATGCACAACAACTTTGATAAAGATCATCACATGATCAAATGTATGATTTAAGATTCTATAAAGGACATACAGACAAACATTCATTTTTATATATAAAAAAGAATTCATCAATCTGACAATTTAACTATCTTTTTGTCATATTATTTTACATATTAAAAATTATTATATGAATGAAGAAAGAAGCGACCTGTGTTGACACACTGGCCCCGTCACATCTTCCAATGACCGAATCAGGGTCTAGCAACGCTGCCGCTTCAGCTGAAGACGTCAAACGGCGCAAATATGGAGCCTTAGGAAGGGGTTACATATTTGTGCCGTTTGGGGTTGAAACATTAGGCCCATGGGGTCCGTCGGCAAAGAGTTTGTTTAAAGACATATGTAAGAAACTCTTTGACGTGCGAGCGTGGTAATGCAGTCAGCCTTCTGGGCACGCTCCCCGTTGGCAGTGATCTGCTACATAATATATTTTAGTTTCAATGTCTTTGTTTACTATTAATTTATACACAATGTAATACATTAATTTATAAATGAAACTTTTAATTTCAAATAAATAAATAGAATTAAATAACAGGTAAGTTAAAGTAAATTACATAAAAATTGTAATCATGTAGGTGAGTTAGTTTTTCTAAGAAATACCAATTATAATTTATGTTATAAAAGTATATTATATTCACGAGGAAGTCTACTTTTTCTTATTAAATTTGTTGATCGGACTTTATCGTAAAAATAACAGCTGTTCTATATAATGCAACGTAAAAAATCAATTTACGTTATATTACCAAATTTCTTAGAACCTATATATTTATTTACAGAAAAGAAGTAAATTAGGGGCTTGTTTACACAAACATTGCCAGAGATAAACTTCTTCTCGTGCAATATTTTAATAAAACATGAAACCTTCGTTTTGACTTGGATAACATTTTTTTACTACAAAGTTGATTAAACCTTAAGTCATAAACTTGCTAGCTTATAAAGTCATGAGATGTTTTATTTTTTTACAAAATAAAACACCTGAAATAAGTTTTTTTTAAAATAAATTAATGGAAATTACCCGTTCGTAATCATTAACATGGCTATAAGGATAAACAAACAGGCTAAATGCGTCTCATTTTACGCAAACAAAGGGTTCTGTAGAGAAGACTTAAGTCCATTTTTTTCATTATATAACAATACAGCCTTAAAAAACATTTAAACGAAAAAACCTAATATATTATCTAAAAAGTAACTACTCAATGGATCTTGTTTTACGTGTAAATATTTGATAACAGTGTTGGTGATGCGTTACAGGATAGATAAAGGAGAAAGGAACACTCACTTGCTTGCTGGGGTTGCTGGTTCTCTTCTTTAAACTTGTATTTTTTTCTCACGTTGCGTAGTGTGTAGCGTAGTTCGAGAGAGGAACCAGAAGCGAGCTACACGCAATAATATTGGAGGTGGTCCGCGCAATATCGACGACGGTATTGAGGGTGTGACAACTTATCGTCGAGACTGCATCGTTGGTCGTGTATTTAAGGACAGCAACCCTACAGGGAAGTACTGCGCGCGGCTTTGTAAGTCAATAAAAGCTTTTAAATTAAAAACTGGTGTTTTCTTCCAATCCATAAGTGCGTACCCCCGCTCGTACGTAACAATACTTAACGGTTGCACAGCAATACTGAACTGAATATTGACATCTTGACAAAATGCGGAAGCGCAGGGCCATAGATCGTTTCCTCGCATTGTCTGTCTCGTTCACGCGAGTGGTGTTGCGGATAGGGAAGAGAGGGAAAGGATAATGGGAGGATATTTACTTTTTTTTTTCTTTCGCGGTGTTAATGGCGCCAACAAGTGTTGACTTTAGAAGACTTTTTTTATCTTAATCAGTTATCATCCACCAATTTTTCACATACTAATAAGATTAAAATCTCAACTATAAGTTATATAAACTAAAGTAAAAAAATCGATAATAAAGATTATTCGTTAATTATTACAATTCACTAAGAGAAAATAAATAAACTCTATTATGTTCCCAGCTATCCATAACAAGATCCAGGTTTCCTTCCAAATACTTGAATAAGGGTCAAGTTTGACAAGTGAAGCAACGGGAAGAGATCTAGTGGTATTTATTTTCCTGGTATTTAGTTTTTATTCTCCCGTTTTTCCGTTTTATTGCTGCCAATTTACATTCTTCATGAGTTGGGCGGTTTACGATGTTGTAACAATAAGTATGTTAAAGTAATAAATGTTTGATGTTGTCACGGCACGTTTAGAGGTTTTTTATCTTCTCTTAAATTTGTGCATTTATTTGAGAAGGAGATTTCCTACTGTTTTCAAATGTTATTTATTGTAATAAAGTGCGTTTTAACGGTTTTAAGCGCGGTAATTTATTTGATTTTGTTTATTCCGACGTTTCGGCTACTTTCCAGGGGCCGTGATCACGGAAGAGAAAGATATCAAGTGTGAAGGACAAATAACACACATGGCACTAGATAGGATAATACATATAGGTATAGACATAAGGCACACACTGCACATATACTTCCTCACAACACCAGCATGTAACAAATACACTCTGCCAAGTTTAGTATTAAAATTAGAATAAATTAATATAATAAGTTATTCCTCAGGTAACATATACCTCAACACAAAAATGTTCATAGAATATTGAAATGACAATGTGTTCTGATATGGAATTATTGAAACATTTTTCAAACTCAGATATTTGCGTTAAATTATAAAGAAACTTATTAAAACTTTAATTTTTATCCCAAGAATAATATATTCGTATAATTCAGAAAGTGTAGAAATGTTTAAAGGTACACAATTTTTTAACATGTTCTTGAGAACACACTTTTTTTATTGCATGAGTTTTGCAGAAAGGCAGATAGATGGCCCACTTGATGGAAAGCGGTTACTATCACCTATGGACAATTGCAACACCAAAGGTGCTACAAATACGCTGCTGCTTGCTCAAGGGAACTGGAACCTGGTCGCTAATGCCGAAACACAATTCAAATTTGTTATGGGAGCATACTCTAGACCGGGAGTGGTAGCTATCCAGACAGGCAAATGCCCTACCACCTCGCTGTGGGTTGTTTTGTCGCCTCCTTACGACAGGCCACCCGGCCGCAGAAAATTGTATTATTTCTCAAGGATAAATAATCTTTTACCTTGTACATACCTAATACGTACACGCTTTAACGCTATCTCACATAATATTATGAGAATGTGGTCTAGAACGAAACACGTATTACCTACAAATACTAGTAACTATTTACACGTGACTTAAATACACTCAGTTACACTACACTCTCGCTTTTTCCATGTATTCCAAACTGTTACGAAAATAATTTGGAAAATATGTGTGTGTACTGTATTATCATAATAATATTATATAAATAGTAAGGTGATTTTATTTTTAAATTCTACTTAGTCTGCTTCATGACCTTTGGAATGACACAAGTAGGTAATATGAAATTTACATCATAATAAATGATACTGGCCGTGATCAGAAGGCTGGCTAATATTTCGCCCAACAAATAAGTATCGCCATACAGCGCGGCAATGCAGCCACCCTTCTGGGCACGCTCCCATCTGGCAGCGATTTGTTACACAGTCTATAATAGCTTGTAATATTTATAACTCAGTTTAGTTTTAGTTTTTAATTGAAATAACTTAATATTTGACATAAAAAAAATATGCTTTTATAGAAAATTCATTATTATGTTTCTCACCATTTTGATATTATATAAAATTATTAAGGATAAGCATGTTACTGAAGAATTTCTTACGCCACTTCTTCTGTTCAAGCCACAACATGTTGCGAAGTGATAGTTAATTAGATTAGGCTCCCATAGAGTAAATAATAACTTTCGACTATCATTAAATAATTAACATAAACAAATTGTGGATAAGCTAAATAATAACTTTAGCATTACTTATTGACACTTGACATATTTGTCTTCCGTGATCACTGCTACTGAAAGGTGGCCAACGTATTTAAGTGTCCAAGTAAAGACTTAACTTTAATTATATTCCCCACATAACTAGCTGACATTGCTAGCTGCTCGTGCTGTTATTGTGTCGACTCCAATTAATTGGGATATGGTGAAAGAAAAGAGAGAGGGAGAGACAGAGAGAGAGATAACTAGCTGACATGTATTCATATTTTCAGGTGAATGGTATTATATTATTCCAACTTTTAATTAATTATTATTATCTCGAGACATAATACTTTTATTATTCGTAGAACTAGTCAAGGTAAATTACCACCCGAAGAAATTTACCGAGCAGACAGTTCAATAACTTCTTTAGATTTTCAATTTTGGTTTGAAAGTTTAGTCTATAATCATTTGTTTTATCAGAAACTAATCTGGCATTGCTAGTTAAAACTAACGAAACTTTTAATAAGGCTTACTACACTGCACAGGTGATCAACCTTTGAACTGATCGTTAAACAGACAGGTTTATAATTTATAACAGGTTAAATACAAGCTTTTGAGATACTAGATATCATGTAGCAGCAGAGTGCTAGCCAAAACAAGTAAAAAGAGGCAAACACGACGGGTCTATCTTGTTTAGTGCAGGAGTTCGTATGGCCATCTTCCGACTCCATAATCAGATCAGCTCCATGGTACCGTATTATTGCATTGTCGCGCGATATACATATGCGTGCAAAATTTCAGCTCAATCGGACACCGGGAAGTTGGTCAAATTTAACTTGCAAGATTCCACCTGAACTTAAATAAAAGCTTGTAAAATAAAGTTGATTATTTTTTATAATTTAGTTATTAAAAATAAACTAAGTTATAAATGGTACACGCGAATATAGACTGTGTAAAAAAACGCTGCGAGATGGGAGCGTGCCCAAATGGCTGGCTGCATTGCCGCACTGTACCTATAGCGATGCTTATTTGTTGGGCGAAATATGAGCCAGCGATCTGATCACAGGTGGCATCGAAGAGTTTAAATATGTAACCCTTTTCGTATTTGCGCCGTTTGAGAGCTGAGAGAGAGAAGCAGCGTTGCCAGCCCTTCACTCAGTCATTGGAAGATGTGACGGTGCTAGAGTGTCTACATGTGTCTACACATGTCGCGTCCCATTTGCCAAGGAATAAGTGACATACATTATCAAATAACTATAACCGTATTCTAAAACAACAGAACACTCATATTATTACGCAAAGTGAGACACTGACAAAGACACCGGATTGTGTTGTTGTCTGCTTGTGTCACAGCTAATTATTTCAGGAATGACTTTTAATATATTCATTTACCTAACGATACTTAGTATGGATATGGATTATGGCGTTCAAGCTGAAATTAAACGTGTTCATTTCTGTTTTTCAAATAAATAGAGATGAGAGTAAAAGTTAAAAAAAAATCGATCTTAAACATATCTTATTCTAATTAACTCTTATTATTATTAAATAACTCTATTTTTAAACATCATTCAAAAGTGTTCTTTCTAGTTCTTCTGACTTCTTAACTATTTTTTCTTTTTTATTTTCGTCATCGTAAAAGTTCCAAATGTTATTTGTATTTTTTTAGTTATTTATACACAACAATATTTTACACATTTTTTTCATTGAAAATACATATTCTAAGGAACTTTATTAAATAACAAATATGCAGCTAAAAAAACATGTGTAAATATTTGTTAATAATTAATTTCGTTTATTTTTTAACGTCGTCAATGTTTAATTTTTTTGAAAATTTGAATGCACTTTTGAACTGTTTATTTCCGCAATTAGCTTTAAAAAAGTAAAAAAGTAGCTACTACAAATTGTATATAGCTGCAGACATACTCATCAAGTTCGATCAAACGTTAGAAATCAATTGAATGACTGTGCAGTTCTGACTTGTAGTTAAACCGTCGTTTCGACAACCGACAAGTTCATTTCCACAACACGAGGCCACGGTTCGATAAAATAAATTGCGCAGTATTTTATAAGCGCAATACACACCAAAGTCGCCTAAGTCGGCAAATTTTTGACAGCGGAATACTTGGCAACTTCACTCATGCAAGTCGGAAAACTTTGTTTGCGACATGTCGGCGGCTCAAGATGAGGAACAAAAAACTTGAGAGGTGTCAAGGGACACCCGGATGGAACGAAGTTCCTTTCGATTATTTACAAAAAAACCTGTATACACTCAACAAAAATAATCGTCGCGACACCACACTGTTCAATGCGAAGTGTAATAGTAAATGAGTAAGTTTGAATCCTATTTACTTCAATATAAGAAACAATTTAAAAATCGAATCACATCCTGCAATTCGACTCTTGAAACAAATTTAACTTTAAACCAGATTCGCGATATTGCTCCTTATTTTAATGACATTAAGACTCTATATGTCCGCAAATGCTATCTGTACGTCAGCAACCCATGACATTTAAAAATAATGTACTCCAAATTAAACTCTAACTGCGTGGGCATAAAGCTGCATTTTATCTTGGCAAGTTCAAAAAGTGTCGTGACAACTTTTTCGTAAGAATTTTTTCCGTCTAGCCCCCATTCGTACCGCGCGATAAGGAACTACGTTCCAAAAATAAAGCACGACCTTACAGCTTGAGTGTCGTCGGGACTGAGCACTTGCGTACGCAAGCCCCCGACATGCCATAAACATGTCGGCGAGCAGCACGCGAGAGCGCATGTTGCCGACATGATTCTTTTCAAATAAGTTGTTAGGTTGTGTCGGCTGGCTGTGTCGGCAGATCGGCGGCGTTGATGTGTGTTGCGCTATACATCTACTTAATTGCTTTTCTATTGCAGTGCATAAGTTTTTTTTCGCTTTGATTATTTTTAGTTCTTTCTTAAATCGATCGTGAAGTTTTTAGTTTTATTGTTACCAAGGATTTTTAATGGCTAACAGATGTACTATTTATGTGTCTCCCATGTTTATCTCCGTTATTAATGGTACGTAATATTCACGGAAGGCCACGACACACCTTCCATGATCAAATTGATCGTGTATTAACAGAAGGTGATGTCAGGAGCCTTAAGAACAGACGAGCGTGCATGACAAGAACTATGAATGTCAAAGAAGCAAGTGAGGTGTGTAAGAATAAACCTGTATGGCGCTCTGTTGTTCGTGCCTACCCCGCAAGGGACCTGGCGTGAAGTTATGTATGTATGTATATAATATGTATGTAATATTCTAAATTCTATGATAATTGATTTATTCCAAATGCTTTAAAGAAGGAACAATCAAAGAAAATCACGTTCAAATGTATATATAAGTATGTATGACACTGCCAATTTATCTATCTCGTATATTTAAAATTATCAGTATTTATTTATTTATGTAACCTTACTCATGTGTACTAGTCTTGAGAATACATACAATATAACTAACTTAAGTTGTATTTATAGTGATAATTTTTTAGTTTAATAAATTATATACTTTGTAGTGTAGATGCATGCATATACCAATTTATAAATGTTAATACATTATTAATAAAATATTACAAGTCATACCCGACAGTGGTGTGATGTACAACCTTGTTTTCTAGAACTACCTACTACGTTTAAGTACAAAAAAGTTTTCTAGTATATCTATGTACGATAACGATATGAAAAAGGCTTCCCGCTGAAGTATTCTTTCGGCGCTTTGACGTGAGCCCGTTTAAGAATAGTGTCATATTTCATCATAACTCATTGACCACACCTTTAGTGTTGCAAATGTCTATAGGCGGCAGTGACTATTTTTCATCACACTACATCTGCCTATTGCAATAAATTTTAACAGTAAATTAATTACAGATAAGTACTGCATTTACACGTTCACATTTAGCTCGTTTGACTGAACATCCTCTTGTATGAGACCGCTTTTGATAATGATTTCGCTTATATTTGATTAATTTTGTGGCAATCACATGATATTTGCTGATTTCGACATAATTGAATTAGGTTAAAGTAAGCATGCCCAGAGGGAATTCGACAGATCTGCTCGTGCGTTGAAATGATGTTTAACTCTGGTAATTGGCTATTTATCTGTCATTATAATTTAATGCTTCGATGCGTCCTGTGGTTGTATTGATTGCGTATGAGTTTTGAAGCATTTACATAGTTGCAAGTCTTGAAACGAAACGTTCATAATTGGTCTTGGCACGGGAGACTGTGCCTCTTGATAGATCTAACGTGTGCTTGAGATTTACACCACTCATTGGTGGCGAATAAGAAATCAGCGGTACTTTCAAAACTACCCACATCAGAAATATAGTGTGAATGCGGCCCCTACACAGTATAAGGGTACGCTAATTTTCCAAGGCTAGAAAATATGTATGTGCGGAATGCGAGCGGGTATAAGAGAGGAAAGAATTTACAGGATAGGTTACACCAGACAGGCACGTTTTCCTCTTGATCTTCTCGTCTTGGGATTCCTTCAAGGCGGGTTGCCTCCCAGCACGCGGGATAATATGAGAGAGTGTAGAATGGGGCAAGAGATATACAAAACGGGGTGATGGTTTGCGGAAGGAGAAAAGTACACAACGTCAAATTAATATACCGTAAAAAAGGGGGAATAGGAATCTTATGAAAATAAATCTCATAAGCTTAACTTATAACCATAACTTATGAATTGGCAAGAATATGTAGTAGGATAGTAATATTTTAAGCTATCAACATTTATTTGGCATAAAAATTAGGAATAAACTGTAAAAATATCACTTTGAAATTCAGCTTGAAATTGCGCGCTTTAAAGGGGATAGTGACAGATGTGGTGAAAGAAAAAGGCATTAAAAGGCGGTGACCAAGTAGTACTACACATATTATGTAGAAATTCAATATATATACAAAAGAACACTGTTTATATTGTCATAACTATGGTATGCCTACGACTTCATCCACGCTTGACTTGAAATTCTCGCGGGATTCCCAGGATAAAAAGTAGGCAGATTTTAAGTCTAAGAATTTGCTGTCTACCAGCGAAAGCTACATTATACGGCATAGTAGTTTTTACGTAAATCGCGAATAAGAAATCTAAAAAAATGCATCGTGTACTCCATAATTTATATAGTCTATGCAAGTTGTTTTTTTAATACCTTCAGTGTACAGATATGACATGTTTAGACTTTTATATTATTATTATATTTTTTTTATTTATTTATCAGAAAAGCAAACAGATACAATATATATATTCTATAACTAAAGTGATATTATAATTAATGATATGGTATCCTACAGCACTTTTCATATTTAATTTTAGGACATAATAACAAATTTTTACCGCTAACCACGCAACTTACATATAGTAACAAAAATAACAAGATATAAGACAATAAAATATAATATAAGAAAATATAGCATTAAGGTGTAGACGACGTATTTAAAAGTTTGTTTCTTACATTGTGTTTGAATTTCCCAATAGCCATAGAGAATATATCAATTTCATTAAAGTGTTTATTGTATGAATCTACCATTCGACGAAGAGGTGCGCGTAGTCCAGCATTAGTACGACAATTACCCAAGGCAAACAAGTGATATTTGCGCACCTCCCGTATTAATACAGTCCTAGGTATGGCATAGCATATGTTTCTTACAAGGTTCATACAATCGAAGTAGTTGTTGACTATCTTATAGAGAGTCATAACTTCTAAATACCGTCGTCTAGCTTCAAGTGTTAGCATTTTATAATTTTCAAGTAGTAAAGTATATGTCAGATATCGTTTGTTACACCTGTAATGCATAGCACGTAGGAATTTTTTCTGAACATTCTCAATGCTCTCTCTATATTTATGGTAATAGGGATTCCAAATTGGTACAGCATATTCCAGTTGAGATCGAACCAAACATTTGTAGAGATATAGGTAAGTGGAAACATGTTTAAAATTTACTGCAGTCCTCATCACAAATCCGTACATCTTAAAAGCTTTATTAATTATAGTGTCAATATGTGTATTAAGACTTAGCTTAGCGTCTAACTGAACACCTAAGTCCCGGAGAGTGGATACCTTCAACAATGGAGTATGACAGAGAGTATAAGGAAACTGAGTTATATTTATAGCTTTTGTGAAATTGATATAACAGCATTTAGAAATGTTTAAGTAAATTTTATTAACAGAGCAATACATGGTAAGTCAGTCTAAGTCTTCTTGAAAAGATAAACAGTCATTAATATTAGTTATAGTTTTATAGGCTTTGAGGTCATCGGCGTACATTAAAAAACGGGAATTTTGGAAACAAGTTTTAATATCATTGATAAAGAGTACAAACAATAGCGGTCCGAGGATAGAGCCCTGCGGTACGCCGGAAGTGACTGTTATGCTGTTTGACTGGTATCCATTGACTACCACCTTTTGTGATCTATTAAGGATATAAGAGGAGGATTATAGATAGATTATCATTCTTTTTAATTTAAATTGACAACTGATTCTGTCCTATCATACAAAAATAGTTATATCATTCGTTTAAAAGACCCTTAAGATACTTTTAAAACTTAATATAATGCTGCACGTCATGAAAATATCGGCGGCAATGGCAAAACAACTATATGTGAGTATTCAACAATAATAATATTAATACTGATTAACTCGCAGGGGGGCTTTGTGGCGAAGCCTTAGGTGAGTGGCGACACCTCGTACCTGACTCCGGGGGCCAAGACAAGGCCCCACCTCCGTGCTTGCCTTAACCAGCCGGCACGGAGTGGAGATCGCTAAAGCTAAGACTCAAGCTCCAGGGGTGGAAGTGATAAATGGCCTAACATCGGAAGTAGCTTCGTTGAACCTGCAGCCCACCTCTCTACACCCCTTAGCCACTCACACCCATATTGCCCCTGCCTTTTATGGCATTTTTAGGGGCCCATGCAGGGAGTGGCGAGTCACCGTCTGCCCATTTTTCCATGTTCCCTGAACATTGCGATGGGCAGACGCCATAGTCCCCATATTCCCAGACCGCCAGTACCACTAACAGTTCACCCCAATAGCCCGGTACTTTTTGTCCTCATTTCCCACAATAGTCCTACACTGGCCGGGGCTTGTCCTTGGGTACATTATTAATACATATGGTGTAAACAGGGATAATCGCCGGTCAGTGTCACGCCACATATTTACATTAAATTTGTCAACGGGCCTCTACGTGTTGGCCTCCCCATGGCCCCACGCAAGCCCTCCAAAAGTCCGGGCCATTTTTATGGCACGTGGTCTTGAAAGACATACATAATAATACTGATTATCATAATATTCTTTTTATTTTTCGTTGAAGACTGATTCCTTGCTTTTTTGTGGTTCCATAAACAAATTATGTTGTCAGTAGTTTGGAATAAACAAGAACAAAACTTTTAAAATCAAGATAATACAGAGCGTCATGTTGAATAAAATAAGAGAAGTGAATTATGTTTCTTGGAAACTGGACTCTGATTTTAAGGTCATCGCACCAAGACAGGGACGCTTTTGACGTTTGAATAAAACTTTCACCATATTTTCGTGTATAGTCTCGCGGATGGTAATTCAAGAGGGAGCAAATGGCGAGAGTTCAAAACTTGCCCGGGGCTGTATTAAAATAGGAAAAGTTTGTGTTAATATGAGATATATTTTTATAATACATCCTGTAGTTATCAACTTCATCTACTGAACGTAAAAATATTTATAAATATATTACTATCTTTTTATTGTTAAAATCGTGTTCCATTAACGTTTCATAAGAAATACATTTAATTGTTTTGAATTACCTATCAAATTCTAATTTTCCAGGAGCGAGCATCAATGATATTTTTTTAAGTTTTAATATCAGTACTAGTATGTTCATTCATTCTTATTAATATGTGATTTATGGTATCTTTGAATAGTAAATCTAATTTATTAAGTTTGTGATAATTATATTGTAGTTAACTTAATACCTATACGTTATTTTAATAATAATGTTACTGAGCTATCTACTTACACTAGTCGGTATACATGTTCTTTATTTTTTGAAGTAAAAACTTCTTTAGACACGTTGGGCACGGTTTCGATTTAGGAAAAAAACTTCGTTTAAAAAACCGACTTCAAAAACGAAAAAACTAAAATGTATAAAATAACTTATTTCTAAAGCTATTATTATTAATATATATTATCTAAAACATCTTAAAGTCGGTGCTTAGTAATTTTCAAAATATAGTAATTTTTATGTTTTGCTTTGCACCGACTTCAAGATGTTTTAGATAATATATATTAATAATAATAGCTTTAGAAATAAGTTATTTTATACATTTTAGTTTTTTAGTTTTTTAAGTCGGTTTTTTTAAACGAAGTTTTTATTTTTTATTTGTTACTTTTTAGTGTCTAACTATGTATGGGTGGACTTACGAATGGTGCCGCGCTTCTTAAAAAATATAGGTCCCAAGAACCGGGAACAAAAAAATGATCGTAAAATGAAAACTACTGGGCCAAAATATGTCAAATTTTTAGGGGACCACATGGCAGCTATTCCGCGTCGAACAAAAAAGGAATCACGTAAATCGAATCATAAATCTCAGAGTAATCGGCGAACATACATAAAAAAAAGCAACAAAAAAAAAAGATCCCGACGAATTGAGAACCTCCTCCTTTTTTCGAAGTCGGTTAAAAAGGACTGAACTCGCATTACCGTCATTTTCAGGTACATTACAGATGTGTGTAGATATACATAGCTGTTTTGGAATGGGGAAAAGTACTGAACTCGCGTGACCGTCCCGTTCTGATACAAAATTTTCACATCTGACGTTCAGTCCCCCGACTGACAACTTTTTAAAATTAACTTTCGAACTGGCATTTTTGCTGCTATGGTTCTAAATTCGTTAAATGATGCATGATGATAAAGTACGAAGATGTTTCGAATTATCCGAAATTACACGAATTGTCAGTTGTATATTATCCTTAAGCTAAACTTGGTTAGTTTTCAGTGTCATAATTATGAGTTAACGTATCGATTTCTGAAAAATAAGTATTTGTTGTGTGAGTCGGACTCGTATATGTAGTGTAGGAACACTACATGAATGAAACTACAATAAGTTGATTATTAAGACATTTAATTAATTATATGTATTATATTTTACAGTCCTATGTAAAAGTCTTCATAATCAATTTAATCATCCATTAAATCATTTATCAACAATGCAACAATCGTTTAATATTATGACTAAAAAAATTATTTTAATATAACTTTAATTTAAATTCAGAACTGTGAAAATAAAATCGAAATTTCTAAAGCACAGAGTAATCCTCTGCGGCAGTACACAAGCTGTGCAAACGCCAAAGGGTAAATTTACCCATGGTCAGGCCATTAGTCTGCAAGGATGTTTACACTGTGCCCTGTAATGGCCTCGGCGTACTTGCAATATATTGCCCAGTCAGCTTTTATTGCACGCCGAGATTATTTAAACGGCCAGAGGGAGACTGGGATGGTCATAATTTGTGAGAAGAGCAGCTCCTTGCTGCGGAGCCACTTCAACATAGCCAGTTTGTAAGACTTGGCCTTAGTTGTTCTGTAATTTTATAGCTGAGTAGGTAATTAGTTTTGTCTTCCTACGACTTCAGTTTTTATAGTCTTTGAAGCTGCTGATGAACATGCGTGCAAGTGTTCCATTTTCTGACTTAACCTTTTTTGTGTTCCACGAGTATGGGGACTTACACAAGTGAAAAAAATCATAGAGCCATTTCTCAATGAGTGTAATTCTTGACATATATGTTAATAATATATTTAAAATTAATCATGTTTTAGTTTTAAATATTATTCCACTTACGAATTTCATAAACTTATTTTTTATGATAAATGTATATTAAAAGATTATTAATATTAAATAAGTACATAATTAAGGGTCAAAGATTTATGTCTATGAAGCATAAAATTATTCGCATAAAAGATTTATAAAAGAAAAGGCACACGCTACATTTGGTGACAAATCAGATAAGTCCAAAACAATTCGACCAATGTCCTTTGTCTTTACGGTTAATTGAGTAAAAGTCCTTTTGCTTGCTTCAGCTACATTTCTTCCATCTTTAAGATTATTATGGAATACTGGTGATTTGAACAAAATCATCATTAAAAAATAATGAACTATAAATTCCGGTTCTAAATAATTTTTTGTATGGAACTTGTATATTAAAAATTAAATAAAACTAAATATAAAACTAAACTATAAAATTAAATACTACCATAAACATATTTACAAGTAAAAGATGTAGTCCAAATCGCTGTCGGTGGGGAGCGTTCCCAAAATGCTGGCCGCATTCCAACGTTGTATGGCAACGCTTATCCGTTGCCCTAAATATAGGCCAGCCCTTTGGTCACGCGAGACTTCTTTCAATCGCCTTGAAAGGTCTCGATAAAGTTGATAAGCCTCACGTCCCCATGGCCCCAAAGTCTCAAACCCGAAAGCCACAAATATGTATCCGTCACCGATGGATGCATATTTGCGGCGTTTCAGTGTTTCTTGAAGTGTGGCAGCTCCCCCGGCAGTGACGGCTGTATTTGGAAGATGGGAAGCCGCCAACGTATCGACACAAGTTGCGTCCCATACTAAGGGGCGTCCCATCTTCCAAGGTACCAACGACATTCCAGTAATTTTTATGTGGCATGAGTGTATAATGTACCCTTCTGGGGCACCAGAAATATACCGACCAGAGTAAATGATAGAAAAGTCCTTACCAAAATTAAACTTTTTAAGATTCAAGATAAAGACCTGTGAGACCTAGAAAACCAAACACGCGAAATTTACTATACCAGGAATCGAACCGGAGCTTCCGCGTTGAAGTAGGCCGGTAAAGGCTTAGCCCGCTCAACCACAGAGGCCGTCAAAGAACTGTATTGTCGCCTTCTCTCTGACGTTTCAAATATTAAGTAGAAACAAACAAAATTGTTTTAAGAGGTTGAAATAAAATATACTTTAGCAAAATATATTACCCATAGAGCAAGTCTTCTGCACGCGACGATAGACGCTGCGATTTTCTTTGCTCTGTGATTATGCCCAATAATTTTAGTATCCGTGCTGGAACGGAGATAGAATACAATTTCCTGCGGTCGTGCAGCCTGTCGTGAGAGGTTACTAAATAACCCACAGTCAGATGGTAGGGTATTTGCCCGTCTGGAAGGTTACCGTCTCTGGTCTAGACTATGCCGCCATAACAACTTTGTGTTGTGTTCCGACATTAGTGGCCAGCTAAGCTTATTATTATTATTAGTTTTCCAACATGTGGGCCGTCTGCCTATCTGCTGAACTCATGCAATAAATAAAAAAATAGGGTTAAACGGAATTTTTAAACGACAAATATTGTGAACATTTTTTGCACAATGTAACCCTCCACTTTGGACAGTCAAACACACACTTAGCGTTTCTTATTTGTTACTATCATGTATTTTTTAATATCAATGAACCAACTTTCCACGTATTAGATAATAACAACTAGAATATGCCCGTGACTGTGTCCATACTTGACTTGAAATTCCCGCGAAATTCTCGGGACGCAAAGTATCACAGTATTTGAAGAACAATGTACGCCATGTGAACACTGTGCCGGAATAAGCTAATTTTTATAAACCCGAACAACTTCAAACCGCTCCCGGGAAAATTTCTACGCGATTACCAGGATTGAAAATTTCACACATTCCATTAAATAAAATTTGCTATCGATCAGTGAAAATACTACATTGGAATTCGATTTTTTTGGATTTGGTCATTTATAATAATTCTCAGAAAAAATCCCGGGATATAAAGTAACGAAAAATCTAAGCCAAAGAATTTGCTATCGATCAGCGAAAACCGCATCGAATCAGCCCAGTAGTTTTTACGTGAATCCCGAACAAAGAGACAAGAAATCTAAAAAAAATGCACCGTGTTCTGCGTTGTTTATGTAGTCTATTATTTTGATATCGTTTTTTTAAATAGCTTTATATTGGACTGGAGACAAAATAGGACGCCAGAATACAGGGCACGTGTTGTTACTAAGCCTTTAGTGACGTCTAAACATAGGACAGCAGCGTTTAAGGGTTGTTTCAAATTTGCAGCAACTCATTGCTGGAATGATCTTCCACCACCTTTAAGAAATATAAAGTCAGCGATTTAATTTAAAGTTCAATACAGAAAATATTTGATGGAGGAACAAAAGAATAACCCCACCTACCACTAATATTAATTAAAGTGTTGAATTCAATGTGGACTTGAAAATAACGCATAGCTTTTTTTTCCCATAATACATATGTAATTTTTATTATTTTTATTTTCACAGCACTGTTTTTGATATATCTTTAAGTCTTTTGTAATTTCACTATATATACCTATATGATTTAATTTTATTTAATAATATTACTATATTTGTTTTTTCTAATATAATCACAGTATATTTATATGTGTGTTTGTATTTGTGTATATGTTGTATGTTTTTATTTGTATATAACTATATTTGTTTTTTCTAATATAATCACAGTATATTTATATGTGTGTTTGTATTTGTGTATATGTTGTATGTTTTTATTTGTATACGAACTTATAACTTATATATATAGATATGTTATTGGGTCAAGTGTTTGGAGGTTGGCACTGAAAATCAGCGCTGTATCGGGATTTTTACAAAATTTCGATACAGCACAATGCTGAGTTGTCAACCTCGTTGGCTAAAAAACTCGACGTACGAGCCTTTATTTGTTTATTTATTATATATATGTTTTGTGTTTATGTGTAAAAAATTGGCAATTTATTGTTTTTTCTTTTATGTATAGCGTCGTATTTTTAAGTCAATAAATCTTTTTGTTTCTTTCTTTCTTACAGACTATATATTTAGAATATAATATTATAATACTAAACATTTTCGTAGAAATACTCGTACTCATATTACAAACTTTCAGACACTGAAAACCAATATCATTTTTCTAGCTCTATTTCCCGTGTATACTTTAAAATATTTTTGCGAGAAAGCTGCATTTGACACCTTTGGTCGCAGCCACTTTGTCTATGAGTATAATATTTTTATGTTTTGCCTGGTCAGCTTGCTTACTGTGCTTAGTAAAACCAATTTCGTTTAGTTAGTTAAGGTTGTCTCAAATAAATTACTATTGTTTTTTATACTTAAAGTTCCTGAACTGTCTCTAATGTTATACAATCTATATATAAAAAATCAATTGCTGTTCGTTAGTCTCGCTAAAACTCGAAAACTGATTTGGCTAATTTTGGTTTTGAAATATTTGTGGAAGTCCAGGGAAGTTTTAAAGGTGAGTAAATGTGAACAATTTCGCTTTTACTCTTAGAAACTATTCCTACCTGTCAAACATTTGATGAAACGTCGTTTAGAAATCAATTAAATTTAAAAGTGAAGTTTTTTTTCTTTTCTTGGTTTTGAATTTTAAGTGTTTGACGTTCGTCCCGTCGTTCAGAAATCAACGTTTTTTGTTTATTGATTCTGAAGCGGTACGAAGTTTGCCGGGTCAGCTAGTAAAATATAATAATATTCTATTTGTTTCTTAATACCAAACTACAATGCATGTGATAGATTCGTAAATATATTTAAGTACTCAATACTTCTCCCAAAAACGATTTGAGAGTCTTTAAGGTCATGGCCACTTACGATTGATCGGTCTAGACGGGAAATTATATACTATTATTATAGAAATATATGACACAGATTGTACCCAAGAGCGGGAACATCTTGCCCGTGGAATATTTTACTATAGGGTTCACAAAGGTGCGATTTTTTTCCTGATGCCCATTTGTTTGATTAGTCTAAAATTTGACGAATTATGAATACTTGACACTAATAAATCTTGCAAAACTGTTTAAAAAAGAATGAAAGAATCACTTTGATTAAATTGTGTAGATGATACATCGTCTTTCTTTCAAAATGTCACCATAAAAATATTTATTATTGCAATTACTGTTTGAAAAATATTACGTTATTTGACTTTCTAAAGGTATAACGTTATAACTTACTCTCTTTTTTCTTTTCTTTCACCATATGCCAATTACTTGGGGTCGGCACAATACGTCTTTTCCTTCCACACTCGTCTACTCTGACATGCATCTTCTGTCACACCACATATCATCATATCATCCTTCACACAATCCATCCATTTTTTTTGGTCTACCTCTACATTTGTATCCGTCTATCTTGTGTGTTATAACTTACTATGCTTGTACAAAATCTAGAAGACTGCAGTCTCAGACGACCAAAATAGGTAGACCGAGCCCCGAGCTCTCAGAGTGAAGTTGGCTAAAGAAAGCTGATTTTGGCATAGGAAGGTGATCGCGCCATAGATATTATGAAAACTTAGTATTAAACAATAGAATTAGTACGGACAAAGGTGGAATGGTTTCTAGTGGATATATTACTGCACTCCACAGACGAAAACCACGTGTATACTATATAAGGTTACGCACAGAATTTTGTAAAAAATGCTTTACTTCATTTGACGCTTCTTCTTGTTCGCGTCAGCTACATCTAGCGGCGTTCTGCAAGATATTAAGTATCTTAGCTGATAAGAAATATCCCCTGTTGTTGCATAAATAACTATTTTAATACTCAATAACATCAGACGTCAATTGTGCCTTCAACTCCGCTTTTAACAAAGAGAGGCAAGCTATGAAATTGGATTATGCCCTCCACTCCTCACGCCATTGCACAAGTCACGCGGCGATCATCCCTTCATTAACAGTAAATGCCCCGATATTAGCCGAATCCCCTGCTTACGATCACGGATTAACGGATTAGAACGGACTCAATACAGGACAGTTAATGCTACGCAACCCTGATTCTATTTAGCAACAAGGTTGCTACAGAAATCTTCTTAACCCCGATTATAATCTCAAAAGTATTTTAACTTTTATAAGTAAACTAGCTGTCCCGGCAGACGTCGTCCTGCTCGGAAAAGCTTCAATCGATATGCCGATAGCAGTGCCACCTACCGGGTCCAATTGTGAACCAAGTCAGAAACCTTCTTTGGCTCATGCACAACAACTTTGCTAAAGATCATCACATGATCAAATTTATTGTTTACGATTCTATAAAGGACATACAGACAAAGATTCATTGTTATATCTAAAGAAGATTATGATAGATAGCACTATATTGTACCAATACGAATAATTATAGTATATATTCGTATAGACTAAAACTATACCTAATTATGTGCACAAAGGGCGCTCTTGTTGCTGAAAAGCGATGATACCCCGACAACCCCGGAAATGAATTGAGATGATAATTGCGACGGTGGTATACGTAAAAACAAAAATGTTATACAGTGTTAATTTTTCAAGTTTTCAGAGCCAAAATCACTATACGAAATAGCGAAAAACACTCAAAGGAGTATAGAAATCGATTTTGACGAATACTAAAATAGTATCATTAGATTTAAAAAAAACAATTGCCCTTATCAGGAATCGTATCGGTCGATTTTGAAAACAGGTGTGTTTAACACCTGTATTATACCAAATCATGGTAGGTGTTAAGATCACTTTCTGTGATGGAATGTTATACAGCAAACCAAGGTAGAGGTTTGCTATTTAATTTTTTCTATTTTCCATACATTAATTGGTTAATACAGTTTCTCAGCGAAGGAGAAAAAGGACGGCTAATTGAAATGAAGATGTATAGGAAAGATGAAAAATTTGAATAACTTGAGATATCCTCCTCCTATGTTTTTTGCATGTGGATTTTCATTCGAAATATTCTTTTTCTATTGTGAAATTTTTATTTCATTTAAATAACCTTTCATTGTGACATTGTGAAATTAAAATAATATTACTTACGCTGACATTAGATAGATCAATTAAATATAATTAATTAAACTGCTGCATTATAAGGGAATACAACAAAATAAAACTTAATTTAGTTATATGGTATAATACCTATCCCTCAAGAGTACTTGTAGGATACTGAGCCTAGGTCACTGTCTCCTTTAGGTAAGGTGCCCAGAAGACTGACCGAGGTCAACTAAATTGATTCGATTTGGTTGATATATTAATATCGTTAACGTCTAATAGCGGCTTTAATTGATTTGACAGCAAATACATACCCCATTCAAAATTCAATATGAGTGTTTATATGTTATAAAGAAAGATTTATTTTCTCACACAGTTAGACGAGAAACTCAGTTACCGTTATTTAAAGTATAGTATATCATTGTTCGACTCTGAGTACGGTGGTTAAAGTATAATAATTTATTTACAGCAAAACAATACACCTACGGTAAAACAATACCCACCTACAATAGGTATAGCAATAACGTTAGTTATTGCTATACCTATTGCAAATGCGGCGTGTTCGCTTCGGCAGATATTGCCCTGATAATCCTGCACTAGTGCCTCTACAATGCCCTGTTTGTTATCCGGCCACAATATCAGAGCATTAGGAGCTGTATTATCGATTTATTGCATACACATATGAAGAATCCAGTGTTCCAGCCAAGGATTAACAAGCACAAAGACATAATTGCCCCTTTGGGGCAATATGTTGTATATATAAAACCTGACCTGACGTATAAAACTACACCGATAACATTGAACTGTCTGTCTTTTTTATTTCAAAACAAATTTTACAATATGATTAGAAACTGTTTATAGGATACCTAATTATAAATTAGTTTTTTTAGAAATTTGACCTGTCAATTTGTCTCAAAATCTGTCTTGAATAGGTTTCTTCGAATCAGCTCACCGGATTTCAACAAAAATTAAAAAATTAAATAAATTTTCCTCTATGGTGTCTTTTTGATATCGTGAAAAATATATAATAAAGTGCAAGTATAGCACAAACAAAGTGTCCAGCACATCTAGTGCGAAATATTTTAGTCTGATAAGAAAATCTACAGTGTAGCATGTATCTCCCAGCTTCTATCAATAGATATAGGACTAGATTGCTATAGAACAGGGGTCACCAACCGGTCGATCGCGGATATTAGTCCAGTCGATCGTGGCAAGGCAAAAATTATAAATGTATACATAGAACAGACTGCACAACGTAATCACCAACTGCTGCGCGCATCATCTTCATCTTGTATCTGCACTCATCTCTTCCACGCAATAGTTCTCTTTTATTTTCGGAACGCGATGCACAATAGACGGGAAGCGTGTGGTTTATGTTAATCTTTTTAACAAAATAAAATATACTACTTATTTGTATACTGAACAATATAGTTTCATTAAATTTAAAGAAATGTCATTGGTAGATCGCAGGGAGTTTCATCAGTAAATAGTAAGTAGATCTTGGTTCTAATCAAGTTGGCAACCCCTGCTATAGAAGGTGTTTAATGATCTCTAGACGCTGTTAATATACAGCCACGTATAACGGTCCTCAATGTATCATATATTAGATACTACACGCAGTTAGCTCCTGAGATTGGAGCGCTCACAAGGCTTAAAGCAGCTGCTTTTAGAAGATCGCTTAGTGAAATTGCCACGTGTCTAGATATACTAGTAGTTGTAAAGTACAGGGGAAGTTCGGGCAGCCCCGGACATTTATATTGATTGCTAATAAAAAACAAACAATCAACATGTTTGTCTTTATTTTATATTTAAATCAAAATTTGAAATTTCTTGTATGATATTAATTAAACATTACTAATCTAATTTTGATCTTGTTTTTTTGGCGTCATAAAAAATGGCGGGTAGCCCCGGACATAGTAATAAATGGTGACCCAACCGTTGTTTGACCTTACTAACATCACATTATAATAAAAAGTCGATACATATATATAAACACAATCTTCGTGGGCACTTTTACATTCCTGGCACTGAATCCTAAACTGAATACCATTACATATTTCTTCTTTCATTTTATTTTTATACAATTTTCATCCTTCACTAATTCTTCCCTTAAATTTCGGCATATTTCAAATACATCTGCAACAGTAGTATCAATATCTTAAGATACTTTCCATAAATCAGCAAAATAATAATAAATAATGGAATTATAGTTTTTTTTAAATAAAACGTAAAATCATGTCCTGGGTACCCGACAGTATTCTGTCCGGGGATACCCGATCATTATCATGCAACATTTTTAAACATAGCTCTTACATTGTACAACAATTGTTACTAATATGATTAGAACCTCTTAATTTATAAAATCTCCTAAAACATTGAATAATAGACAAGAATGCACACTTACATAATGTACTTCATATTCTGCAATGATGTTGACAGGAAGCGACAAAATGTTTCGTTATGATAAATCACTCATTCGCGACTAACCTCGGCTTACTCGGCGCCCACGCGCAACTGAAAAGCAATTGTTTGCTGCAAATTTATAATCACGCTTGGTTTACGCAACGCGTTTAGTTTCTTAGAAATTGAAATATCCGCGGTTACCCGCCGTTTGGAGCTATCTGATTTTCCCCCAACACAAAATTCTTTTATTACGATACTTATCATGTTCGTCATACGAATCTGCGACAAAGGCCCCTTTAGGTCCTCAGATAGGGACTCAGCTCTTATCAATCTTATTATACCAAGCAGTCGGCATGAGTCTTACACTACCTCATTGGTTGCTCCGAGCAGAGGAATAGGCATAAAACATTTCCACTTCGCAAAAGTAGCAGCGTTAAATGTACTATATACATAATTTTATGTATGAGTACTTTATCTAATTTACTTTAAATGTTATCCATTCCCTTATTAACCTAAATTAAACCATGCAAATAAGCCTACTACGTCTCGTTAAAGATTTATGGTGACAACTTAATCCAAACCAAATCCGATTTGTCTGCTTAACATCCAATAAAAACGTTATAGAAAACAAAGCTTCAGATTTTTTGGAGAGCCTCCATTTTTATATGTAATGAAACTCTTTTGACAGAAAATAAAATTACAATGTTTTTATGTACGGGCCGGCAAATTCATAAGTGACACTACTGATGGTTAATGGTTGATGGTGGGAGGTTAAAAGAGGTGTATGGGCAAAAGCGAAAGGGTACTCAAGCGTCCCTATCGCTCTCACACCTTTTTTACCATCATTCTTCTATGTCCTCCTTTACCAGGGGACCATAGGAGTGTCATATACAAACTTGTCGATGTATATTAGCACATGGCTGTTCATGTCTATTCAGCTTTCCTCGTGTAATCATCGGCTCTTTATTCCGCAAAAATAATCTCTTTGAACAAGATCAAAAGTATCCTATGATCGTTCAAAGATACATGCTACGTTACGACCATGGAATAATTCATTGCTAAATAATTAGCAATGTTATAACTGAGTAGTACATGAAGTGCCAAAATCTGTCAATGCAGAAAACAGAAAACCTTTGGATGTAGATGCATCTACGAAAATATTTAGGTTTTACATATTTTTACGTAGTAGTTAAGATTTCTGTATATATAGTCATAAGTTTAATGTTAAATTAATTAAGCCATAATTATATAGAGAGTACAACACACGTCATCTTATTTTGTACTCCCCTTCAGCGGTTAAGCCTAGCTTCCGCGGCGATGGAGCCATGGGCTTTCGCCAGTGCTGCATCACCTCATCCAGCGGGGTAAAATCATTGACGCACTACACTTAAAGAAACCCCCACAATACATAAAAGGAGTAGAAGGTTTTAGTAAGACTAAATCACACTAAACGGGACAAAATTATCCTATTTCCATCTCTGTAAACAAAGATAGATTAAACAAATGTGAGTAAGCCTTACATCACGCTGTCTCTACCACCTTAACACTTATACTCACCGTCTACCCCCGCTGTCATGTATATCTCATCACGAGTAGACCATGGAAGGGACATTTTCGAAATTCTCGGTAGATTAGGGCTTCCCTCGCATATCCGACCTATTCCATAAAAATAATTAACCTTAACGAGACATAATGTATTGTATGTAGCCGTCATTGAAAGTATATATATAGCCTTCGTGGACAAATGTTATATTTTTTTTAACGAAATTAAATATTTTTTAACTTCGATCGAAAGGAAACGTCGTGGGGAGTATAGGATTCACTACTTTGAGGTGGCACTAGCACAAGCGGAAAGCTTGACCAACTCCGCGTGCCTTTCCAGGCGGGGGCCACATCCACTATCGGAGGTAAGCATGACCCCGGCGTCGTCCCTCGACAAGCGCTATATGGACCAACTAGTACACTGAAACGCACGGTCACAAGTTGGATAAGTATAGCAAATTTCATAGATAAACTCATCATCATTTACTCTGGTTTGGGTGTCTGGGATCGGCTTCAGAGTAGCCCGTGGTATATTATTTTTAACAAAAACGAAACTTGCTAAGCTTGGGAACATAGGTAAATATACGAATATATGTACGTACGTACAACGGTGTGTTAAATTGAGAATGGAGAAATTGGAATAATAATTAAAGTCAAGTGTCAGAGACTTGAGACTGTCAACTTTTAGAGAAAAAAAATCTGATGATACTCTCCTTATTGAATGGAAGAAATTTTAATGTAAGCGTTTGAATAAATTCGAAAATCCCATCATTATTTGTTAAATTAAATGAAAAAGTATGTATAATATTGTGCTTTTCATTTTATATAAATCAATTAATAACAGTGTGTATTGCTAAGTATCAAACCGAGTTTATGAAACATAACAAAACAGTTTTGTATGCGGGTACTTCACATTATTATACTTGGATTACTTTTGGGGTGACATTGTCAAACAATACTTATAACAGATTTTAAAGTTCTAAAAAAGACTTAAAAGTAAAAAACAAACTTATCAGATTAATAATAAATTGAGCCATTTTAACTTTCTGTAGCCATAACAATATTGAATGATGAATGAAAGCTTTGAACTTGATTATATCATTACAAGCGTAGTCAAGATTGAAAGACAATTTTATTTGCTTTAAAGAAACTATATTTTGAACTTTTTCTTCGTAATCAGATATTGTATTTCTCTGTTGGATTTATATGTCTAATGCAACTTTAGATCACATATCCCAATCCTCAACTTGGTATAAGCAACTTTCTGTATGTTGTTGGTCCAGGCTGGATAACGCTTTCTGCTAGGGCCTGCGCAATGTAAATACTTATGGTTGTGGCTTAAAGGCGAAGGACGGAACACCGAGGGGTTTTAATGGGTATCCCTGAGCGTGGTGCGGCAGTAGCACTTCTTGCTTGCGGTGCTAGTGCTACCCCAACGTGGCGAATCCCATACTCCCTACCGCGTTACCGCCGCGGTGGATAGACGTCAAACAGATTTCTCCTCAAATTTGCTAAGATCCTGTTTCTACTCTAAGACGCCTTTTACTTCAAGTTGCAGCTGTTACACAAAAATTTTACTTTGGTTTGATTATCAAAGATCGACCCCCGAGTTGTCCGCTATATATCCCATCACACAATTATAAATTACTCACTTTTAGGAATATAAAATATATGTGATTTGTATAAAAAATTGTATTAACATTCAAGAATGTTATAAAGTTGCCATTTACGATATACAATATTTTTCCATATTTGTTTGAAAGAAAAAATTATACACCATACAACGGAACCTACAATAAAATAGGTACTTGGTGTAAAAATATATAGAAGAAATCCACTAAAGAGTTTCGCATTATGAGAATAAAACCCTGAATAATCGAACCTCCTTGGAAGCACTTTTGATCAATACATTTGTCTCACTTTAATACTATAGAGAAAATGAGACAAAAGTTGTAGTTACCTATTGTCTTGTTTTCTCACAAATGTGTTAAAAAACTTTGTCTGGGACAAGTGTGGAAATTGGTTTTTACAAACTCATAAGCCTTACTTACGTCTACTCGTTTCTAAAAACCAACTTACCGCACTAATATCATGAATAACTATTATCTAACATTTGCGCTCAATCTGTCGTATTGTTTACATGATTACAATTAAAGGCAAATAACTGGTTTATTGATTTTATTATGTTTTCTTTTTTCCTACCACATGCACGTTGCTATATGATTTTATTTTATTACTATTGCCATCTTCTGTATATATACAACAATTTTTACAGCAATTAAGGTGATCACCTCCTCCACTGGAAAAAAGAGACGTTTAGTTAAACAAAGACATAGGTTATGTTTGTATTGCAACCATACTGAAACGAGGCTAATAACCATTAGAACGCAACTCATAGTTGTTATGGCGGCATACCCTAAACCAGGGCTGATAGCCATCCAGATGGGTAAATACCATACCACCTGGCTGTGGGTTATATTATCCTAAAAATAAACTATATGTACAATTTTAAATATAATTAAATAAAAATTGAAATACCGAACCTAACATTATTTTAATTTGTATTATTTTTAGGATATTTATTTATAAGTTTTATTGTGACATTATAATTTATATTACCGTACTATCAAGCCAAGACTTTAAATAATATTGAGACTGTCAGTAAATATGATAATAAATGTTCTAGTTGTTACACAATATTGAAAAAGTTATTACTAAAAAACTTATAGCGTTTTTAGTAGAATAGCGTACGGGCTTAATGAAAAAAATAGGTAGGTACTTTGCTTTTTAAAAGCATATTAAACCATTGCGAAACGGGAGAACAGTGCACTGTGAACAAAACAGAATGTAACTGACAATGTCACGTTGATCAGGCGTCTATTCTGAAAACATTCTGTTTATTATTTGACTTTTTCACTTTATTGATAAAATGTGGCCTAATCATGATCTTAAACTAGACCACATTTAGCACATACCTTAAAAACGGCCACAGCGCAAGTGATAATCAAATTAATTAAAATCTTTTTACAGTTCTGAAATAACAGTGTTAATTAAAAATATAAAATACCGCTCCTAAAACCGTTAACACGTTAACAAAACAAACAACACTAAGTCAAATACAATATATATACATATATAACATCTAACTTAAAAAACATAAAATAAAAAATCTAAATATAAATTTACGAAACCAAAAATTAATTTAAAATAACTAAATGTTTATTGATATAAAAGTAAATGCTAATTAATATAATTTTAATATGATACATTAACATTATAACAAATATAAAGCCCAAAAACTAAACTAAAACCTGAAACTACTCTTTTGCTACAAATAAAGTAATTAAAATCGTAAATGTTCCTAAGTCCCAAGTATGCAGTGTTTTCGTTCTATTGACAATTATTATTATAGACATATGTACTTCTCACTCGCTTCAAAATAATTTCGATCTACCTTTTAAATTATGAATGAATAATATGAGTATCCTATATGTTGACCAGGGATATAAGCTATCACCATACGAAATTTGATGGAAATCGGTCCAGTCGTTTCGGATATTAGCCGGTACAAACAGACAGACATACAGATAAACAGACAAACAGAGAAACAAAAAATTTGAAAAAAATCTAAATTAGTTCTATTTCACTTCTTACATCCCCTGACCCGGTTTTTAGCATTTTCCTTAATTGTACAAAAATTTGACCTCTACAATTTTATTATATAGAAATATTCAAATGATTCATTGGTAAATATTTAGCCTTAGTTTAATAAATCCTACTTACATAACAATAACAGTAGATATTTTTTTAGCTAAATAATAACTACACAAATAAAAAATAAGATAGGCCACCAATTGAAATTTATATTATCTGTTTATATTGCGTCCGAAAGAGTTCAGAAATAAATTGTTATTAATTTTATGTGCTCAATTCTTGTCTGATGTAACTTTCTGACAAGGTTTGCTCAACTCTTGGTATTGTAGTATTGACTGGGGAGTATACGTCACTTCGCACTTTTATGACCTCACTAAGATATGTCCGCGCCTTTATCAACGCTTGACTTGAAATTCCCACGACATTCCTGGGATCAAAAGTAGAGCAGATTGTAAATCTAAAAAAATAGTGTCGATAAGCGAAAACGGCATCAAAAACGACCCAGTAATTTTTACGCAATCGAAGTAAATGGTTATTATATTAGACATATTTATTTCAAAATATATCTTGCTGGAATTACTGTTTACGTAAAATATCCAAATTGAATTTGGAAAAGTTTGGCGGGCATACCACCCATTTCCCTATAACACGAGAGCCAAGCCCATCACTGGGATATATCTTATTGCGTAATATTACAGATTCACATACATTTAAGTTTTCTCATTGCTTGACGAAGGTGTATAATTAAGCAACGCTTTCTAATTTAATGAAAATTCAATAAGAACGAGAAACTCCATTAATTATTTCCTGCTAAACTTTGCTTGCGAGTATTTATTGCTATAATTTAATTTTGTTGTTTAACGTAATTGACGTTATTCACATCTTAAGTTCCATCTAACTTTTTAAATATTAATCTTCAATTCGTAATATTGGTCAACTGTTTCTTTCCTTAATTCAAATAATATTTTTTATTGTTCGAGAATAGAAGACAAATCAATGATCCGCCTGATGACAAGTGGTTACTGTGGCATATAGGCATTTCCAACAGCAATGGCATTACACGGTACATGCAGCCTCGAATGATTGTTATTACATTTTTAATTTAAAATAGGTACTATAGATGTTGCGGCGGCGCTGGGTTTGTGATAAGCGGCCTATGTTAAATTATGAAAAAAGGTAGGACAATTTCAAAGGGAAAAATATGGGAGGATGAACACGCACGTCCCTCATTACTTTACTTCACTTGGCCGTCTTTGTTATTATATTATTTATTTACAATACTAGTATTTTATATTGATATAGTATTATTATTAGAAGGCGGTTTATTTCGTATTTATAATTAGGTTTAATCGGTATGGTGGGGAGCGGTATATAGTATTTTAATATTTATTTTACGTTAATTTATTTATATTTATATTTTACAGTCTGCGGGGTGATTTAATTTATGATAAAATGACAACATGCGTGCGAGGAAAGAAGCACGCGGTCGATTTTAAATAGAGAGTTTAGATATAACAGAAGAAAAGTTTGCATAGGCCGAAAGATGGTTTATTTATTTATTGCAGGAGTTCAGCAGACAGGCAGACGGCCCACTAGATGGAAAGCGGTTACCATCGCCTATGGACATTTGCAACACCAAAGGTGCTACAAATGCGCTGCTGTTCTATTAACGGAGACTGGAACCTGGTCACCAATGCCGGAACAAAACTCAAGGTTGTTATGTCGACATACTTTAGACCAGGGGTGGTAGCCATCCAGTTGGGCAAATGCCCTACCACCTGGCAATGGTTACTTGGCGATACCAATAGAGGTATGATAAAAAATAGCTCGCTGAAAATCCTTATAGTTGGTAAGAAAAACCGTACGAAGAGGATCACAACCCATCATATTTGACATTGTCTGCTTGAACGTAATCAACAAATATATTATTAAATCTATATATATAAAAGAAAGTCGTGCTAGTTACACTATTTATAACTCAAGAACGGCTTTACCGATTTGGCTGAAAATTAGTGGGGAGCTAGCTTAGAACCAGGAGACGGATATAGGATACTTTTTATCACGTTGTAACCGGTACCGTAGCGCTGGGAACGGGTCCAAGATTTTTATTTTTTCAGAGCAGGACAACGTCTGCCGGGGCCGCTAGTGTAATATATTTGTAAAACATACGCAATAAAATGCGTTTTGCATTTTTTCTCTATATTAACTTTAACCATTTCATAATATGAAATACCTATAGTTTTATTAATGTTTATTATATTTAGTCACTTTTAGAATAGGTACGCGACTTGCTAGCGTTATTGGTGCGATGGGTGGGCCGATCCACCCCCTCGTGTCACGTGAAAATCCAGTCTTAACAAGGACGCTGGACGTTACCATTCGCTATTTTTGTTGGACCTGCCTCAATGAAGGTGGAGATAAAATATCGCAAAGGTAAATGGGGACATTTAGTTCAGAAAATGAATTTTAATGTTTATACTTAAATCGATTTGGGTGAATTTTTAATAGTTGATTTTTTACTTTTTATTCTTAGAGTAACTTAAATCAGTTTAAATGAGCGTAAAAATATGTGAACTTTTTTTTTTGTACAAAATTAAATTTATCTTATAATTTGAATATATAATTCAACGTAGTGAATAAAAAAAACCATGTTTGCATAACAATTGCGCCAGATGTCTAAATAAATTTGTTTGTTCCTTCCTTATGACTTTGAGAATAAACTTAAGTATTTGTTACCTGGTGTTACATTACAAATCGATTGATATAAAATTTAGTATATACATGTCATGGGTAATTTAATAAAACCGGTCAATGTGAATAACGATCGGTTTGTATACATAATGCCCGTATTAAATGGGAAATATAAATAAAACCATATGATTACTATCTTTTTAGGGTCAGTATAAATAATAATGACAACCTTATTGTAATACTTGCAACAACTTAGAATGGTTTATGGTAATAAAAGAAGAGTAACTGGTCACTATACGTATAATCAGAGAACTTTACGTTTTAAATACACTTCATACGCTGACACTACACACTGGGCAGACATTTTTAACACCTCCTTCCAATAATTTTACAGTATAATAAACTGATCAAATCGGCACAACCTATAGCGGATTGAAGTCATTAATAAACTATTTTGATTAAAGAGATTACGAATGACAAGAATTAGTTGCATTATTGTTTGGAAATTTTAGATAATTTTTATATAAGGTATAATATTGTTTAACATTTTACATATAATAAAATAAATCGACCACAGTAAAAATGTATCGCATCTGCCAACTTCAAAATAAAATGTAGTTAATACCGTCTATAAACCTTCGTCCATGCTTGACTTGAAATTCCCAGGACACAAAGTACCGCAGCATTTAAAAAAGGAACGTAAGCCATTGTTTTAGTGAAAACTGTATCGGAAAGAGCTAATTTTTATGTACAAACCGCTCTCGGTAAAATTCTCGGGATAAAAATACTCATTTTATTACATCAAATTTGCTATCGATCAGTGAAAAAATCACATTGGCATTCGTTTTTTTTACCCTGCCCATTTTAAATCGTTCACAGAAAAATCCCTGCGGAATTCTCGGAATAATGAGTAGCGCAGATTTTAAATCTGAGAATTTGCTGTTGTTTAGCGAAAATTGTATCGAAATCGGCCCAGTAGTTTTTACGTCAATCCCTAACAAACCGGAATCTAAAAATGTTCTCCATCATTTATATAGTCTATTCTAGTTTTTTTTTCTTAAATAGTTTCAGTATTATACAGTTTATAACATTATAGATTAAAAAAAATAGATACAGTTTCCACTCACGGTAAATGTCGTGCTATCCAGGAACAATAGCAGCTCATTTTCATACCAAGAGCAACCTGATCGCCGTCGCATTCAGCTCCTCCCACAGTCACAGCTACCAGCTGGCCGTTTCTGACTGCAGGTGCTCCAGCGTCGTCCTGTAATAATAAGTTTTTGAAGTGAAACTTCTATATAGAGGGGGTCTTACGATGTTTCGCTCACGAAAAGGTGTCACGGTCACGTGGTCTAAATTCTTACATTTTTAAACTCGTGATATCTTTTGAATGGAATGTCCAAATTGAATAATTCAAAAAGTTATATAAAGGTATTGAAGCAGTCTTGAATATGCAGTAATTTATTTTGATAAGGATTAATACCAAAATACAAATAAAGAGAATTTTCTAGCGGCGGCATTTTAATTAAAATTTTAAAATAAAAGAACACTTATTGTGGCATAACTATAATAGTTAGATATATAGTGTCGCGACACTTTTTGTAAATAATGATGTGTTCTGCAAAGTCGTAGTACATTATTTTATTCTATCATCAATAGTTTTCGCAGCGCACGCGATTTTAGGTATTTTTTACACCTTGGGTTACATTATTGGCGTTTTAGTAAGGATCCCTACTTTATTTGTAAATATAATATACCCTATGTCACCCGGGAATAGTGTAGCTTGCCAACAGTGAAAGAATTTTTCAAATCGGTTCAGTAGTTTCGGAGCTTCTTCATCAAAACAGGAGCAAACGAAATTTCATTGAGTTATTTTTTTTGGAAATATTTTTCTGTTATAATAATTTGATGTCCGAATGAAGTTGATGACGAAAGATGCGCATTTGCTAATGTTCCGTTGTATGTGTATAATTTAAGAGTAGACTATAAATGTTATTTTGGTTCCGGATCGAATTCAGTATTTTGTTTGATAAAACAAAATGTTTAAATAAAAAATGCATTCATTAAAATGTACCTACCTAACCAAATCATAATTTGCAGTAAACCTGCGAAAAATCTAAATGTGTGCTGGGACACATATTAGAAGTGAAACTTAAACGGACAAGTGGAAAAAAGAATGGCAACGGATAAGTGGAAAAATAAATCGCAACGGACAAGTGGAAAAACGAATCGCAACGTACAAGTGGAAAAACTTCAACTAACAAGTGACAAAATGAATCGCAACAAAATTTTAACTTGAAGTTTTACGGGTTGATTGTAAATTTATTTGTCCAGTTTGAAAATTAGGTAGACAAAAATCACTTACTATACTATAGGTATATACATTCTTAAGTTAAGCTCAATGCTTGCGTACACAAGCGTAATGCTTGTGTTATTATTAACGAACATAAATTAAAAGTAGAAGCCGAGTTAAGAAATATTAATCTGCTTGTAGATCCAAATAGCATTTTGTTGTTATATATGAATAGCAAGGAATGTCCCTACTTTTCCCTAGTATTATAATTTTTCGTAAACCAACTCACGCAGAAACCAAAATCATTTTTTTAATCCTTGTAATTATGATTTGCAGATGGATTAACAAACAGAAAATCAACAGTATTTGTATGGTATAAAGAACGTACATTTTCTACCACTGGTAAAGTAATAAACCAACCAACCAATTTATTTATTAGTAAAAAATAAATGCATATAGTAAAGCCGGCTTAGTGTAGTTTACGTTGATAGTGTCGAATATGTCCTCAAAACAATGTGAATGGAACGAATACAGAAAATCAATTAAAAGTGTTTAGAATAAAACGAGTAGAAAGAACAATAAAGTTTATCTGTGATATTATAGATAATTTTTCGCAGTATCTATCGAAACAAACATCGCACTAAAACGTGTAACCTGCGCAAGATTGCCGGCTGGGGCTGGATGAGGAAGACAGGAGACCTAGATAAGTGGCGCGTACTTGGGGAGGCCTACGTCTAGCAGTGAACTGAGATTGGTTAAAGAAGAAAAGAAAACGTGTAAAATATAACGCACATCGTTAATTAAATTGATATCTAATGTCTTTCTCTTGGACAATATAATCCTGTAGTACTTTAGTACATTCTGTATTTTTTGACTCTAATACCAAATTATTTTACATGCAATAATAAAATGCAATCGAAAGTTAAACTTTACAAAGTTTTTCAATTTCAAAACCACTCACACTGGTTATGTAATGTTCCTCGCTGGAATAGCACATGACGTCGTTCCCGTGTTCTGATGATAGCAAATAAATAAAAATGTATTTTAAAACGCTGCAATAACAGAGTGGAAAATTTCTGTTGCATTCGTAAAACGGGAGAGCATACTTATCGCATATATCGCTGGCATTGCCTTTTGTAT
Organism: Dendrolimus pini; assembly: GCA_949752895.1. Classification (NCBI taxonomy): domain Eukaryota; kingdom Metazoa; phylum Arthropoda; class Insecta; order Lepidoptera; family Lasiocampidae; genus Dendrolimus; species Dendrolimus pini. Next base: position 16,461,989 of record OX457133.1, read on the forward strand.
TATTTTCTTGCACATTTGTATGTTCATCAGATCGAACGACTCGACTAGTAGTTCATTTTGCTGGAAGGAAAACAGTACATTATTCATCATTGGTAAAAAGGGGCCGATTAATCAATCACTTTGCTTCGCACATTATGTTTCATACATTGAGAATACAATATTTTTTGTCTTTGGCAGCAATATAATAGATTACCAAGTGATATTAATACAAATAAAACTGAAACAAAGGTATAAACAAATATTACTGCCAAATAACAATGAATGAATATTATGTTTATTATGTTTTATGATTTTTATATGATTTATTATGTTTTAAAAGATACAGTTAACATAAATACAATTTTACAATACACTGGCGGTCTTATCGCTTTTAGCGATTTTGTCCAGACAACTTTTGGATGGACAAAAAATGTGATAAGAACAGAGGTATGTATATAAATTATATACATACATGATATAATATACACATATTAATAAAAATATAAAAATTATACTAATACAATATATGCAAATAAAATAAATACACTTACATAAATAATGATTTGGCTAGCTTTATATTAACAGGCAGCGCGTTCCAAAGACGAACTGCTTGGACTATGATAGATTGGCCATAAAAGCTAGTTGTATGCAGAAAAAAACCGAGGATCTGAGAGACGTTAAGTTACCAGAATAAAGGTAATGAAATTGTTCCTTGAGGTATGCAGGGGTCTGAGGGTTAAATAATATATTGTTCAAAAGTGTTGTAAAACCTTATTTAATGTCATAGACAAAATGTGACTGATGTGTAGAATATAATTTTAATTCAAATTTACTTCAATAAAAAATGTCGAACAATTAACACAATCTTTTACTAAAAGATATTTTCCAACAAAAAGAGACAGTATATGAGCATTCGAAGACGTATCGAAAGCCACTTGAGTTTGGCGCGGAATTCTGAAACGTGATCATACTTACGCAAATCAAATATGAATCGTATGCAAAAGTTTTGAAGTCGCTCAAGTTTACATAATGGCTTTCAGTAAGATCAAGATAGCTGACGTCATCGTAATCTAGAATTGGTTATTAATATATAAAATGAAAGAACATTTCAGTCTTAGAGTCCGCGCCACAAAAGAAGGTGAAGGTCCCACGGAAAATAGAGGAACTAAAAGTGATAGTTCCGCTATTTGATAGTTTTTTTTTCGTTAAGTAGCCAAGAAAGAAATTTAGAGTTTTAATTACGAAATATTTTTTACTTATTATTCAGTAATTACATCATATGTGGATTAGAAAATAGTTACTCTGGAAGGATTAAGTATTGAAGCGCCGCGTCGCGTCTCATGCGGCGCGGACTCCAATTATGAAGTGCGATAGATTAAACATTTACTTACCGCAGACCCCATCTGTCGTCGCCAATTCCTGTAGTATGATTTCATGTTAAACGGCTGAACTTCAGCTAGTCTATATATAGCTGTATAATTGTTATCATCTCTCTCTATCCGTTGGAACTTCTGAAAAATTATTAGTTAATTGAGTTTAATTAATATGCCCCCTCTTAATAGACGAGACTTAAGACGAGACGAGCCTTTAATTACGGTTTTTTGTTCTTAAGAACAAAAAAACCGTAATCTATTAATTAAAGTGAGTGAACAACAGATATAATGAATCTCATCCATTTGAAAGTACTAGTATTAAATAATAGTTGTGCCCAATAAACTTTTAGGCTTGTTCAAGAAACTTAAAGTAACCTACAAACTTATAACTTAATGTGAATAAGACCGCATATATTCTGAATCCTATTCCATGCAGGAACGGAGAAAGCAGTCTTTCAAAGTCGGTAGCACATTAGCAGCATTTTTGTTGTTCCAAACGTCCATAGACAACGGTTACCACTTTCCATCTGGTGGTTTATCGTTCTATCTGCTGTACTGAAGCAATAAAAAAATCCTGTAACGTATCAATAAGAAAATATTCATGAAAAGTATTCTCTTTTCTTTCACCTTTTCCAAATTATTTTTGGTCAGCACAATATGTGTTTTTCTTCCATACTCCTCTATTCTGACCAACGTCCTCTGTCACACCACAAATCATCATATCATCCATTACATAATCCATCCACCTCTTTCTGATCTACATTTCCATTTAAATCCATCAATCTTCCAGTTAAATATTCTTTTTATCACGTGACTTTAATCCCTCCTCATTACATGCCTATACCACCTCAGACTTCTTCTTCTCAATTTTTCAGTCACGCGTGCAATTTTCAAGGATCCTTTTATGTGCTCATTTGTCGACTTATCACTCTACCACTTAGTAGCCCCACGGGTCATATGTTTGATTTATACATGTAATTGTCGCATGTTACACCGCATGTCACACCGGTTACCTGTCTCCACTTTAGCCCAGTTACATTCATTCTTCTCCTTAAATTCTTCTCTATTTCAAAATTTATAAAAAACATTATAGAAAGTATCTGTGCAGGAACGGAGAAAGAATACAATTTCCTGCGGCAGGGCGGCCTGTCGTAAGAGGCGACAAAACAACCCACAGCCAGGTGGTAGGGCATTTGCACGACTGGATGGCGACCACCCCTGGTCTAGAGTATGCCGCCATAACAACCTTGTGTTGTGTTCCGGCTTTAGTGACCAGGTTCCAGTCGCCCTGAAGAGAGCAGCAGCGCATTTGTTGCACCTTTGGTGTTGCAAATGTCCATAGAAGAGGCTAGCCGCTTTCCATTAAGTGGGCCGTCTGCCTGTCTGCTGAGCTCCTGCAACAACAAAAAACGAAAGAAAATTTAATATTAGAAAAGTACAACGCATGAATGTTATTAGGATATTTTTATGTTTACTTGTATACAAGCAGGCAGATGGTTCACCTGATAGATGGATACATTGAAATACTTACACTTATTCTTGCACTGGTGGGTTTAATGGATTCTTTTAGCTGTTTTGCAATAAGGTTGCGTTGAAGGAGCTTATTAGCGATGTCATCGGTCTTCTTCATACATATAAATTAAAACAAATTATTTACAATATGCATATATTCTGGACAGGTTGAAAGGAGATTTAGATAAATGAATGAATGAAAACTTTTTATTGTTCACCATAACTTAAACCTAGACATTTAATATAAATACATTTCCTTTAGAACAATGGCAGGCCTTATCGCTTATAGCGATTTCTTCCAGGCAACCCGGTGTCCAAGGAGACATTACAAGAAAATTAAATAATATTTGGTGGTTTAAGTAAATTAAAACTAATTTAATCGTAATTAAGCAAAAATAATAAACTAATATAGATAGATAATATAGATAGACATACATAAAATTAAATCTTGATATATAAAATGAATGTTTGTCTGTATGTCTTGTATAGAATCGTAAACTATACATTTAGATCATGTGATGATCTTTAGCAAAGTTGTTGTGCATGAGCCAAAGAAGGTTTCTGAGTTGGTTCACAATTGGACCCTGTAGGTGGCGCTGCTGTCGGAATATCGATTGAAGCATTTCCTGGCAAGACGACGTCTGCCGGGACAGCTCGTAGGTTATTATAATATAAATTACATATACTATATGCGAACAATAATACAATTACATTGACAGCAACAAATTTTATTTAATGGACAAAAATAATGGTCAGTGATCAAGTGTTTGAATCTACAAATGGATTTAGCTTTGCTGAATTTCAAGGGGAGGAAGTTCCATAGGTGAACAGCCTGTACGACAAGAGTTTCCTACAAAGGACGAAGTGTGTTTAGGTATCGATAGCAGAACATTTTCATTTAATAAACGCATTGAAGGGTTCCGCAGGGGCGAGGAAAGTCGATTGTTTTGTGCTACGACACCCAAAATAATTAAATAAACGAGGTATTTCCTCGTGTATATTTAAAAAAATACAACTAATATTAATTACTAATTTTGTAGAAAGCAGCTTTTCTTGAAATCATCTTTAATCTCTACCATTGCTGCCAAATAGTTCTGATTAATTCGAATAATTTACTTTTCGCAAAACTGTAGAGATTCACTATTATTTTAATTTTCAAAAATTATAGTACACAAAGGATTCACTATTTATTAAGTACTTAAATAAAAAACGATATCGTATAGTAGTATATAAAGTTGATTAATATAATCATCATGAAGATAGGTCAAAACGTAATGGTGTGTGACACCATGTAGTTTTGTTTGACAAACCTAATAAATTTTATGAGACTAAAATTATGGCGGTCTAATTGAACAACCACGTACATACAAAGACAGATGGACGGGAGTATTTGTTCCTTTTTTGCCAACATGACAACGGAACCCTAACAAACGACTACAAAATACTTTAGACCTTCGACACTTAACCTAACCTTGTTTGCAAGTCAAATAAGCTGATTATAAAAAGATTCAAAAGTAATAAAATTTCAGAATCCCTCTGACAGCGACCGTTTCATGTTCCAGCACAAGACGTCTTTTTGACAACGTATTACTTGATCTATTATGTACCAGAGTTTTGAAACAAAACAAACATCTTTTTGTCTATTTTCATACACATAGTAATGTTACAACTTAGTCCCCCGACAAAGACAAATTCCACGAACCACATTTTATTACTTGTTAGCATTTGAACTAATTGAAATTCTTTAATGATCGTCTTCTTTTGTTTACTTATTTATTGGCATAGTTTCTAGAGAACAGCCCGTTGTTTTATTGTACTCGTTTATAGCCGCTTGTGGCCTAATCATTACCCAGGTGTTACGGATTACGTCGACTACGATACGGGCACATTGCATTTGTGCAGTATAAAACTTGTTTGAGGGAGGGGGACAATCGAGCGAGAACCACGATCAAGGCGAGATGTGTGTACATAACGCGAATCTAATAGTGACGGACTTTGAGAGTTTTATTGAATTACGACCTTCTGCATTATGTTTGGATTTGTTGTGTTTGGTTATATTTGTACCTGTGTTATTCGTGTTTGTATAGTTCTAATAAACTATACAACAATTCCAACGGCATTTTAATTCGAGTCCCGCCAAACTCGTAAGAGTAATAATTTTCATTATCTTGAAAAGTAGTTAATTTATTTAGTTTAATAATAAAACTTAATTGTTTTTTTATACACATAAACTTTCAGGGAAAGATTTATCTGTTTTTGAATCAGCTCAAAAATCCGTTGCGTGTTTTAGGATGAGCCGAGTTATCGGATATAGACTGACAAACGCTGAAAGCGACTTGTTTTATATATATATATATATATATATATATATATATATATATATATATATATAAATAAATAAAATTGTAGTGTCTGTTTTAAATGTCACAATTACAGCTTTTTTACTAAATGCATATGAAAGTACGGTACTTATATCAAAAAATCAATTTTTGAAGTTTGCCTGTCCGTCTGTTTGTTTTCCCTATGTTTTATTGCTATCTATTTAAAAAATACAAATGTTTTGTTATAAAGCTCTGCTACTGAGCATGGTACTAAATAATAAATTTAATATTTCGATGTTAAGAAGGCATACAATAGGTATATAAAATATATCAAAACTAGATTATAGGGTAACCTAATTATGAATTGAAACTGAACACAATTACATTACATCTTTCTCAGCAGCAGTAAGGTAACGACTAATTCGTTTTGAGGTTAATAAAAGTTTTTTCTTATATTCTTCTAAATCGTCAGAGGATTTTTCTGTGCGAAGAAATTTCTTTTTCAATTTCTGCTGTCTTAGTCTTTGCTGAAATTAAGATAATTTTGTTAAATTGACGGTTGTGGTTGAGTAGGGTTGAGCTTTAGCGGGCAGACCTCACTGCAGCGCAGTCTCCGGATCCGATTCCTGGTATGGTAAATTTAGTAAACGAACTTTCCGTTATTTACTATGGTCTACCTACATACTATGATCGGCCCCGAGTGATACGTTGTATCACCCGTAACACAAAAGGCTTCCTTTCCACCAGCCATGTGCTATGCTAAGCTATTCAGCGGATTGAGTTAGATGTGCTATGAAAATGCGCCGCCGCAAAGCAGCTGTACGTGGAAGATGCTCATCTCGAGCTATGCAACGTGTCGGCAATAGGGACGGCACGTGTTAGATTTGAGATTGGGTAGTATAGACACACATATTAATGTTTAATACATATAATATTCACTTCACAACATTAAAAGATATTTAATGGATATTTATTTGAAGTTAGATATTTCAATTAAAAGCAAGTTAAAGTGAAAAGTCGTAAATATATTATTTATTTCATAGGACATAAAACTTTCTCGCTAACAATAACATAACAAGAATCTTATATATAACCTTCGTACTACCACCCAGTAGCAGCAGTCACAATCAGACGAACATTGCATGAATCGAATGTATTAGGCCATTTCGTTTTAATTTATATTGTTGAAATAACACCGTGTTCACAGTTTAGCAATCTTATAATACTTATATAACTTATCACAAAGGTAATCAAAAATCCTAAAAAGATTTATCAAGTACCTAACAATATAAATCTTACCATATAAACACAACCTAGTATTTACGACCATTAAGGTAAAACACACTACTTACTCAATAAATCAACATAAGTACAGTCAATTCAAAGTCACAATGTGTCAGCATGGCAAATACATAACTTCTTTAAATAAAATATTAAATACCTTTATATTACCTATTATACGCATCTATAGCACGCATCTATAGCTCGCATCCATAGCCGGCATCCTTCCATATAAAAACGTAACTTAGTTGAATCACCTTCCTCCAGTGCTATGCTATGTGAACCAATGAATATGATAGGTAGATATCAAATGCATCTATAACAACGTTACATAACACATCTCTAGTGGAAAGGCACCCTTACTCGCTTAGCTTGGGGATGTACAATGTGTTTGTTTATCTGCGGATTTATTTGTTTATAATTTCACTTTTCTACTATCTTCCTAGGTATTAGCGAGAATTAAACATAATTTAAGATATTTATCAGTGTGCAATCTCCAATGCTGAGATTGTAACTAAGCGGACTGTATTATTGCGAATTATTTTGCAAAGCTATGCGAAGAACGGTAAGTTAGCCAGTGAGAATAAATCTTACAACGAGTAGGTCAACTCACCTTGCAAAGATCGGGTTCGAGTCCAATGGTCGGCGCCGACTGCTTTCTTCGTGAACACAATTTTGTTTCAAAACGAGTAATTTCACCACTCGTGACAACGATGCAGCACTGATGCACTGGTTGGCGACAATTGCGATAATTTTTCACAAAATGCGAAACGAGTCTCTTGTGAGGTGTATTTAACAACGAGCGATTTCGAGATATGTCCGTACACGACGAGCGCAGCGAGTGACTCTCGCCGCAATTTCTACCCTCACTGGCTCGCGCGACAAAATAAATATACTACTATACTTCAAACAAAATTGTCACTAATTTATCAAATACAAAAAAATGAACCTAAACTATTTAATTTTATTTAACGCTTATTAATATTAATGTACTAATAATAAAAAAAAGGAAACGGATTGTACACTGTATCTTGCACGTGACAAAATTATGAATCAAATGCAATTAGGTGAATTGCGGAGATCTCTTATGAGACTCTGCCTTTAAATAATTAAAATACATCATCGTATTTTTGGTGGGCGGATTTGTACAATATGTTTTCTTTTTTTTATTATTATTAGTAGACAGTAAAAATAAATCTAACTTATGAAACTACACAATAGACAAATAAATATTATTATTACCTTGTTATTCATAAATTGGATTTCTTGTATTGAAACTGTTCCAGTTTCAACGCTGACTTCCATCTGTCCACAAAACATATTGTTACGACCTGAACACCGACAAAAGACAAATTCACACCTGCATACCTGTACCCCTTTTTTTACCTTTCGGCATTTGGACTTCTTTTGTTTACTTTGTGTTTAAAATTTGTGATTAGAAAAAAAAGCCCATTGTGTATTATAATCTTTTATGGCCGTCATTTGCCAGGTGTGATTCTAGGAGATTCGGTCACGCGGTTGAACAGATATACTGCACCCGTGCAGTATAAAGCAATGCCTCGATTGATGGAGAAGGCAGTCAAGCGAGAAGCACGATCAAAGCAAGACTTGTGTACAGCTATGCAGGTGTGAATTTGTCTTTTGTCGGCACCTAGAACGTAACACTATAATAGCGTATCTCTAATTTTATTATTAAATTAATTTAATTTATTTTGTATCTATATTATACAATGTTTAGCTTATATATAGGTATTATTTCTATATTGCGTGGTTATTACAAATTATTTGATATATAATATAAGTTATGTTCCGGCATTAGTGGCCAGGTTCCAGTCTATCTTTAGAGAGCAGCAGCTTATTGTTAGCCCCTTTCGTATTGCAACATCCATAGGTGATGGTAACCGCTTTCCATCAGGCGGGCCGTCTGCCTGTCTGCTAAACTCATGCAACATAAAAAAAAAACATAAAACAGATTAAAATCTGAACAAACTTCTTGCTGTTATCAAAATATTATTTTCCAAGTGAGCCACAGCTATTATCTCCAAGCGTTAAGTATGTGTTTTTGATTATATACATTTATATGTTTTATAAGTATTTATGATTATATAAAGAAAATACGGACCTACCTCGCAAGAAGAATCAGGCGGACACGTAGATGTGTGTTTCTTTCGAGTCTGCGTTGGTGGTTCCTGTTTCATTTTCTCGATCTAGAAGATAAGTTTTAACTAAATTTTTCTGCCAAATATTGTAATACAAGTATCTCATACATATTTTGTAGTAAAGAAAAAAGTATTTTTTTAATGAAACATTTCTATTGCAAGTTATAATATTTACTAAGATATTAATGTTGCGTCTGATCATTGCCCTAGATTGAGGAGTAGAGCGGTTTGGTTGGACCTACAACCCACCTTATTTTTTTTAGCTTTTAGTACGTTATCTACATCATTATTATCTTTTTCTTCAATAGAACCTTGACCTTTAACTTAAATAGAAATACCTTTTTTATTGCAGGAGTTCAGTAGACAGGCTGACGGCCCACTTGATGGAAAGCGGTTACCATCGCCTATGGACATTTGCGACACCCAAGGTTGCAACAAATGCGTTGCTGCTCTCCTAAGAGAGACTGGAACCTGATCAGAACAGTCAAGGAACACAAATCAAGGTTGTTATGGCGGCATACTCTAGACCAGGGGTGGTAGCCATCCAGTCGAGCAAATACCCTACCACCTGGCTGTGGGTTGTTTTGTCGCTTCTTACAACAGGCCAACTGGCCGCAGGAAAATGTATTATTTTCCGTTCCTGCACGTGTTTTATTTGTTAGTTTAAATACAAAACCTGATATGTGTTACTAGTAGGAAATCAAAGAAATGAATACCAACATCTTCCTTGCAATGTCCCCAGCTAAACACAGTAACATTAGAATCCACCGGAGTAGCCTCCTGATCCTCAGCCAAAGGCATTACTGTCCCAGGCTTATCTGAAGTCATAGCTGCAAAGGTAAAGACCAAACACAGGTCAGCCGTCCAGGCCTTGAACTTTGGATGGGTCACCACTCGCTCTATCGGGAGATACTGTTCGTAGCCCGTTCCAAACATCTTTTTGGTGCCTATTACCACAAAAGACGCAGTTAACTCTGGTTTCACAAATCGACTGTATTCTTGAATGCTGTAAAAAGAGTTTTGGTATTAGAAGACGTAATGAAGACTATTTTATTTACTTTTAAATTTTTAGACCCCCACCCTCATACCGTAACGAAACAAATATTTAACAGATAACAAACAAACACACGCACACACACACACAGCATGTGTTTCTTTGTATATGCATGTATGAGATATTACAACTACCGAATATATAAGTTATATTTTGTTAGGTAATTCTATAATGTAGATATAATGTAGGAATAATGTAATAATATTATATTCCTAACATTGTTTTTACATACATACACCATATACATGTGCTTGGTAAGTTCCTAAGCGATAATGGAATAGGTTAATAAATTAATTCAAGGTATAAAAATTTCTAATATATAAAATTCTCGTGTCGCGGTGTTTGTTACCAAACTCCTCCAGAATGGCTAAACCGATTGGTATGAAATTTTGTGTGTATATCGGGTAAGTCTGAGAATCGGCCAAAATCTATTTTTCATACCCCTAAATGATAAGGGGGTGACCCATCCCTAAATATTTTATTGACAATTTATTTTTATTTTTTTATGATTTGGCATTAAAAAATACATACAATCCAAAATTTTCACCATTCTACCACTAAACACTTGTTTTTAATAGCGATATTAGTATTTTAATAATTTTCTACTCGAATGATTTAGATTCAAATTTGAACCAGGTAGATAGCGCTGCAATCGGGTACCAGAATTTAGGTATCTTTTTTGTTGTTGTATATGTTCAAGTTTGTCCGAAACCCAGTAGGTGGCGCCGCGATACTCGTCCTAAACTGTAGGCCTGATTTTGATGAAAGTTTTTGTTTGTTCAAGTGGATTTGAGAATAGTTTAGATTAACATTTGGTTCCGGTAGATGGCGCTGGAATCGGGTTCTAGATTTTTATTTTTTAAAGGCAGTAATTCATATAAATCTTAAACATGGAAGCACCTTCTTTACAAGCCATAGAAAATCAACAATATAATTAATTACTCGCTTGATCAGGCCATGATTTATTAGAAATTCCTAAATTGTGACATTTATAGTGAGTGGGCGTAAAATCCTTAATTAATTAACGAAATACTAACAAACAATGGGCAGCTGTGATTACAACATTGTCGTGAATAATGGTCCCTGTACATGTCCTCTTCGATCCATCGGTGAAGACAATGCTGCAAAATGTTATAAACGTTGTATTAGGTATTAGCTGTGACTTGCCTTATTTGTTTATGCGGGGCTTTGGCGCTTGGAATTTATCTTCGTATCTTCGGGAACCGACAAGATATTGAAATGAAACATACACAAAATTTAAAAGTAATATTTCTGCTTCAATCATTAACTTATTTTATTAAAGTCTATGGTGTTGTTTTGGAGTGTTTCTTTTAGATAAACGACAGGAAGGAATCCTAAAAGCAGTATTAATATATAAATAGATATCATATAAATAGCACAGTTAAATAAAATTTGAACATTTTGAAATAATATACAGACACATCCATTTTATTGGTATAGATTGATATTACATAATAACTAAGTGTGTATCGTCGGCTTTAGTGCAGGACCTTGTAACAATATTTTTTTGTCTAATTACATATTATCACGTACTACATTAACAATTTTGACAAAAAATGTATTTACAACATCCTGCATTGATGATATCGAAATAGCTTGGGGTTAATTCAAGTGTGAGGAGGCTGGTACCAATATAATTCCCGACCTCAAAACGTCGGTTATATTGAAAAGAAAGGTCCATAAATCATTAGACTGGTGTTTTTTAATTTCAGGGAATTGTCGCAGTGTAGTTGAGCGATACAAAAAGGAACTGTGTGAAACGGAGACGAATATGCTGTGGTGGATAGTGGATACTTGAAGCCAAGCAAAATAACTGTGTTTGAAACTGCACTTACTGCGGCAGTCTTCATACACGTGGCTTAGTAGATAAAGTATAAGTAGACGCTTAAGCTGGTACGGTCATGCTTGTTTTCTCCGTCGAGCACAGGTGCATGGAATAGACAAATAAATGCTGTCTTGATGTAGTGAGATGATACGTGTATCAATAATCTTGGAAAGAGAAGAAGAAGCAAATGCTCCAAATGTGATTGGGATTTAATGCTAGTAAGGTGACGAAAGACGCAAAATATACTTCCTTAGAGTTAGATAGATACGTCTTTATTGTTCAATAAAGAGAACTTATAGGGTAGAATTATTCTACCTGTAAATAATATATCTATTTCAAAAATTATTATGATTTAAAATTAACTGATTGATTTAGTTTTTAAAGAGTAGATTTAGATAGTACCTCTACCTGTTATGACTACTTTCATAAAAATAATAATCTTGCACATACCCTTTCGTGTTTGTAATTTCTTTTCTGGAGTTTGTTCAGAGACCACATAAATATATTTCTGATTAAACATGTATTAATTAATGGAAAATCGGATTTGTGACTCACTCAATAAGAGCTACAAATGTGTGATGATCAGGTGGTTCAGGTTCTTCTGTTGGTTCAAGAGTAGTTACTTCTGCATCTTCTCTGCTATCTGAAAAATTATATTTTATTGTTGAACTGTGCTTGTATTTAAGGATTCTTGTTATTTTATTAATCTTTCGTTTCTTATGAGATAATAAACTTAAGTTTGTGTTTTTCTGTTTAAGAATGTTATTGTTTTAAAGTTTATAATACACAGTAATATTATAAAAACATTGATGACTTGAACAGATGATAAACAATCTTTAAATTTTAAAATATAAATTATTGATCATGTCATTAATTTAAATGAATACACTATAACTTCAAAGAGTAATGAACTGTAGATACCAAGCTGGTTTGCATTGGAACAATGCTTTCAGTTAGGACTTCTTAATTTATAAAATAAAGTTGGAATCATGAGTACTTTCAGATTTACGTTAAAGTTAACAATCAACGTGCCATGTCTCAAGACGTTACTTACTTTCATTTTCCTGGCTTAATACAAAGTTTCCTATAAAATCGCAATAAATAGCAAACAGCAAAATATGATCAAAGTGCATGACTATCAATGCCATAACAATCCAGTATGACGTTACAAATGTGGTACTTAATATAAAATTTTAATTAAATTGATAAGCCTCTACAAAAACTATAGTCAAATGTTACAGTAATTTTCTCAAAAATTATTTAGTTGATATAGATGAAATTTGACAGCAAGAGGTATTCTATATATTACTACATAATTACTACATATTGGGGCAATGAACCCACAACTTAAAATTAGGGGTGGCTCACATAAATGTAATTTAAAGATTTTTTTCGTGTATGTACGCGTTGGGCGGGGTTGTTATTGATATAGCAGAGAAACTGCAAGAAAATCGCCGATGTTGGTACGGCTACGTTTAGTTTAATCCATATCTGAATCTGATGAACGCCATGATGCACGTCACATATAATATTTGTTTTTTTTTCTACCAGCCAGTATTTTTTTATTGATCATAGTAAATATTTAACTCAAATTTATGTAAATTATACAATAATTTCGTGAAAAGTAATTTAAAGTATAAAAGGATGTTACAAAATTTCTGATCTTTTTTATTACAATTCATGCTGCGATTTAACAGTGTCTGTAGAAAAAGTTGGGACATGAGTCGCATGCATTATTATCTATGGTTCGCACAGTTAAAAAAAATGTTGACAGCAAGGATAGTGTTTTCCTCGGGGACGAAAGTACTGTTGTCATCCCTGTGATTAGGGAATCAATCCCAATCAGTCCTATCTATCGTAGGACTATTATTATATCTGCCATGATGGAAAGAAAATGTAGAAAATCGAAGCCTATATTTAAAATCGGACGTCCTGTAACAACTAAGATTTTATGCTAGGATGATAATGATAAAATTTTCAAAAATCACATTAGTGGTCTTTAATATTTTTTTCAATAATTCACAGTATGCAATCTATATTAATATTATAAAAACGGAAAGCATGTGAGTTTGTTTCTAGCGAGTAATCTCTTGAACAACTGAACCGATTTTGAAAATTCTTTCACCAGTAGAAAGCTACATTATTCTTGAGTGATATAAGCTATATTGAATTATGAATTTATGATTAATATTTTTTTATATCAAATATCAATTCTGATAAAATGGTCTGGTGCGTTGATTTATCGGCGTGCGCTGACTAGACAATAAATATGTCCCAAGGTCAAACATTCTCTCTGATGGGCATTGACTTGAGAATGGAGTGTTTACCCCATGAGCAATAAGTTGGCTTATCCAGAGTAGCGCGCAGCGAAGTACGCACGGGTCACCGAGGCTCTAATGTATTGATATATAATAATATTTTAATATGAATTTCATTATGTTTCAGTAACCTTTAGGTTTGTAGGCATTTGAACACAATGCAGCCTCAATTTCAAGTCAAATAAGCCCATTCTCAAGCAATATTTGAAGTGGCTCAAGAAAGACAGGTCAAGAGGTTTGGGTCGCAAAATATTATCGGTTTTAGGGATGGCATTTTATGTTGACAGACGCTTTGGCACGTATGTGGGGAAATGTCAAGAGCCGATCCAATGCTCGTATCTGTTTGGTCGGTTTGTAAGAGAATTTATACTACGATACCTCTTCGCCATGACCTTTTGCGAATGATATTTGGAGACATTGGTAAGGATTTTGAACCCTTTTTCAAGAAAAGTGTTAAAAATATCTACATTCTCTTATATTTATAGAATAAACACAACATAGTGTTACAACTCAGGTCCCGACAAAAACAAAATCCACCTGCATATCTGAAAACAAAAACATATTTTATTACCTGTCGGTAATTTGAACTACTTTTAATTCTTTTTTGATCGTCTTCTTTTGTTTACTTATTTATTGGCATACGTTTCTAGAGAACAAGAACCAAACAACTGAAAATATAATTTTTTAGTTAAACATCTACCGTGGTTTAATAGAGACTATTTAAATATATTGTTACGAGTTGCCAGACTCGAATTAAAATGCCGTTGGAAATATTATAGAGTTTATTAGAACTATATAAACACGTATAACACAAGTACAAATATAACCGAACACAACAAATCCAAACGTAATGCAGAAGGTCGTAATTCAATAAAATGCGCAAAGTCCTCCACTATTAGAGCACCGATTGTACACACGTCTCGCCTTGATCGTGGTTCTCGCTCGACTGCCCTCCTCTCTCCATCGGGCTGTAGTTTTATGCTCCACAAAACGAAAATGCAAATGTATGTTCGCTCGGCAACGTCGCCACAGTTTCCTAGAATTAGTTTGTAACACCTGGCTAATGATGCTAATGAGCGAGTACAATAGGACAATAGACTGTTCTCAAAAATAACTTAGTAAAGTATGCTATAGTAGAATTATTTTCTCCGTGCAGTTTGGGTCATAAATAATCGGAGCGGTGAAGCGAGTATTTCGCTCTCTCTTCCACTCACGGGCCTTATGAGCAGGCATAGTGATACGCATAATTGTTGTCGATAAGCGTTATCGATAGTGTATTTAGTTTTGTCATTTTGTGCGTTAGTGATATAAATAAAAGAAAAAAATAGATAAAACAACTTATTTATTAAAATAAGAATAATGATGATTTAAAATAAATGATTAATTAGGTATCTATGTATTAAAAAGCTATTAGTACAAAAGTTTAGAATGTAACAAGTTATATTAAAAATAAATATAAATACTTATATCTAAATTTAAAATTAACAGCAAAAAAGATAATAATGATTTTTATAAGAATGATAATCTTTCTTTGATAAGAATGAGTTATTATCAATAATGGCGTTGCGCCCGCGCAACATGCTCACCGCCTTAGCCGGGCTGAGGCCGAGCTTTGATTTATGACCCAAACTGCACGAAGAAAATAATTCTACTATAGTAAACAAGTGAACTAAAGAAGACGATTATAAAAGGTTTACGATCATAAAAGGTTTACAATTATTTCAAATGCCGACGGATAATAAATGTGCTTCCACAAATCTGTACGTGGAATTTGTCTTTGTCGGCGCCTAAGTTGTAACAATATCATAAATAAGCCACCTCTTCTGCGAATCATAAAATGGGACCATTTTCAAAGAATGTTAAAAGCTAAGTATAAATCTTCAAGTTAAACCTAATTTAAATAGAATTAAAATGAGAGTTTTCCGCAAATATATAATAATCACAAGAACTGTATTTAGGGAATTAAGTTTTTTTTAAATATCCATTTTGCTTTTGTTTAATTTAAAGGCAGAGATAAAAGTGCAAAGCGGTAAGCCAGCATCCTTTGTGTTTTGCTTCAACGAGTCCATCATAAAGCCAGCAAAGGCATGAGGATTTTCACGAATTTTATTTCCCGACCTTCCTTCATTTAAACAAAGGAAACTTAATACGGTTTATTTTGGCCACAATAGCCATTTTTCCAACAATTGACACAGAAAGGAATAGGCTATAGAAACCACCATTTGCGCCCAGAATTGTGACCACAACGATGTTACCTGTAATCCTTTGTAAGGTTCAGACGTGCCCGAGGTATTAAATATGTATAATATTGGCATTACTATGTTCTGCGTTCCTTACCTTGGTTTTATTATGCTATGAAATGGCGTGTACAGATTAAGATTGCCGCAGAGGTTTGCTTACAACGAGTTAATACGAATTCCAAGGTTTATTGAAATTTTATTAGGAAAATATTTTATTTTGGCGTCTAGACTCCGTACTTCCATTTGTATACATGTAATTACTTAATTATTATAGAAAACAATGTATTACTGAGTATGTTATGTTTCCTACAACTCCATTAATTCTTCGAAAATTAATTGTGTAACATATTTCTGTATAAATATTTTAAAAAACTGTTTGAGCTAGATAAATACAAGTAAGAAGAAAAACAATTTTTAGCTACACGTATTGCTGGGGAGTTTCTTGTCGCTTCTTCTCCTTAACAGCAATAACACGTTGCGAAGCGGTGTACATAGAACAGGAAATAAAATAAAATATTAACTTGTATGTATGACCTAAAAAAAGTGTGTGGAACTTATTTGGAATAAATACTTTTGAATTTGAATTAACATGCCAACTTTTTTGCGATTCAGATGTCACTGTCATACCTTCCCCCTAAAACACAGGTTTGAGTGAAGTATTTTTTTGAAAATAAACTCGAGTTTTGTTGCGACTGGAGCGGAGCTCTCGAGCTAAATTTATTGTACGTAGCGCAATTCTGGAATTTTAAACAGTCGTGTCCCGCACTGCAGGGGACCAGTGTTTTGATATAGTTTTTATAGTCTCTTAGCATTATAACGTGTGTTACAAAGCAGAAACGTGATGAACTATTTGCAGTAAGATGTCCGTTTTTGTCTTCAAAAAATCGAGGTTCATTGTTGTGTTTAGGCCACCTTAAGTCCCTGACCGAATCCTAGTCCTCCATACTCCTTATTTATCCCTGCCGGTGACTCTGCGCAGATCGTTAGTTCATCGAGCTGAAGAGCATCCTTCACTACGTTTACAAAGACACAGTCCCAACTCCAGGACTCATTTGCTCCATTGGTCATCGATGCTGCGACATACTTTAAAATTTAATTTACTAATTTTGATATCACTAGTTTTTTTAGATATATAGCGCGTTCGAAAAGTAGAAGATTTCACAGTATTTTTAAATAAAAGGAATCTTGTTTCGTTAGCTCAACTATGGAACACGTTATATTTATTCATTTCAAATCAGAATATTATATGTATGCAAATATTGTTACAGTTGCAGGACTCGAATCAAAATGCCGTTGAAATTTATTAGAACTATACAAATCCAAGTCCAAACGTAATGCAGAAGATCGTAATTCAATAACAAGCGCAAAGTCCGTCATTAAATAGATTACCGAGTGTACACAAGTCTTGCTTCTTTCGTGGTTATCTCTCGGCTGCCACGTCCATCAATCGAGGCATTGCTTTATACTGCACAGATGCAATATGTCTGCCCGGCCGCGTGGAACGTATTACCTAGAATCACCCCTGGCTAATGACTACCATAAAAGATTACAATACACAATGGGCTGTTTTCTAATCACAATTTTTAAACACAAAGTAAAAAAAAGAAGTCCAAATGCCGAAAGGAATTAAAATGTGCTTCTACAGGTACACGTATTTCGATAGTGATATTTGTGACTTCATATTTCAAGAACAAAAAACGTGTTACGTTAGCACCTGTATCACGTGTGAACTCTCAAACCCTTACTTCGGTGGTAATATGGTAACGTATTTTGGTGCCATTAAATAAATTGCCTTTTTACCCTCCCTTCCACTTCGCCGCATCTATACGGTTAATATGGATATATGATTCTTTGCCAAGCCTGAAATATGACAGTTGGTCATATTTTTAAAAGAATCTGCATAGCCCTGATGCTATGAAAAGATAAAAAAAAATCATTTTTCTCAAACTTAAACAGTATCAAAATTTCATTATTACAATACTCTTTTTGCAAAACAATGCGCGGTCTTTTTGCATAAAGCGATCTCAACCAGGCATCCTAACCAAAGGGATATTCTTAGCTAATATGGCAATGTTGGTGGTTAAGAACTGTAGAAAATGTGACAGAATTAATTTTTTACTTAAAAAATATATTATATTGTCTAATTAACGTCAACTATCTACGAACTTTTTTTGTTATAGTATAGTTTTATCTTAATTATAGCGTTCTACGTATTTAATGCTTAAGAAATGCTGGCTTGACTGCATTACTAATTATGTTTTATTCATAAGTAATAAACAGCCTATGAGTTTTCAATTAAAGATATTCAAGACCATGGCAAATATAACATATAAACGTAGAAAAGCGGACGTGCCGGACTTAACCAGAATCAAAAATTAAAATATAAATAACATTACATTTATTCAAAACCAGGTTTAATCCTTAATATAATTGATCCTTGATAGGCATTAAAGTTGGCTAGAATATCTCGGTACGATTTTGCCCCAGAAAACTTGTGATCTATGATACTCCATAGAAGCATTCGCAACACTGACTTGATTCTACGCCGGATTTAAATTGTGTACATTATACTCTAAAGTCTGTTGCTTAAGGATAATAGAGTAACACTATTTGCCTTCGTACAAATACGAGCTCTTAATGGCGTACCATTGTAATGTTTAAAGCTTTCCCTAAATTACTTTCCCCAGAACTAAACGCAAACATAAATAGCTTGTTAAACTATAGTACTCAAGCAGCAATTCAGTTTGATACCGGTCAACAATAAACTCTGTAGGAATTGTCGCCGAACAGTGTCTGAAGGAGCCACAATTTGCCTGTTCAGAATGCTTCTTAAGCCAGAATTATTTAGCAGGATTACGTTTACAGCTGTGGAATATCAAAGATAACTTGCGTATATAGTTACAGAAGTAAAAACAACATTTTTTATTAGATAAAGACAAAATTGTTTTTCCTTTAAAGATGAGAACTAATGTATTGCTATAATCCATTCTAAGAACTGTAACTATATTATCTCGAGTCGCAGTTGGTTCACTTTAACTAATACAGTGTTTTTGCCTTAATGAAGTATGTAATGTAATAATGTGTTATTAATCATTTAAAAATGGTGTTGCTTACTAGAGCGATTATTAACAGAAGACAAAAAGGATTGATTTTTAAAATATACTAGGTATACTAGGTATACTAGGTAATATATGTTAATGTTCATCCCCAAGTAATTAAAAATGTAAATAGGTTTCACATTGTTTTGATGCCCATATAATTATACTTATTATATACTTATTTATACAAAGAATCATCTTAAATAGTTATAACTAATATGCAAAGCAAAATGATTTTCAATATTTATGAAACCTATATTAAAAGTACAAAGATATACTCGTACATATATGAATGACATGTAAAAAAAAATTAGTGCAGAAAGTGCCATTATATTACATGTTGAAATTGTTACAAGCAATACAATATTTAGACGCGACCGTAATGATTTGTTGTCACAGACTATACTTCTATAATCACAGATTTCACCAAGGCTACACTTTTAATTTGACTTGAACAATAAACAAAAGATGTTTATTGTTCAAGTGTGTCAAATACATGGTAATGTGTGTAATTTTTTTTTATTGATTTCATCTAGTTTTTATGCATATTAAAAAAAAAATATTAGCATTCGTCGCTTCTTCTCTATATAAACTATAAGTGTGCGAAATTTTATACTCCTCCGTCCACGCAATCTTCGTAAAAAGGGGTGCAAAGTTTTTAACCGACTTAAAAAAAGAGGAGGTTCTCAATTCGTCTGAATCTTTTTTTTATGTATGTTCAACGATTACTCCGAGATTTATGATCCGATTTACGTGATTCTTTTTTTGTTCGACGCGGAATAGCTGCCATTTGGTCCCCAAAAAATTTGACATAGTTTGGCCCAGTAGTTTTCATTTTATGAACATTTTTTATGAAAAAAAATCCATTCCGCGCGGCACCTTTCGTAGGCGTACCCATGACTAGACACTAAAAAGTAACAAATAAATAAAAAACTTCGTTTATTTTTGCTTCACATATTAATATATAGATAATAGACAATTCATTCAAAATATTAACACGACAGTTCCGTAATGTATAATTTTGTTGCAATAAACTTTCTGGGTAGTTGCATACGTACCTTTTTATCAATAGTCTTTTTTTATTGGATTTTTTTTTTTTTTTTGAATAATGTTTTAAGCTTTTAGTCTACTAAAAGTTAAAGAAATATTATTGCCTTTTAACAGAATTTGTATTGTCCCAAAGCATTCATCAGGGCATTACCCATCATTGACCTCGGGCCAAAATGTAAATCAAACAAAATCGCAATAAGCAAGTAAACAAACAAATATGCAATCAACAGAGAACAATATTGCAATTCAATATCCATCAACTCGGCGATAGAATGGAGCGAGACGTAATCAAAGAGACAATTAACACCACAAAGGTGATTTTAAACGATTACATTAATGTCAACGTAATTGGGGAAAATTATAGGCGAATGTTCGATAATTGAGATCACAATTACTTTTAACCTGGCATAGGTAATATTATTTTTACAAACAACAACATGTATAATATGTTGTTACGACCTAGACTCCGACAAAAACAAATTCACACCTGCATACCTGTAAAAACACATTTGATTACCTTTCGGCATTTGAACTTCTTTTGTTTACTTTGTGTTTAAAATTTGTGATTAGAAAACAGCCCGTTGTTGTATTATTATTTATATAATGTTTTAAAAATTTGTTTATTTGTGTAATGTTTTATGGCAGTCACTAGCCAGGTGTTACGGATTTAAAGTACAAACTGATTCTAAGAAATTCAGTCCACGCGGCTGGACGGACATATTGCATCCGTGCAGTATAAATCAATGGCCCAATGGAGGGACGAGGCAGTCGAGCGAGAACCACGATCGAAGCAAGACGTGTGTACTACCATCGGGACTTTACTATATTTGTATCTGTGTTACACGTGTTTGTATAGTTCTAATAAACTCTATAATAATTCCAACGGAATTTTAATTCGAGTCTCGCGACTCGTAACAATATTATACCAAAATAATAGATTATAACAAAAAGATAAGTGACATAAAAGTAACATGTAAGGAATAAGATTGAAGAGCAAAGTTGCCTTAAATATTGATTCAGCCTTGTTCCAAATTCAGAAAGCTTTTAACATCACTAAAATAGAATTAAGTGCTGTCGAACTGTTCTTAGCATAAATCAGATTCAAGCTAAGGTTTAAGTTTAAGTCATCTTTTGTTTGAGTTGATAAACTTTGAATGGTGTAGTCAAGTGAGCGAATAATTTTGCTACTTAGATTTGATTTATTTTTAAATAATGTCTGCAGTAATCTTTGTTAGAATATATCACCAACCAGTTTCAACTCTCTTCAGGGCCTAGATACTAAAGGACCTCTCCGAGATTGCGCTACTTTTATTCCAAAATCGAACTTTTGCTGGCAATTACACCAGGAGGTTGGAGAGTACCTTAAGCTACTTGTACTGACTATAATTAGTGATCTCTACTCTACCGCTCATATATTCCATTAGTCGTGCGCACGTAATTACAGTTTGACGACAGTTATATAATTTGATACTAAGACGTAGGCAGGAGATTTTGTTTGAAAATCCAAGTAGTAGGGGAGGACAAGCGGGGATTTTGGGATTTACTCGAGCGTGGCAGAATAACATAAGGGAAGAAACCTTGCACCCTATTATGTAGCCCCACCATATATTAACCCTTCATACAGGGTGGGGGTATTTTTTATGCTTCAAATTATTTTTCAAACCGTCGGATTAAGGAAATTCTTCCACATAATTGTCAGATTATGGGATAGCACGACAAGGACAACAAGCTCAACCGTCTGTATATTAATCTGACGCTCTCGAGTACTTCAATGTAACTATTTCTTCTGGCATTTTCAAAAATCGGCCGTGGCTTTTGATCGCGTCCAAATCGTCAGTCTTTTGAATAGGAGTTCCTTTAGGGTTTACTTAACATCTCATTTGAATATCTGACGCACTAGAGTATATCTGTGTGACTCTTTTAAAAAAAAACCTGTACACGCTCTCCTCACCACTGAAAAGGCATACATGACATAACATTTTTTTTTAGCTAGCTATGAATGTCAAAGAAGCAAGTGAGGTGTGTAAGAATAAGCCTGTATGGCGCTCTGTTGCTCGTGCCTACCCCGCAAGGGACCTGGCGTGAAGTTATGTATGTATGTAATATGTATGTATGTTCTTTTTAGCATCAAATCTTCACAATCCAACAGGTCACATCCCGCGATGCTCGAGTAACTCCACATTTAGCATCTTGGGCTCCCCTACTTAAGACAAAATTCTATGTCAGGAACTCTACTGTCATCTGAACATACAATGTAGGTGTTAATTTACGCGTATGTTCTAGGTAGGCGTGCTCTATCTTAAACTACAATTACACCTTATATATTATAACACTGAAACTATAAGAATATAAAAATGTATAAAATACTAGAATATGCCTGCGACTCCATCTTTTGACTCGAATTCCTGGCTTGACTTGGATTCCCGGAACATAAAGTATCGCAGCATTTTAAAAAAGCATGTAAGTTATCGTTACCTCCTTTAGTGAAAATCTGTCGGAATAAGCTAATTTTTATGAATTCAAACATCTTCATAGGGTTCCCGGGAAAATTTCCGCGGGATTCCCGGGATAACAAGTAACGCAGAGTTTAACTCTAAGAATTAGCTGTCGATCAGCGAAAACAGACAAAACGACAAACAGAATCTTTAAAAAAATGAACTGCGTCGTGTCCTCCATCATTTCTATTCAGTCTATTTCAGTTGTTTTTTACATAGCTTTAATTTAGAAACACGGCATGTTTAGAATATTATTATAGATAGATAGATTATGTATAAAACACGTAATTAAGGTATTATATTTGTGGGAAGAAATAAGATGATCAATTTGTTCGCTTCGTTTAATTATTAAACCTGCATTTAAATAGCCAAAATTCTTGCATAATTTGTAAAATTCTCTTTATCTCTAACAAAAAAGTTTCAAATTAACTAATAACTTTCCAGGAAAACTAATAAAATTAACAAAAGCAATCTTTAATTACTTTTTCTTTCAATATTCGTTATGAAGGTTCGATGACAAAAAAAAAATGATATTCGTAAAAATGCCTATACAAAAAAATGTTGAGTCCGTGAATTCTTAGATATAGAAATATAAAAGAATTGATAGGTTATTATTTCGGAAATAAAGTAGGTAGTGAAGTACAACATTCCGAAATTTATCGTCGTACGAAACACTTCGGAGTAAGTGCGCGGTTTAGTTCGGCCATTTGGGACCCGATCAGCATAAACCAAAATAAATAGAGTTGGGCTTTTGAGATTTTGTATGTTTCGGGATCCGTAGTCATAATAAGGAAAAATACAAGCAATTTATATAAGATGAACTTGTATACATTCTATTATATTGTTACAACTCAGGCCCCGACAAAAACAAAATACACCTGCATATCAGAAACAAAACACATTTATTACCTGCCAGCAATTAATCTAATGATCGTCTTCGTTTGTTTAGTTTGTGTTTCAAATTTGTGAAAAAACAGCTCATTAATTATTGTACTCTTTTATGGCATTCATTAACCAGGTGCGGCGGATTAAGTCGACTTAGATATGGGGACATTGTATTTGTGCAGTATAAAACGATGACCTGATGAAAGGGGAGTCAGTCGAGCGAGAACCACGAGCGAAGCAAGACGTGTGTACTACAATCGACTACGAATAATCGAATCGAATACGACTTTGCGCGCTTTATGGAATTACGACCTTCTACAATACGTTTGGACTTGTTGTGTTCGGTTATATTCGTACCTGTATTATACGTGTTTGTATAGTTCTAATAAACTCAAAACAATATAACAATATATTATTTTTATCATCCATATGTAATGAAAACTATTTTTCAACAGTTACTAACTATTATTAAAGGCTGTTTTGATTATTGATTTTCCATTTTAATTTGAATCCGTAAAACTTAAGCAGAATGTCGAATAAAAAAACAAATATGTCGCTTAATAATAGCTAAAAGGTAGTTATAAATACCTGGTACTTGCGACTTCGTACACGTTTATTTTGAAATTTGTTTCTTTGTTTAATACCAAAAAAATGTGCGAATATCTATATTTCTAACTTAGGAATTTTAGATTGTCCATACAAATTTTCGACCCTTGTTTCACCTACTTCAAGATTGTTTTTGAGAAAAAGAATCTTATAATCTTATATACTTCCTCAGAATACTTGATAAATTTCATTAAGATCCTTTCAGAGATTAACGTAGAAAGTTAACAGTTACTTTCACATTTATATATTATTGTAGTTTGGGTAGATGCGAAAACAGAAAATCTATACATAATATATACAAACAAATAAAAGTGAAGTGTCTGTTTGTAATGTCAAAGTAACAGTTTAAAAAAAAATGCATATGATAGTATAAAGTTATCCCAAAATCAATTTTTAACTTTTTTGGGTCTCTGTCTGACTGTCTATTTGTTCTGGCGTATGTCTGAAACGGATAAACTCCGCTAAACCGATTTTGACGAGACTTTCACTGGAAGATACCTGATGTCATTAAGAGTAACTTAGGTTGCTTTAAAAATTAGGGATCTGTGAAAAAAAATCCGGACGAAGTCGCGGGTAACAGCTAGTACACGAGAAGTAAACACTTGAATGATGATAATTCCTTGCCTCTGCTCTTAATTATGATATAATAATATTGGTTAAATTAATTTTGCAAAGCGTCACTGTGTATCATAATAGTCTGAGAACATTTATGTATGTAACACGACGCTCTGCGACAGGAATAAAACTATGAGATTTCTGTGACACAGTCAAATATGTTTCTACGTATATGAATCGGGAGATTAATTTAAAAAAACTATTATAATAATGGGCCTGGCCTATATTTAGGGCAACGGTTGTCGTACAACATTTTCAGAACACTTCCCATTGAGAGAGATTTGGACTACACTTTTTACTTATATTTATAATCATTTTTCATTTTTTATTATACTCTATATTGTTATTTAATATTTAAGGTTGACTTGTATATATTCAAAAATAAAAACGGACAAGTTGAAGAACGATTGGCAACGGATGAGTGGAAAAACGAATCGCAACGGACAAGTGGAAAAACGAATGGCAACGAATAAGTAGAAAAATGAATCGCAACGGACAAGTGAAAAAACGAATCGGAACGGACAAGTGAAAAAATGAATCGCAACGGACATTTAAAAAGTACCATTGTAAAGTATCTTATAATTGATGAAAACCATATTAAATAGAGTTTATATTTTAAATATTATGATTAAGTTGTTGGATATGTAATGAATAAATGAATTATATTGTGTATTAAATGTAACTAAGTATTTCTCTGTAAGTGAATTGTAAATTATTTTGAGAACAAATGTCTTAAACATTTAAACCTTAATTAATTTTAGTTTTACTCAGTTTCATTTTCATTCTGTCTCGTAATTAAATCAAGTGAAGGGTAATTAATTATAATTGAATACCGTACTGAGTAATATGTTTAATAGTGTTTAATGTTTAGGATTAAATAATTATTAATTGGGTAACAGCAGCAAATTAATTAGCAAGTAATATGACCGATTAGTGGTTTGCCTCGAGACTGTTTAATTAGATAAATAAGTATTCGGTCAATATACAAACTTTTGGTTAATTGGATAAACTTGTAAATATACACTGGAAATTGTGCAATATTATTTATTATTGTGCAATTTAATAATCTTTTTTTCGTTAAGCTTTCACTGCAAAACCACTGAACTCGCTTTGATGAAAAGCGCAATATCAATCAGACGAGAAATTGGAGTTTCCATAGAATACATCAGATTTTAAATTTACATGAGTGAAACTGAATAGATACTTGGAAAAAAATACTTAAGTATAAAATTTTAAGCTAATTGTACTTTAAAATTTACCTTAAAATACATATTATATATTTACGATTGACTAGTGGTCGCCCGTGGTCGAAATTCGACCATAATAATTAATGTCAAAGACTATACTTGTATAATCACAGATTTTGCCAAGGCTACACTGTTAATTTGACTTCGACAATAAACAAAAGAGTATATATGCTTGTGTGTGCGTGTGTGTGTGTGTCAAAAACATGGTAGCGTGTGTAATGTTTTTTTTATTTAATGTATTTTTATGCATAATTATATAAAAAATATTAGCATTCATCGCTTCTTCTCAGTATAAACTATAAATGTGCGAAATTTCATCCTCCTCAGTCTGCGCAATTTTCGTAAAAAAGTGTACAAATCTATATAGATAACGGGGTTTAATATAGAATAAATAATATTATCAGACATAGGCTAAATTTTGCCGGATGCAAATATATTTTAATAATTTTAAATCAATCTTAATGATAAATTTATTGATTAATTACAATTAAAGTTAATTATACAAATATAAATAAAATACAAGAAACCAAAATTATTTTAAAAAATAAACTAAACTATAAATCAATTAAATAAACAATGAAATGTCTATTAATAATACAAAATGATCACATAGCGAGATACGTATTTAATATAGTAAATAGTGCTGAAAATATTTTTCTGGCTCAAGTTTGTGCGAATTACTTTTTAAATACTTGAAAATAAATAACAGTCATCGACTTACTGAAAACGTATATAGAGGAAACTGGACTGGAACCCAAATTAAAACTGAAAAGTGTAGATTATTTTAGTTAGATCATACGTGTTTAGTTGTGAATAAAGGCATTTTATTATATTTTTGCCTGAATAATATGTGTATGTGGTAAACCTGAGACGAACGAATAAAATTATAGACGGAGCTTGCGTGGAAAAAAAGTAAAAAGAAGTGAAGAATTTTTAAAACTTGTGTAGTATACACGTTAATAGTAATACGTCTACCGGAAAATATTTCACCTTATTCCGTACTAATTCGATAATTTAATACTAAGTTCTTGTAACGCACTTCGGCGCGATTGGGATCCTATTCCATCCTATAATGTATTTTTATTAGGACCATGGGACATGTTTTCCTGAAACAAAATTATAAATATATATAAAGTAGACTTTAGTCTCCTTCTTTGTCAGATTCAGAGCTCAGTCTGCCTATTTCGTTGGTCAGAGTCGTAAATGTATTAAATTATTACTTGTTATTAAAGTTTTACGTAACGCTTCTTGAAAAGCGTAAAGAAATTAGATATGTAAAGATGTGAAACAAAATTCGCCAAGGAATCTATAATAAGAAGAATATACAAACAAGTCTAATTTAGATTTTAAAAAAGGCTCAAGTTTATTACAGAAACTTGTCTGGTTTTATATTTTGTTCCTTTCTCACGGTCGTCAATAAAGTGTTTTCGGCTCT
Organism: Dendrolimus pini; assembly: GCA_949752895.1. NCBI lineage: Eukaryota > Metazoa > Arthropoda > Insecta > Lepidoptera > Lasiocampidae > Dendrolimus > Dendrolimus pini. The sequence goes on from OX457133.1 coordinate 16,489,503, forward strand.
CCTTATTATTAATTACCTTAATTGGTTCGTGTTTATCTGAGATCATTGTGGTGTATCTTGAACTGAACTCAACTTTAAACAGCCCGGTAGGCGCGCCTTACGCTGTTTATATACCCGGAAGAATTTTCTGGCACCCATAATTTCGTTATTCTTTTATAATATATCCGTCCTTGTCTTTTCCTTTCCGAATTTTCTAGGTTTTTCTAAAAGTTCTTAAACTTACTAGATGGTTCCACCATCATTCGCCACAATATTGTTACAATTTTAGCGAGTCTCGAATTAAAATTTCGTTAGAATTATTATTATAGAATTTATTAGAACTATACAAACACGTATAAGACAGGTACAAATACTAAACACAACAAATCCAAACGTAATGCAGAATGTGATTGAATTAAACGCGCAAAGTCCGTCACTATTAGATTCCTGAATGTACACACGTCACGCCCGTATCGTAATAGTCGCTCAACTGCTCCCTCTCTCCATCAGGCCGTCATTTTATACTTCACAAATGCAAAGGAATCCGCAACACCTGGCTAATGATGCTAATGAGCGAGAACAATAGGACAATAGGCTTTTCTCCACAATAGTTAGAAAGGCATGCCAATAAATAAGTAAACAAAAGAAGACGATCATAAAAGGATTACAATTCGTTCAAATGCCAACAGGTAATAAAATGTGCTTCTACAGATCTGTACGTGGAATTTGTCTTTGTCGGCGCCTAGGTTGTAACAATATAATTTTACTTACCTAGGGACAGGAATTAATGAAATTTGTAATTAGTTTTATATCCCTGATTTTAATGTTCAAGTATTACTTAAGATGTCTTAAAGTTGTTTACAGTTTCCAGATTAAATTCACAAACAGTTAGTTATAGGTATTTTAACCGACTCCCAAAAGGAGGAGGTTCTCAACTTGGTCGGTATGTTTTTTTTATGTATGTAAACCGATTACTCTGAGATTTATGATCCGATTTACGTGATTCTTTTTTAGTTCGATGTGGAATAGTTGCCATTTCGTCCCCTAAAAATTTTACATAGTTTGGCCCAGTAGGTTTCATTTTACGAACATTTTTTTATGGTTTTTTTCCGTTTCCGTTTCTTGGGACCTATATTTTTTAAGGCACGCGGCACCTTTCGTAGGCCTACCCATAGCTAGACACTAAAAAGTAACAAATAAAAAAGAACTTCCTTTAAAAAAACCGACTTCAAAAACTAAAAAGTATAAAATAACTTATTTCTAAAGCTATTATTAATTATAATATCTTATTTTTAATATATATTATCTAAAACATCTTGAAGTCGGTGCAAAGTAAAACATAAAAATTACTATATTTTGAAAATTACTAAGCACCGACTTTAAGATGTTTTAGATAACATATATTAAAAATAAGATATTGTAATTAATAATAGCTTTAGAAATAAGTTATTTTATACTTTTTAGTTTTTGAAGTCGGTTTTTAATTTACTATTTCGTTGTTTTGTTAAGGCATATTATTGTATTTTTTTTTTATTTTTTTTTATTAATGTAATAGTTCAAAGTTATCCACATATTTGGGGTCTTAAGACATATGAGAGTTTGGAGAGTTCGGAACATGCTTCGGCACAGCAAAAGACTGAGTACCAACCACATTTCCTTAATTTCGATTTTCATTTATTATCTTATCAGTTTGTATTGTGTGAGTCGCAATTGGAAATAAATACTTTCTTTTTTCTTTTGATCGCTTTTCGTCATATGAGCCATCTGCCTGTTTGTCCGCTTCAGGCAATAAAAAGGCACAGTGATGCAATACAAATACGCAATACGTATGTAACAGAATGTCACATTTGAGTATATAAAACGATTATTTTAGAGTAAATTCGATTACACGTAGACAATATGCAATACTTTAAACAAGAACTTCATTTGCAATTTCATGTTTCCAATATGCAAACGTTCATCTATTAAATTTGCATTAATTGAACACTGTTTCGATTCCCATTCTGTGCACTGACAATTCTGTTTTATATGTATTACCAACACAAATAACATTGCGACGAGATGAAATTGGAATGATTTGAATTTAGTTCAGCTTTGTTACTATAGCCCAACTAAAGCTTTTATTTTAAATTAGTATATAATATATTTTCATTACTGTTTTTAGGATTTAAAGGGGAAAAAAAATAAGACCACATTCTGATGTCAGTCTGTGCGTCACAGCTGATTATCTTAGGAATTATATCTTGAGGTATAAATTTGACAGGTTTTCAAATTGGACAAGTACATTAACAATTTGCCCGTAACACATCAAGTTAAAATTTTGTTGGGATTTATTTCGTCAATTGATATTATCCACTTGTCCGTTACAATTCGTTGATCCACTTGTGCGTTGCGATACATTTTTCCAGTTATCCGTTGCTGTTATTTTTTCCACTTGTCCGTTGCGATTCGTTTTTCCACTTATCCGTTGCCATTCGTTTTTCCACTTGTCCGTTGCAATTCGTTTTTCCACTCATCCGTTGCCATTCGTTTTTCAACTTCTCCGTTGAGATTCGTTTTGCCAATCATCCGTTGCCATTCGTTTTTCAACTTGTCCGTTGCGATTCGTTTTGCCACTCATTCGTTGCCATTCGTTTTTGAACTTGTCCGTTGCGATTTGTTTTTCCACTCATCCGTTGTCATTCGTTTTTTAACTTGTCCGTTGCGATTCGTTTTTCCTTGTGTGACGGATCCAACGTTGCCAAAAAGAGGGGATTTGATATAAATCCATGTATTTAAATAAAATGATCAAAAACTTCAATTAAAGACATTAACGACATGCGAAGAACATGTATGTTATTGAATACATTAAATTACACATGCAATCAATCGAATATTGATTAATAAAACTGATAACAATATTCAATTAATGTAATATATTAAAAAGTAAATTAAGAATGACACCTGGTGTAGATAACGCGGAAGCTTCATACAAATCGTTGTCAGATATTCTTGATTCTCGAGTAGTTTCAGCTTGCGATAATAGATGGCGCTGAAACAGAAAATTTTTTACATAGAGGTGTTGTATTTTGAAAATTCCAATTTTCTTCGGTAATTCAGAGATTAGGGCATGCAAAATGCATTAGAAATAACCACAAGCATCTAATCTATGGTAAATTAACAAAATATGTTACCTTTATTGTGTTCAGAATGCAGTATTCATAGATTTGTGTAGCAGTCATAACATATTTTGGAAGTTTGTTAACATTTTAGAATTTTCTTCTTATTTTTGTGAATATACACTTCAGGATATACTTAGGATGAGTATGTCACTCCTGAGCTCCGTAGGGAAGAGTGGGTTTCGCATTTGATAGCAAGTCCGAAGAACAAAAGCATATATCTGAAAAGAAATAAATAATTGTTATAAAATTTAAAATTAAATAAAGTTACATATTAAATAAATAGCTAGTAAATTGCAGACGTTAGATAACATGTATATCACGGTAAAATTAACCAATTTCAGAACTATTAAGAAATAAATAAGTTATTAGCGAAAAACAGAATAGAGATTTGCAGGGAAATTGACAAAATCGATTTTAGCCAAATTACCTTGTTAAAATTGTGCTGAAGGTTGAGAAGTTTATGTATAGAGATACTAAATTAATACAGAAGACGTAATATCACCTGCAAAAGTCGATTAGAATTAGTAGTTTATAAATAATGGGGAAAAATTAAATTAATATAGTCAATAACGTTTCACAATAACAGGCAAGATATTACCAAAATGAGTTATGGGCATATAGTTAGTTATTGCAATTTAAACTGTAAATTTACATATAGAATCTAGTAGTTAGATATTAGTAATTTTATACTAAATGTAATAAAGAATAACTAAATTTGTAAAGCAGGAAAGAATTAAATTTAAGTAACGTAAATGGAGGTACTTTTGAAAAGCAAGAAATTAGCATTTAGTAGTTAATTTACGTTATTAAGGAGATATTTCTATGTTATGATTAGGTAAAGTAGTTAAAGATTTAGGTAATTAATTATGCATAAAGTAATAGACGTTTATAGATAGAAAACAAGAAATTATTAAAAGAGAAACATAAGATACGATTTTTAGGTAGAGGGCGCTTTCAGCGATGCTGTTTCGTTTAATATGGAATATTTCAGGGTTTATTAGGAATATGTATGAAATATTTATGTCAGAAGATGGCAAAATGGTTTTAAAAGGATTTTCTTACAATAAAATAATTCGAAGTTCTTAGTTTTACAAATAATTATGTAGAAAGCAACGCTGTTCTCTGATTGGTTGAAAAACGTTGGTGCCGATACCAGGGGGGCTGGGGAAAGGGCTGCGAAGGTGTAGAAAGACGGTAAACAGCGGAAAAGTACTGGGAGCGGGGTTGAACAATATAAATACTAGGGTTCGAGAAAGATTCGGGACAGTCTACGTTATACCATTATCCGTCGCGAAGCGCTGCTAGCCGGAAACTAGCGCCCCTACTGAGTACCATAGGGCGAAGCGCTGCCGCTCTGCGCCGCTAAATAATTAATAAATTTGAATTTAATAATTAAATAAGTGCTGCGTCGTCGAGTCTACGGTGAGATTAAATCAGTTATATTTGATTCGGAATAGTATAGCTAGGTGATTCAATCAGCATTAAATTAAATTAAAATTAAATTTAAGAAAATTCATAATTAAATAAATCTTAAAATGCAAAGAGATTACGTGAGTTCGTAAGATTTTAATTAAAAATGATTGGTTAGAGTTGCTTTAAAAAAAAACCCTCATATAAACGGTTCGCGTAAAATTATCCTAATATCTAGTTCTTTGACAAATTAATACGGGAAATAATATAATATTTTAATGTAATCCTAAGAGTCGCTTTAAATAGAAGCATACCTTATTTTAATATCATCAAAACTAAATATGTGAGTTCACTAAACGAAACGATGATGAATTCATTAAAACTATTCAACCTACCTTCTTTAATTTGATTTAAAAAAAAAGAAGAGAATAAAATTATACGAGAAATTAACGGTATTAAATTGAACTTAAAAATGTAAAGAAATTACGTGAGTTCGTAATATTTAATGATTGTTTAAAATTGCTTTTAAAAACTTATATAAACGATTCGTGTAAAATTATTCTAATATCTCTTTCTGTACAAATTAATACGGGAAATAATTTATAATATTTTAATGTAATCTTAAGAGTCGCTTTAAATAGAAGCATACCTTATTTTAATATCATCAAAACTAAATATGTGAGTTCACTAAACGAAACGATGATGAATTCATTAAAACTATTCAACCTACCTTCTTTAATTTGATTAAAAAAAAAGAAGAGAATAAAATTATACGAGAAATTAACGGTATTAAATTGAACTTAAAAATGTAAAGAAATTACGTGAGTTCGTAATATTTAATGATTGTTTAAAATTGCTTTTAAAAACTTATATAAACGATTCGTGTAAAATTATTCTAATATCTCTTTCTGTACAAATTAATACGGGAAATAATATAATATCTTAATGTAATCTTAAGAGTCACGATAAATAAAAGCCATACCTTCTTTTAAATCATCAAAACTAAATATGTGAGTTCACTAAACGAAGCGATGATGAATTCAGTAAAACTATTCAAAATTAGGCCTACCTTCTTTAATTTGATTAAAAAGAAGAGAATAAAATTATATGAGAAACTAAGCGGTATTAAATCGAATTTAATAATACAAAAAAATATAAAGTAATAGTTCGGTTAATATATAATAAAATTTGATGTAAAATTAACCAAAATATGTATAAGCAACCATTAATAACTTATGTTCCGAAAAGACATGGTTGATGCAATAAATTTAGGAGAATAAAAGGCGTTATCTTGTTTAAAATATTGTCAAATTGCATTAGATTGATTAAAAATAAACATAATAATTAATACATTAATAGAACTGTGACATGCAAATTTAATTCTGGTATTGATTGAATCAACAAAATTAGAAATTGTGATCTGCGTATAGATGGTAGAATACCTAGTGTCGGTAAGGTATATTAAGGTAGGAGACTTGTGTCGGGAGTCTACTAGTTAGATGGTGTTAGAATCTCTACAATAGTAGGTAAGTCGGGCAAAGGAGCCTGGCTTTTGGGTAAGTTTTTGAACAGATTGACAGGGATGTTCGAGCTATATTTATTTCTTTTACTTATTGCATTGTTGAAGATTTATATGTGTGTTACAGATTTATTACAAAAAAATGTTAGTCGGAATTTGGTTGCGATATATTAGAATCGGCTAATGTAAGTAGGCAGATAAGAAGATTATTCTAGACTCGTAAGTAGGGTTACGTATAATTTGATGCGTTACGATAAACTGAGATACATTTAGTTTTAGAAAGCTGGTAGGGCGGATAATTAATAAACATGGTTAATGTAAGAAGTGGCGAATACGTTAGTATTATTGCGTTAGATTAAGACGTTATATTTAGAATAAGCGGTTTTAGCGTTCGTTATACAATAAGTTAGGAAACGGCCAAAAGCGTTATTATTAAATACACTAAAGCGTTATTTTATAAGTTTAGAGTAAGCGGATTTGAGCGTTCGTTATACGATAATGGAAAAAGTGGCGAATACGTTAGTATTATTGCGTTAGATTAAGACGTTATATTTAGAATAAGCGGTTTTAGCGTTCGTTATACAATAAGTTAGGAAACGGCCAAAAGCGTTATTATTAAATACACTAAAGCGTTATTTTATAAGTCTAGAGTAAGCGGTTTTAACGTTCGTTATACAATAAGTTAGGAAACGGCCAAAAGTGTTATTATTAAATACACTAAAGCGTTATTTTATAAGTTTAGAGTAAGCGGATTTGAGCGTTCGTTATACAATAAGTTAGGAAACGGCCAAAAGTGTTATTATTAAATACACTAAAGCGTTATTTTATAAGTTAGTGTAAGCGGTTAACGGTCATTATACGTTTAGTAATACGTTATTATTATTGCGTTAAATTAAGCATTAATTATAGGTAGTTGTAAGCAAGTTAATGATCATTATACGTTAATTGGCTAATGCGTTAATTATGAGTAGTATAAACGTTTTATACGCTCATTAGATATAATATATATATGAATCGGCCGTCACGTTATCATTAGAACGTCGTAGTATATAGAATAGATGGTAGGAACATTGAAAGATACTTATAGAACCACTTATAAATAATAACTAAATCGTTAAACAAAAATTATCATAAATAACTTGAAACTTGTCTTCCATTTACTGGTTTATTCGAAGTAAATATTCATCACACATTACAGTACTATCTTAATAGTTCATAGCTGTCTTAAAATTAAGTAAGCCTAGCCTCCCTCGTAGAAGATATTTCAAAATGATATGATTCATATCAAACACTAAAGAAACAGTTATGTAATTATTACATAGGTTCAATACCTACTTCACATAGAGCCTATACAAGGTCCTAAATGCTTGGAATACTAGCAAGATTTAAAACATTCTAACACTTGTGTGTTATTGATCCATGAGTTAGGTATTTATTACATGCATTTATGTGCTCTAATTCATATAATATCCATACATACTGGGTCCAATATCAGAAATGAATTAAAATACCCTAACACTTACATGTTATTATTAGTCCAGGAGTTATGGATGTATTCCTACTCTGAAATATCAGAACAAAATGAAATAAATATCCTAAAGGTTATTTCTATATTGTATACATATGTATTCATTAATTATACTGGTTAATTATATACATATGTAAGATTATGTATCACATGTATACCAGTCCTTTGAAATACTATTGAATTTAATATATCAGGAGTTATTACATATGTATTGATACCCTTGCTTTATAAATATTTATGCACAGGTAAATATATTCTGTATGCATGTAAGTTCAATAATACTATTGACTTAATATAATGGATATTATTTATATAAATACATGAGCATGGATACTTTACTTTGCATGTACTGGGTATGCTTACCACTTGCAATAACTTACTACATGATTCATGGTACATATTATTTATTTACAATATATGTGTATTCTATTGGACACATTACACTCAACAAATAAACTAGATTCACTATGAGTGCTTCTGGTACAGTATATGTGTTGAAGTTCAAATGGTGCCGATGCCAATCATAGCTCAACGTTTGACGCTCACAAAATGTGTTTCATTATAGGGTTCCTCTAAGTCCATGAGTTGGTTGTATTGTGCTTTAGGCATTTGACTAAAGAGTTGTTCGCACATCTCTTGGGCCGTCATCAAAGCCATTGACTTCGCAGTGAATTGTTTTGATTTCGGATCATTCCTGCATCATTAAACAATGATTTGGCTAGAAGTTTAACCAGTCGTAGGTATAACTGGGCCTCCCCATGTTATGGCTGAGCGTAGACTTCGTACCCTAAGGTCAGTTTAATGTGTTGTGAGACATGAGTTCAATCTACCAACCAGATGGAACCATCAGCTTGTACTGGTGGTCTAGTTGTCCTCTTGTGTTGGTATCCTCTGAGTTCCCAATGTTGACCTAAAACGATTGAAAAATCAACGATCGGTCCATATGAACTGAGCACATATATATAATACAGACTAAACAAGGTATGGTAAATATATTTCCTATAAGCCTGTCTGATATTTATATACATTACAAACTACAGGTGGGATTGGTGAAAGTCCTCCCGATATACCTGTCTATATACTAATACACTTCGATCCATTCATTGTTGATTGCGATCATATAACATTTATACATTACAAACTACAGGTGGGATTGGTGAAAGTCCTCCCGATATACCTGTCTATATACTAATACACTTCGATCCATTCATTGTTGATTGCGATCATATAACATTTATACATTACAAACTACAGGTGGGATTGGTGAAAGTCCTCCCGATATACCTGTCTATATACTAATACACTTCGATCTATCCATTGTTGGCTGAGATCATACTACATTCACATGTAACTAAATTGCAGATGGTGGTATACCCGCCTTATATGTATCTGCTTGACATATATGCCTATATGTATATATATATATATATACTAGCTATATAAGGTGATGGTGAAACATTCCAAATTACCTGTCTGATCAATCCTTCTTGGGTTCGAGACCAACAAAGAGTTAACTATTACCAATGTATGAATTATAATCATACACAGCTGATTTAGGCTCGAAGTAACAGATCGTTCAGGTGGTCGTCTTTTGACTTCCAAATTATCAGGCTTCAAATACACACATGCGAGCGGATACACTGCTGAGTTGCATATAGGCTTCTTATAGTCACGTAAGTCACAATCTTGTGCACACATCCTTGATGTACGTTGACAAAGCCGCACTCCTGTGCAGAATCAATCGTGAGTCTCGCTCTCAGGTCTGCTTGCAGCCTCGAGAATATACTAAACGGCCTTCACACCGTCTTGACCTGTAACGTGAAATTACTAGAGCAATTATCAGCAATAACAAACATTTTAAGTACAATTTTGGATGAAGGTCTCGCACCTTATCCCGGAATCCGTCCTAACACAATGATGATGCCTTGTTGTTGAGGTCAGCCTTCAGTTGGCCGGGCGGTGGCTTTTGGGAGCCTCTCATCATATATTTTTATATATTTTATATAAAAATATTAAGGGAGGAACAATACATCACCATTGTTCATCCAAGATATATTATTATTCTTTATTTTATATCAAGTATATAATGGCTGCCTATACGTCTTTATTATCTATATACTAATTTCTAATTATTTATATGTATGAGAAAAGGATTATTATTTTACACTTTTATGCGACCCGTAACAACATAATTCAATCTTCTATAACTCACTCATTGACATATTGTCCATATGGTTATAACATTGTGGGATTTAGGGTATTGTTAAAAGGAATATATGAGTTCATCTATATTATAAATTCCTTACTTTATCGTTGATTAGGTTATATGAATATTATACTTTATATCTCTCCCTAGTGTAGGATATAGTAATATAATTTTATATTAAACTATTATTTAGCACAATTATATCTTATATCAAATACTGCAGAGTAGGTACCAATTTAACATGTAATAGACTTTTCCAGTATCTCATATCACATATAGTTAAACTTAATGTATAATTTTAGATGTTATATTAATAACTTTCCTGACAGTTAAATGAAGTTGATTATAGTAAAATTCTAGGCAAATAAATCTAGTTAAATTCAAGATATTAATGGTTTCATTTCAAGACATTTCAATTGACTAAGCAGTCCTGTTCGATAGACCTCCATAAAAGAACTAAGGCCACTACAATACACAACCAAAGGTTCTACCATGACGATTCACGCCAAATGATGTAAAGTTAATTACATCTATGAGAAAGTATATGTAACATGTATGGCTCTAGATACAGTCCCATATAATATTCTTAAATGACTACAACACACATTCATATGTGTCATTCATATGTGTGTTTTATTACACATGTGAGGGGTATAATTTAAATATAAATTTGATAAGGGGGGGAAGAGTCACACTTGTCAGTTGAAGTTTCACTTCTAATTTGTGTCTTAGGACACATTTCGATTTTTTTTTATATTTAGAGAGGATCCCAAACAAAAAGTTGAATAGTATTATATAGTGCAGTATCGCATTATAAGGTTTCTTAGACTTTTCAAATACATAATATATGTTATTTAAATTAATGTGAAAATTGTTATTTGGGTATTTTTTTGCTCCTTATTATTTACTTGCAATTTATCAGATGTTATGAATTTTAGTAGGATGTGTATTTTCGGGATATTTTATATCAGAGAAAATGCATTTCTATAGTACAAAATAAATAAATAATAGTAACAGCCTATAATAAATGTCCTACTGCTGGGCTTGGGCCTCCCATTATAGAGGGACAGACAGTAGGAATGCCCGCCACGTTTGTCCAAGACGGCTTGGCAGGTTTGACACATTGCTATCTCGATGTGTAGGATGCATCACGATGTTTTTCTTTTTCCGTTGTTAGTACGTGGTAATTGTAACTATATGCACACTAGGTCAGAAAACTGCCTAAGTGGTGCATGCGTTCCGGCCAGGAGCGAGCCCACGTCCCATGAGCCTTTGACGCGTGCGCTAGCTAGCCTTTACTCTACCACGACTTCTATAGTATATGTAACAAAATGTACACACGTGATGTTGTGTAGAAAGTCTGAACATTAAATGTGATGAAGCCTGGTGCTGATCTTGATCAATGCGACTCATCGTCGATTCAATATTGTTGGTTACTAGGCATATTTCTTAGTGAATGACTAGCTGTAGTAAGCAAAAAAATTATAGTGACACTTGACATCTAATATCAGCTGTAGAACAACTCTTTTATTTCAAAGTCAATATCTATGATCATACTTTCTATTTTGTTACATACCGACAAAGACCGCTCAGCTGCATATTGTAAAAACGAATTCTTTTATTTACTTCGTGTTTAAACTTTAAAAACATATATTGTTATCGTACTTATTTTATGGCTGTAATTAGTGTCGAACGACTTAATCCTTGTTTTTATTGCATTGAGCCGAAGCTTGCCAGATATGCAAATTACTATTTCTCAGAAATTCACTGGTGTTTCCGAGTGCCGAGCGGTACGCGGTCGATTTTTTTTGTACTGTATAGTTAGTGTAAAACAATCCCGAACGGAGGGGTGGGTCAGTCAACCGACGACTACGATACGAGTAAGACGTTTGTAGTACTCTCGATTAGCGATATACTGACGGACTTTGCGCGTGTTGAATTGCACTGGATCGTGCAGTGAACTGGTTGCATCCAGTTTTATTTTGTACTTGTTTCATATGTGTTTGTGCAGTTCTAATAAACTCTATAGTAATTCCAACGGCATTTATTTTAATTCGAGTCCTGTAGCTCGTAACAATATGCTAAGAATAAAAATCCTTTAAAATCATGTCTGTTTCACCTAATTTTTGCTCTAACCCTTCAGTACCCACAGAAAGGTTGTTCTGTGACCTAGGCTTCTACGTGTTCTACGTACTTTTAATCTTTCAGAATTTAGTGAACGAGTATTCACTTAGGTTAGATTAATTTCACTTCAATTTGAACTCTAATAGAATGTTTTATGACATTAGTAAGCCTTTCAGCGTTTTAGATCTCACAATATAATATAAAAGTGATCTAATAATAACAATTTAAGTGATGTGTGCTTTTTGATGTATATTTTCATTACTATAATGGAATAGAACATCAAAGCACTAATATGTATTTTGTTGCCAGATTATTGCGTACGGAGTAATCACGAAGAAAAGAAAATTGTCTATATATCTGTAGCTTTACACGTCTCTGATAAAATTGTGTTTTGCTTTATTTTTAAACTATTTGATATATTACAGGTGTAGATATTGTTACGTAAGTTTTTAGCTAAACGCTTTTATTGAATTACACACCCGCACGTAATACCTCCGCAAGGTTGCCCCTATACGCACGACTAACGATGCACTGTCCCGACGATAGGATGTCTCACTCACAATACCGTCGCCGATATTGCGTAGACCACCTCCTGCGACTGCAGTGCTCACCTCCGATATTACCGCGTGTAGCTGGCTTCTGGTTCTTCTCTCGAACTACGCTACACTCCTCCTTCACTTAACTGTCCACTAAACTTGTCACTAAATTCACCACTTCACTCGTCACTGTCTTCTATTAAACTTCTCTTCCAACTCTTACGTATCGCACTGGTCGCTGCGCTTTCTTGAGCTGAAATCAACTCTCAACTGCCCGTTAGGCGTGCCTTACGCTGCTTATATACCCGGAAGAATCTTCTGGAACCCATAATTTCGATCTTCTATTCGTTATTCTTTTATTTACTATCTGTCCCTTTCTAAACATCTATCCTGTCTTTTCCTTCCCGAACCTTCTATTCTAGAACTTTCGTTCATCGTCCATCCCTTTCTAAAATGTATCCGTCCTTGTCTTTTCCTTCCAGAGTTTTCTACCGTTTTCTTAAAGTCTTAAACCAACTAGATTGTTCCACCATCACTCTCCACAATATTTTAAGACTCAGGCAAATTATGTTAAAAAAATAAATATTTTATTATCTTCTTAAATTTAAAAGTTATGAAACAAAGCTGATACTGTAAACCCATGCCTAAAAACAAGGATATTTTTATAATATATAATTTTTACACAGTATTTCTAAGCAAGTCACTGTATAACGTTGATTACGCTAGCGGTGATCCGCTCTTGTGCTAGTATTGGTTAAAACTCAGCAAGTAATATAAATGTAAATTTACAGAAACAACAACGCGCCGGAGCGCGGAATCGACTCGCAACTCTTATTAGCTGAGGGCTTTTGGAGAACTCAGAAGACTGTTGTTTGTTTCAGAGATGAGGGCGAAAAGTGAAGAGTCTTGATAATGTCATATAAAAGTGTGTTCTGATTCCAAAGTATCTGCTGCTTTTGAATTGTTTTGAGTGACATTGTCATTGACATTGACATACAGATCGTGTAACATAGAAACAACATAGTAATTATAATCCGTAATAGTTACGAAGGTTTACCGTTTTGTCATTTGGTTGGTTATAGAATCTTACAATAGATAACAGAAAGTATTTTGGTAGTGCCGGTTTACAGATAAATGTTTTATTAGTGTACTTAGTGAGCGCGTGCGTTGATCGCAAGAAGACCACAGATGCACTGAACTCTGCCGTCAGCACGATTCTCGCATCGCCTACAGGTGGTGCCTGCATCTAAACTGGAGTATGTATATGCGGAAATCCTTCCTTTGGAAACCCCTCGAGAAGAAGGAAAATAAAGCGTTTCACCATATCCTTTCTTGAAACTAATCAATATATATATATTTTTTATTTCTATTTTGTGTGTTAGATTTGGAAATATTATCTTTTATTCTATTTTATCTTTAATATCGATGTATTTGTGTAATAATTCGGTGAATAATTTGATAACAACAGTTCTACAGTGTTACTCGACACTCCGAGTTTGCTCATTACATTTATTTACGTTCGTATTTATTTACCAAAATAAATACATTTTTGCTAAAGTAAACAGGTGCTCGGGTTTTACAATTAACCTATCTAAACAGGCATAATGATACCTTGGGGAGGTTAAATCTTGAATAGGAGGTTGAATCTTGCATCACAATATTCTTTAAAGGGTTAAATTTTGTGCTAAAATTTTTAGATCGTATCAAACACAGATATTTTTGATTCGACCACTGGGTCTAAGAGACCTCGAATTCTTAAACAAACTGTAAATATTGACTGAATTCCTCGAATTATAAAATATGCTATAAAACAAAATCAATTGTCGAATAACAGGATATTATGCAAGCTTTATATTTAGAGACTAACGGTCCCGACAGACGTAGTCCTGGCTTGAAAAAATTTAGAATCCGATTATTTAAATTACAGAGAGCTTAATTAATCAGGGAATATGTAGCATTCTAATGGTGAAAGAATTTTTGAAATCGGCCCAACAGTTTTTGAGTTTATTCGTAACAAACGTATTCCGCAATACCTGATGGCAAAATTCTTCAAATAGTGAGTCCTCGCCGTCCTGACCTACGAGGCCGAGACATGGACACTGACGGTAGGATTGGTCTACAAGTTCCAAGTCGCTCAACGGGCTATGGAGCGAGCTATGTTGGGTGTTTCTCATATGCATAAAATTAGAAATGAGGATATCCATAACAGAACCAAGGTTACCGACATAACTCGCAAAATTAGCAAGTTGAAGTGGCAGTGGACCGATGGCCGATAGAACATGCGTAGTGTCGGACGCTCTCCAGCCCGATAAACCAACGACCTGCGCAAGTTCACCGGCAGGCGCTGGATGAGGAAGTCAGAGGACAGGGAGGCCTACGTCCAGCAGTGCACTACGAATGGCTGACAACGACGATGACGCAACAAACATACAAAATTCTTTCTTCTTTATGATATTATTATTAGTAAAGATAAAATCAGAGGCGAGTTTAACAACTTGCCTACGTATAACAATAATATATCAAGGAATGTATTATGAGTGTCTAATCGTCTTTTTCCTCTAGTTCAGTGGTGGGCTTTTTCTTTGTGACATATAACTTACATAAAATTATTACATCAGCCTCTTACTGTTGAGCTCAGGTCTCTATCTATAGGGGACAGTATGGTGTACGTCACACTTGTGTAAGCTGAATAGGCGGATTTCACATATTTGCAACTTTATCCCGATGTTTTCCTTCAACATTAATAGATGTTAGCGAAGCATGCTTCCCGGTTACGATTGAAACCTACATAATTGCAATAAAAGGTGAGTGCGTTAGTCCCTAAGATACTGAAACTTTATAATGCGAAGTTAAAGATAAATCAGCATAAAAACCTTTGAAATTTAGGTAGTAAGCCGGTAATAATATGTCGCGAAGCAAAGAGCACTTCAAAATTGTTCGGCTCATAGGAATATGTGTATATCTACTTAGGTGAGCGGAATTTAGGTATAAATTTATACAGGGAACGCTCTCACATACGAAAGCTAAAATGCTTTTGCTGGAAACACTTAAACCCTTTCAACATGATCCGCGGAAGGGACTACAAAGTGACATGAAGAGACAATTTCGCAATTTTGTCCAGTTATATTTAACCTATCGATATTTTGTGTTCCCCTACACGTAGAACACAGACATGATTTTTTCAACAGAATGGCTTATTGGCCTCAGAACAATAATGGCTTTAACTAATGCTCTGAGGTATGATAATTGAATATGAATATATAAATTCTACCAGTACGGGCGAAGCTCCTGTCTTCTGCACTGCTCCTATTGTGTATCTACACTGAAGATGGTCTTAATAGTTCGAGAGCGTTGCAAAGTGATTTATTGCAAAATACTTAATTATTTCCAAAGTAATAAGGACATTAGATATTAAAGCATACGTCAAGAGGTAACTTTGCATTGTTTATTATCTTTTTTTTTTCGAATATACGTTACAGCTGTATTTTCCTCAGAAATATTAACATATGTTTTTACCACCACTGTAAAGTGTGTAGTTTTGGATGAATCAATAAACAAACGCTTTTCGTCTTTTAGTTACGGTTTTTATTATGAATTCAGCAGATAGGCAGACGAACCACCTGATGGTAAGCGGTTACCATCGCCTATAGAAATTTGTCACACCAAAAGTACATCCAATGTGGTGCCGCTCTCTAAAGCGGGACGGGGGGTGGTATATTCTAAACCAGGGGTGGTAGTCATCCAGACTGGCAAATACCCTACCACCTGGCTTTGGGTTGTATTGTTGTTTCTTACAACAGGCCGCTCGGCCGCTGGAAGTAATATGCTGACTACATAGTATGTAGTAGTACATACACCATGTAGATGTTCTATTCAATTCAATTCACTATTGATTGTTTAACTTGACTTGTATCAACGTCTGCAGTTCTCTCTTACAGTACCTATACATGTGTATACCTATATCTATATGTATACCAAATGAAGCCTCGCATGACAAACATCCGCATACATTAGTCTAAGATACGATATCGAAGCGCTTCAATCTAATTATAGAGTCTTTGTTTATTTTCGTAATGGGAAAATACGTTGCTCTAAAAATGTTTTGTGGGAAAACGAAACGAGTATATGGAATCATTACAAAAAAACAAGCGGAAAGTTTTCAGGCAGAACTTGATTGATTGAAGTGTTTTGCTGTGTAGTTTTAAATAAATAAATAAAAGTGTGTGTGTACTTATGTACACGCGTTAGAAGTTATACTTCTTTGGCCTTACAAGATAAAAAACGACACTAACAATAGAAAAACTAAAATGTTGACTATACCTAACTTCAAGGTGTCGGTTGACTATAGCTAACTTCATGGTGTAGGTTTTTCGTGTGACGGTGTGCGCGCGCATCGTAAAAATTTACTCTCATCATTTTTCCCTACAGCGCCTAAAGAAGTATAACTTCAAAAATTGAACAAGTGCGTGTCATACGACGCGCATTGAGAGGACATAACACTTTATTGCTCACCAAAATAAACAAAAACAAAATTCATAATAACAATACTTTTTGCTTCTTCTTATCGCTATAAGCGATCGCTTCCAAGCAACCTAGCTTAAAAGAATTTCTTAACTAATCTGGCGATGTAGGTTGAGCAGAAAAAAAACTGGACTGTACAATATAAACATATGTACATACTTACACTAATTTATAAATTTAATTCATACATAAATCCAAACACATTTATAGAATACAAATATATACGTATATACGAAATAATATAAATAAATACATTTATTAGCAATATATAATGTTACGAGTCGCGAGACTCGAATTGGAATGTTGTTAGAATTACTATAGAGTTTATTAGAACTATAGAAACACGTATAACACAGTAATGTAGATGGTCGTAATTCAATAAAACGCGCAAAGTCAGTCACTCAATAGATTCCCGATTGTAGTACATACGTCTCGCTTCGCTCATGGTTATCGCTCGACAAACTGCTCCCTCAATCGGGCCATTGCTTTATACTACACAGATGCAATATGTCCGCCCGACCGCGTGGACTGAATTTCCAAGAATCAGCTTGTACTTTAAATCTATAACACCTGGCTAATGATCACAATACAACAATAGGCCGTATGCCAATAAGTAAACAAAAAGACAACCATAAAATAATTTTAATGTAATTAGTTCAAATAAATAAATGTGCTTTGTTTCAGATATGCAGGTGGATTTTGTTTTTGTCGGGACCTGAGTCGTAACAATAAACGTGATTTGTAAACAATAATTACAAATCACGTTTGTACTTTTATGTAAAATTCTTATTTCAATGATGTTATATTTTATACTTATTGATACAATACATGTACAATAATACACATTAGTAAATTATATAAAAAGAAAAATAATAAAATACAAGAAAATATAAATGGAAACGAAAAAAATAAGAGAAAACTACAATCTGCTACTATTTATTATTTGTATTTATTGGGGAATATCTTTCAAACTCAATATTTACTAGTTGTTACATTCTTAAGACAACAAAACAAAACAGCAAAACACAACAACAACAAAAGTTTTATTGATTATTAACATTCATACATCTTAAAGTATAAATATATTCTCATTGCGGTAAGCAAATCTATTAAACACAAAGCCATCCCTCTAAGATAACAAATTAAAGTCATAAACCACGACCGAATTAAACTTGGTTACACAGAATAAATCAGACGTACCTATTTCAAAACAAGGTTACCGGAGCTATAAATTGCGGGGTCATCAATTTGCATGCTAATACAGCGGAGGGCGCTGCCTTGGACAAGTGAGTGACAAGGACGGAACTTTATTCCCATCGTGTTTAACGGCTAAAAGATTCCACCCGATATTAAGACATTGTTCTTCCTTTAGCACATTCATAGATAAAAAAAATGCTAGAATTAAAGTACCTAATGTGATGTAGCCTGTTCTGCCCTACTAATTACACTTGCAGTAATCGACATTTTTGGGTTTTAAGCTATTGCATAGCTTTTATCACGGGCTTTGAGCGCGGCAACCGAATAAAGAAACTCCGTAACGAAAATAAAACCTAACACCCCCACTCCGCCTACCATGTAGCACGGCCGAGCGTTCGCTTAACGTGTATGTATATGGTACGACTGTACGAAGCTCGCACGGATCGAGACGAGCTGCTCCGAAATCGGACGAATACGTAAGCAGCTGTTTGTGAGAAAGTATATGGGTGTATAGGTATCTATCATGTCTTTATAATGCCACACTCACCGCATGTGCGCCCTGTAAGTATACATGTAGGTATATATATATACATAGGTGTACCTATGTACAACAGTGAATAGCAGTTGCTGGTAAAATTTGTGTATAAAGTGTTTTAAATATGAATAAACAAATAATTTATTAGATATATAACACACAAATCTTGAAAAAACAAAAACATAAAATTAATAACTTATTTATTTTTCTCGTATTTGCCCTTTATTAGTCAATTAATGGAGAGATACGATTTCTTAAAATCCTGAAAATGTTGATCCGCCCAACTCGGCCCTCTTACTTTTAAAATATGAAATGGAAAATGTTGAAAACACGAGAACAACTGGTGTTTCTAACCTCTATGCAACTTATGTATGATGATCATCTCTGATCTTTCTTTAACATATTTTAAGTTTGGACTACAAAATTCAGTCGGCTGCAACATACATAACACAGAGGACAGTACAGTACAGACGTATAAGACATCTATTTCTAGCAAACGAGCTACGGACCTCTAATCTATAATATTATATATAATATATATTCCCATAGAAATGATGGAGAACGCGATCCATTTTTTTTAGATTGTCTTTTTGTTTAGGATTCACGTAAAAACAACTAGGCCGATTTCGATGTACTTTACTTTTTATTGTGGGAATGGCACAGAAATTTTTCTGCAAGCGGTTTGTAGGGGTATTCGTTTGCATAAAATTATCTTATTCTATCACAGTTTTCAGTAAAACGATAGCTGCCGTAGTTTGTGTCCCGGGAATTTCAAGTCAAGCGTGGATGAAGTCGCCGGCATATCCTAGTAATAAATAAAATGATTACAAAAGCAAACTTCTTTCGCAGGCAAAGCAATTTATTTCATCTGCGATTCTTTTTGCCAGTCGTACTGTTACGATTTCTGAATAGTCAACAAAATGAGAATATTTTTTGTAATTATTGTAACAATGGGTAGTTCTTGAGTTCCACAAATTGCGACTCAAATGAATTCCTCAATAGACAAAGTAAGGAATATTAAAAAAATGTTACCGCTTTCATCAGTTGAATAGCAACCATTTGAATTTATTTATTTATTTTATTTTAGGAAGGCTTACAGTAAATATATACAAAATATGGAAACAATAATATATAAAAAAATGCTGATAATAAGCCTCCGCCTATTGGTAAAGAAAAAAAACTTATAAAAAAAGACATAAAAACATAAAAAAAACAAAACACTGTGCATACACGATATTAAAGGATATTAATGTAACAAAGTTTTAGCTGTTTATTGTATCGAATAAATTTTGAGCCAAATTGCGCTATACAGAATTTATAAGCGTGCAATACAAGTCGAGTTTTGAGTCTACTACTACTTCATTAAAGGAGAAAAAAAATACAAAAAAGGCAAAAAGGGCAAAAGGACAAAAAGGGCAAAAAGGAAAAAGGTACAAAAAGGACAAAGGGGGCAAAAGAGACAAACAGGGCAAAAATAACAAAAAAGGCAAAAAATACAAAAAGAGCAAAAGGGAAGTAAGGGCAAATCGGACAAAGATGACCAAAATGATGAATATGGAAAATAAAAAAAACCTATCCCACTTTTTGGGATAACCTTTACATTAATCTATCCCATTATCCGGGATAAAAGGTATCCCTTGTCCACCCTCGGTATTAAAATTACATGTATACCGAATTTCAACTAAATCGGTCCGATCGTTTTTCCGTAAAAGCATAACAAACAGATAGACAAATATATTTTTATCCCGGAAACTATCCCGTTTTTCGGGATAAAAAGTATCCTATGTTCATTCTCGGTATCGAAAATATATATATATACTGACTTTCAGCCAAATCTGTCCAGTAGTTTTTACGTGGAAACGGAACAGACAGAGTTACTTTATATGTTAATGTTATAAAGGGATAAAAATCTGCATAGTACTATAAAATATAGTTAGAAGGAAATTGATGTTTATAGGAGGAGGAGAGGAGGAGATCAGGAGGAAGAAGAAGAAGAAATCATATAAGGTAAAAATCATATAAGGTAAAAGGTATCCCTTGTCCACCCTCGGTATTAAAATTACATGTATACCGAATTTCAACTAAATCGGTCCGATCGTTTTTCCGTAAAAGCATAACAAACAGAAAGACAAATATATTTTTATCCCGGAAACTATCCCGTTTTTCGGGATAAAAAGTATCCTATGTTCATTCTCGGTATCGAAAATATATATATACTGACTTTCAGCCAAATCTGTCCAGTAGTTTTTACGTGGAAACGGAACAGACAGAGTTACTTTATATGTTAATGTTATAAAGGGATAAAAATCTGCATAGTACTATAAAATATAGTTAGAAGGAAATTGATGTTTATAGGAGGAGGAGAGGAGGAGATCAGGAGGAAGAAGAAGAAGAAATCATATAAGGTAGGGTGTAGATAATTTTGGACAGAGAAAAACATCTGTTCAAGAGCCATGTTCATCAAGGCCGTATTCACACAGAGAATGATCACGTACCTTGATTTAGACTAATAAGACTGAAGTGCATATGTGACCAAGCCTTAGTAGTCAAATAATAGCAGAATTACTTTTTTAGGATTTTTAGGAGATCACGGGAACGAAAGAACCAAGAAGACTGATCCAAGTGGGTTTAAAGTTGGCCTTAATGTTTGCCGGTGAACTGACAGTCACCGTTGCCATGAGTCATTCAAGGAGTTAAAACAAAAGTTAAGAAAGGAAACTTTACACTCAAAAGCCAATAAACAATGTCATAATTAATTTTGATATTTTGTCACTACACTCGCATTTGCGAGTGAACGTGAAACGTGAACAAGCACTTAGTAGAATTATAGTCACATTTATTATGTGATGCGAAAACTACTGGAGCGACGGAGGAGTATAACTTGAGCACGTTTGAACCATCGTAACATTCTCGACATATTCATTGAAGAGTTTAAGCAGAATCGCGATTTCTTTGGAAAACTTATATATGTACCATAGCGGAAAACTTGCGGTATTGATTGTCTTAAAGAAAACATTTTTTGAAGTTGGGGAGTTTTATGGGTAACTTGCTGCCCAGGGATATACGCCGACTGATTAATGACAGCAGAACTTTAAAAAAACATCGCTAGGGTTTTTCAACACCTATCTCATGATGTGTGCACTGAAAAATATTTTTGTATTCATGAATTGAATGTGCGAGCTTGATTGAGTGCGGCTATTCCTAATTATTATTAGCCTATTATTTAAAAAAAAGTGCAATACTGGGGTTAATGCCAATGCACGCATAACTTAGACAAATCAGCTCATGCACACGTGCGATATTCTTTGTGTAATGAATTAATAATATAGAAATATATGCATTGCTTTTCCTAAGAAGATCATTTTCGTACATTACAAACAGGATTTTTGCAATAAATTACACTATTATTATAAATGAAATGACACAATTCAAAAATTTCATTGGTGCTCCGCTCCTAATGGTCTTAGCATGATGATTGCCTTCTTAGATAAACGGGCTATCTAACACTGAAAGACTTTTTTCAAATCAGATTAGTAGTTCCTGAGATTAGCGCGATCAACCAAACAAACAAACTCTTCAGCTTTATATATTAGTGTAAGACTAGGATTTACCCGCGACTTTGTCCACGTTTGACAGGTAACGTAGAGCACAGTTTTTTTGCCAGTATTTGAAAACAATGCGTATTTTCTCTAACGTAATGGGTTTTTAAGCTATTATTGTATAGCTTTTATCGCGGGCTTTGAACGCAGCGACCGAATGCAGAAATTCCGTAACGAAAATAAACCTAACACCTCCCACTCTGCCTACCATGCGCGGTGACGGGGGCCTGAGGCGGGCGCGGCGAGCGGAGGCGTGCGGTGGCCACAGTGACCCGCGAGCTCTCGTAGCGGTTCGAGGTATGTCAGGTATTGCAAATTTTGGACGACGAGCTGCTCCGAAATCGGATGAATACGTAAGCAGCTGTTTGTGAGAAAGTATATAGGTGTATAGGTATCTATCATATCTTTATAATGCCACACTCACCGCATTTGCGCCCCGTAAGTATACATGTAGGTATATATGTATACATAGTGATTTGTTTTCTTATCGGTCACCACGCTCAAAAAGTGTAACTTGAATTAATACCATAGAAAAAAACTTGAATTAATATCAAAGAAAAAAAAACTGCATAAATAAAAAAAAAATATCTGGGATAAAAACTTCATCGAAATTAGTCTAGTAGTTTTTATGTGAATCTCGAAGAAATGGACAAACAGAAAATAATTTAAAAAATGCATCGTGTTAGCTTCAATGTAACAGACATGGAATTTTTAGAATTTTATAATATAATAGATAGCCGCACATCTGTGCTAACATTTCAAGGCAGTCTTACAGTTAAGCGTCGCTGCACTCTGTAGAGTATAGAGAATAATCCCATGCATTTCGTTTAATTAATTCTACGGGTCCTCAAACATAAGACGACGTTATGTTAAACTTCATTTGAATTACATACATACTCTGTGCAAGCAAATAACATAATCCATTTTGATTATGGCATCAATCATATTTTAGGGGAAATCTACGGACATAGAAGTTGCATTTAAAGGGCAAAAGCTGTATTCGATCTATAATTAGACTCCAAAATCTGCAAGCAATATTTCTTAGACTATAAGATTTTAACACTTCCTTGTATTAGTTACATATATTTATGAAGTTTGTTTACTTGTTAGAAATAATCCTCATTTTTTCCCAAGCATAAATCAAATTATAAAACGCAATCGACGCGATAATGCTATGCATTCATAGCAGCAGAACATTAATGCAAAAAAAAAAATATTATTATGTATGAAACCAATATATACACTAATTTACCTGACAGTATAAAGAGGGAAAAATCCGTATTATTTAAGCGATACTTAAAGAAATTTTTAAGCTATTGCACAGCTTTTATCGCGGGCTTTGAGCGCGGCGACCGAATCAAGAAATTCCGTAAAAAAATTGCAACACCAAAGATGTTACAAATGCGCTGCTGCTCTCTTAAGGACCGCTGGACCTGGTCACTAATGCCGGAACACACTCAAGGTTTTTATGGCGACATACTTTAGAACAGGGGTGGTAGCCATCCAGTCGGGCATATACCCGGCTGTAAGTTGTTTTGTCGCCTCACGACAGGCCGTCAGGCCGCGATAAAATTGTATTCTTTCTCCATTCCTGTATGGGTAAGATTCTAACTATGAAAGTTCTTGTTTTGAGGGCACACGAGTAAAAAGTAGTTTTTAAGTAGAAATGAGTTACAATAATAATGCAACACTACGCCAATATAATCTTTAATTTTCTGTTCTAATGATTTCACGTTGAAACTAAAGTTATTGTATAGAGTATAGGAGTCGCTCGTGACGGGCTCAACTTTATTACTGCATCCGGCTTCGGCCATAACATGAGTGAGGCATGCATTTCGCAGGTGTAGTGAGCGGCGTTCGGTGCCCTCTGTAATCCGGCGCCCGTGTGCACACCCTGTATTATAGGTAAAGCCGGTACTGTGTGCGAGCGAACGTGCCATTATATTATGTACTATTCTGTAAAATGTATGCATATCGTAAGTCGATTATAGACGGTTCATTTCTGTTTATTAATTTGTGTAATTGAAACAAAGTAATCCATATAGACATAAACTTTAATCATTCAATATCTCTGAATTTTATCGTGTCCTTTCAAGTCCGTGTCTTTCAACCAAATTGGTTCAATTTGGTTATTCTGTCTAATATCAACAGTAAGCTGTGTAGTTATGTTATGCTGTCAAATACACACATATATATATAATAATTTATGTAACTATATAAGTGTGAACGTGAGTTGATTTGGGCATTTGTATATTTGCGCGGGTGGGGCCTCTAGGGGTATAGAGGTTCTCACTCACCCGCACATGCCGTCGAGATGAGAGCGCGAGTGTTCCGCGCGCGCTCATCTCTCTTCCCGTGGGGCGAGTTACAGACCGCCCCACGCCGAAAAGACCCAGTCGTCGCCGGGGGAGTAGCTCCCCCGGCATCTGAAGAGGCCCAGTGAGCGGGGCCCACGCCTGCCAGGGTAGCGGAGTTGGGAAAACCGCATTCACGTAGCCCTGGCATAAGGCGCAGGACGGAACACCCAGGGGTTTTAGTGGGTATCCCTAACTGGGGAGTGGCAATAGCGTGGCACCGGTTCTGACCGGGCACGCTAGTGCCACCCCCGATCTGGCGAATCCCACACTATCTCACCAAGGTCGCGAGCATCCCCCAGGCTTCTGTGCCTGTCGCGGTCCTAGTCCTCAAGCGGATTTCCCCTGGCCAAAAAAAAAAAAAGGGCATTTGTATATTTATATTTCTTTACTTCTGTTGGCCTATGAATAAATTGAATCATGAAAGAAGATAGTTGAAAAGCGGTATATAGTTTTTATACTTACGGAAATAAAGATATGCATGCGTGGCTTCCGAAAAGACTCAGTATTATATATTGTATCCAATTGTGTATCTTAAGCTAGAAAATGGAATAAAAATTAATGGAATCAAGTAATAACAACCTAATAAAGTTATATTCACATTAAAATAAAAGAAAAAATTAAAATATATAATTAATAAAACCTAAAGCTTTAAAGTATAATACAAATAATAGGCCTCAAATCACCGTCAGCTGCGAATGTTCCCAAAACGCTGGCCGCGTTACTATGTTGGATGGCAACACTTATGTATTGACCAAAACATAGACCAGCCTTTTGGTTGTATGACTCACCTATTAACCGTGAAGATCTCGCTAAAGGCAGTGAGCCTCTGGAATCCACATCACATTATTAGAGTTAGTAAATGATATTAATATAAAAATCAGAAATAATAAATAAAACAGACCTAAATCTTACTTACAAAACTTAAACAAAATCACAAATTAAATATAACAGTATGATATATCATACTGTCTTTCGATACAGATTATACTACAATATAGTTTATTGTAGTATATTTTTTTTTCAAATTTAATAAAAAATAGTGTTTTTACGCGTCCCCTTCGATAGACCCCCTACGTCTTACTTGTTTACTCACCCTAGCTACGCCTCTGCCCATGGTCCCAGAGCTTAGACACCAAAAGCCACAAATATGCCAAGAGATGATAAATAAATTATTTATAGGATAAGTCAAAATGGATGAGACCAACTCTGAGTGCGTGAGCGAACCTTATATAAATAGATATATAATATATAAATTACTAATTTGACGATTTATATTCAAACACAAAATACAGAAATAACCACAAAGGATAATTAATTTTGTTACGATATGGTTTAAAATTTCAATACAACACCGCAAATTGTTGACATGAATATTTTCCAGTAAAATAACTCCAATGCTAATAATTTCCGTGGCATTCTGTGAAAATAACAAAAGGCCCGCAGCTTGTGTTCAGTCAAATGAGTTGTAATCGCAGTTAAAAAATATTGAAATTTTAAACTATTGAAAATGATTTTTGAGTCAAAGTCATTACATGAGTTTTGTGAAGTGTTAGTTTTTTTAATTAAACGGGGAGTTATTCATATTTTTGTATAAGATATATTTTATTAATTTACTAGCTGTGCTCGAAAATGGTATAATTTAAGGAAATCTATAGGTGACATTGTTGGCACCCAAGTACAGTGATAGGCACTGTGTTAGTATATTCTAACATTCAACACCTTTTTCTCTGGTCATACAGGGATTTTTTTAAATTGTATGTGTACAAAACAAAAGAGATTAAGATAATTATTGGATGACGTGCCAACAATGATATAGTTTACCATATTTATCATTAAATTAATTATTTTACTACTACATAACTACTTTTTGTAATACATGAACATTTTTGCGATCGCTGTAGAGGGAGAAAATGTTATACAAATTAATCGAAAATCACAACTCCAAATTATTATTATTTTCGATACAACGGCGCTCTACACTAATATACGTACATAGAGAGTAAGACGTAGTGTCGTAGTCTAACTTAGCTTTTACTCATGCACATTGCTGCATAAATTTAGTAAAGCCTCTGAAGCGTCTAAATACTCGTACAGTTCCGAGCGCTGACGACGGCTCGACTAACATATGTTAGTTAAGAATTTACATTATTTGATTTGTTTCAATTTTGAGGTGTCAATTACGTTACGGGTATTACTGAACTATATGTAGTGCTCTAATACCCGTAAAGAAGTTACTTGCTAATGGTAGCACTTTTGGTGCTACCTATACAAATATCAATAGCCGATAGTAACCGCTTTCCATTAGGGTCCGAGTCCAATATGTCACCGTTCATTTTCCGTACTATC
Source organism: Dendrolimus pini (assembly GCA_949752895.1). Classification (NCBI taxonomy): domain Eukaryota; kingdom Metazoa; phylum Arthropoda; class Insecta; order Lepidoptera; family Lasiocampidae; genus Dendrolimus; species Dendrolimus pini. Next base: position 16,516,521 of record OX457133.1, read on the forward strand.
TGTTAAAATTTGACATAAGCTCCATACATCTAATGTCAAAATGCAATAGATGGTAGGGAAACGAATTAATACAATGATATAGGAACCGGCTATAGGTGGGCCATCCTCCTGTCTGGTGGACTCGTGCAATAAAAAAATGAAAAGTGTGGGGGTTAAAGGAAGATGTGCGGTGTGTCTACGATCCTCCTTCTGCGAGCACGTCATGCATGCGAAGAGGAGGCGGAGGGGGAGCGTGAGCGGAAGTCTTTGCTCCGCTCCCGCCAAAGGAGGACGCGCCGACGCCGGAGGTCGGAACTTGGAGAGCGTAAGAGGGCGGCACGGGTGGGGTACCCCTTGGGGTATAGGGATTCTCACTCACACGCACCTGTTGTCGAGATGAGAGCGCGAGTGTTACGCGCGCGCTCATTTCTCTTCCCGTGGGGTGCGTTACAGACCACCGCACGCAAGGAATAGACCAAGTAGACGCCGGGGGAGCAGCTCCCTCGGCATTAGAAGAGGCCTAGTGAGCCAGGTCCACGACTGGCAGGGTATCGCGAATTCGGGAAGCCTAATTACCCGTAGCGCTAGCAATAAGGCGCAGGACGGAACACCCAAGGGGTTTTAGTGGGTATCTCTTACTGGGGAGTTGCAATAGCGTGGCACCAGTTCGGACTGGGTATGCTAGTGCCACCCCCGATCTGGAGAATCCCACACTCACACGGGTCGCAAACATCCCTTCAGACTTCTGTGCCTGTCGCGGCTTAGTCCTCAAACGGATGACCCCTGGCAAAAAAGGGTGTCTACGATGTTATCCCATTGGATGAGATGATCCACTAGCGAAAGCCCATAGCTTAATCGCCATGCGGGAGTTAGCCTCAACTGCTGGAGGGGAGTACAAAATAATACGACGAGTTGTTGTACTCTTACCGTATATTCATATCTTAATTGTTCCTAATTTAACTTAGACTATATAGTTTTAAAAGGTATCATGTTGTCGCGGAACGTTATATGAAAACTGGCGAACATTTTCATACCACGACTGTACATACATATCCACCTATTTTATTTCATTCGACGTGAATTATATTAGATTTTTATAATGAAAATAGGGTGCAAATACCCTGTCTAGACGGACCACTATAATGCTGTGTTGGTTACAAACGTACCTATTTATTATTTAGTAGTTACCAGCTACTATTATTAAAACGAATGCTTTCTATATAGATTTATCTAAAGATTATGTGTGCCCGCGACTATGTCCCCGTGGAGATTTTTTCGCGGAAACCTAAAAAAAAGGTGTCTATAGTACTCCTTAAACATCAGCTATGTGTCAGTGAAAGTCCCATCGAAATCTAGCCGTTTCAGAGATTAGCCGGAACATCTAGACAGACAGACAAAAAATTTAAAAATTGTATTTTTGATACTAGTATCGTATATACTTTTAGTAAAAAGCTGTTACTACTACATTACAAACAGACACTGCAATTTTATTTATCTGTATAGATATATAGATAATTTGGTTTATTCATAACAGTCCATAAATGTCTTATTACTGGGCTCGGCAGTTTTTAGGCTAATGCGGTAAGCCCACTAAGCCGGTCAAAGGTCGATTGTCGGGATTCACACACCTGTAATGTCATTGCCGTTGTAATGCCAAAATGGGCAGTGTTAGCATGTCCTTTTCCGCAATCCTGGTAAAAAACGAAGGTACACCAAGATATATTTTGGCTTTGGGTCGACGAGTCGCTAGTCAACCTAAGGATCGGAATTAATTTCGGGATATGCATATATAATTTATAATATCACAAAAAAAATCGGGGAAGACATAAATTCAAGGTTACGTGGGCCACGTTGAGTTGAAAGCTTTAAGCACTCAAATATAGATATTTATAAACTGTATTAATTTAAGGAACATAAATGTAGAAGTATATATAGAAGTATCGAGACTTTACTTTATCGTAAGCGACATTTGGGACAAAGTTTATATTTTGTTGCAAAAGGTATTTGAAATTATTATTCTGTTTTCAGAGTTTCAATCTTTGATACAGTAGAATCTAATCTAATTAAAACTGAAAGTCTTAAAACAAAATAATAGTTTCAAATATCTTTCTAACAATAAATAAACTTGGACAAAATGTCGCTTACGATAGAATGGCGGTAAAGGTTCGATATAGAAATAACGAGATAAAAATAAATATATAAAATATACTTGTTACTTATACCTAAGGATGTAAACAAAGTAAGTAATCAAAATAAAACAGCGAAAGTATTAGAACAAAACCTCATAATCTGGATGATCAGAGAAACGTATAATATTAGTAAAATAAAAATATTTTCTTCAAGACCAACAAATGCGGGCGCGATGCGGTGGCCGGAAGAAGGTAAAGGGATGGGAAGAAAAAGCTAGGAAGGACTTACCTCGCCACCACTCCGCCGCCACACTGCGCTCGTCCCCCGGGGGTTCACACTCTCACTAGGATATGGTTCTGGTCATTAAATGAAATTGTAGCAGTTTATTGTATTTTCTTCAAGTAAATATATTACCTATATTGCGAGGTCCGAGCCCAGCAGTGGGACGTTTGTAAATATTTTATAAAATAATATCAGCCCATAAATGTCACACTAGTAGGCTCGGACCTCCTATTGTAAGGGGAGAGGGAAAGAACAGTGTACCTGCCACGCTTGTCCAAAGAGGCTTGGCAGGTTTGACACGTCGGTGATCTCGATGTGCAGGTTGCATCAAGATGTTTTCCTTCACCGTTGTTAGTACGTGGTAATTGTAATAATATGCAGATTAGATCAGAAAACTGACTAAGTGAATGAATGAATGAATGAAACATGAATGAATCATTTATTGCCAAAATGTATGTACACGAGATGTTAGAATATGGGTTGTTTCAATACATTTTGCCTTATTAGGCATGCAATGTCCAAATACATGTCATACTAATTATACTCATACATTTATATTAAATAATATATATAAAATTTTACAATTATACAAAATTATATGTCACAAAATATCATTAGTCATGTCCCTATCATTTTCATAATCATTTACCGATGAATAAACTTTTTCCATTAAAGTTTTCATCCGTGCAGGAACGGAGAAATAATACAATTTCCTGCGGCCGGGCAGCCTGTCGTAAGAGGCGACAAAACAACCCACAGCCAGGTGGTAGGGCATTTGCCCGACTGGATGGCTACCACCCCTGGTCTAAAGTATGTCGCCATAACAACCTTGTGTTGTGTTCCGGCATTAGTGACCAGGTTCCAGTCTCCCTTAAGAGATCAGCAGCGCATTTGTAGCACCTTTGGTGTTGCAAATGTCCATAGGCGAGGGTAACCGCTTTCCATCAAGTGGGCCGTCTGCCTGTCTGCTGACCTCCTGCAATAAAAAAAAAAAAATCTTAAGTGACTTTTTAAAGAAATTTAAAGGCTGCATCGCATGCACTCGTAGCATTTCTGGGAGTTTATTGAATATGTTAGGAGCCATACAAAAGATACTTTTGCGCATCATGGTCGTTTTTGAAGAGCAAATACAGACTCTATGCTGATCTCGTCTGTTCCGAACAACTACATCGGAGAGCTTCGGAAATAAGTTCGGGTTACTCTTGACGAATACCGCAGTTTCAAAAATATATAAAGACGGTAAAGTTAGGATCTTATATTTTTTAAAGAAAGGTTTGCACGAGTCTGTTGATTTAAGATGAAACATGGTCCTTACGCATCGTTTTTGCTGTTTAAACACTTTGTTTTCTGTAAAGTTGCCCCAAAATATGACTCCGTATCTTATATTTGATACAATAAGACCGTGATAAGCCGTCATAAGAGATTCCAAATTGACCACCGGAGCCAGCTTATACAGAACATAATTAAGTTTACTATTTTTTTTTACACAGAGTATTTATGTGTTCCTTCCAATTTAGTCTTTTATATATTGTTAAACCTAGAAATTTGGTAAAATTTATTTCTTCAATTTTAATATCCTTGTATTTAATGTCAAAATTTCCTGTAGCAGCAATATCGCGTTGTCTTAAATTCATTACTTTAGCTTTATTGAAATTAATTTTTAGATTATTATTTGTTAACCACGAGACTATGGAAAATAATGTTGAATGTATGTCCGTTATGTATGTCTGTATACTAGTTTTTTCATATGCTATTGTGACGGCGGTGGTGCATGCGTTCTGGCCACGATCGAACCCGCTTCCTTCTAGTTTGGGACCTGTGCGCTAGCCTTTACGCTACCACGACTTACGTGGGATTTTTATATGCTGTTATACTTATTTTTAAATAAATTATAAAGTAGTTTAAATATGTTTATTTAAGTTATGTATTACTATTTTTTTTTGCATGAGTTCAGCAGGCAGGCAGACGGCCCACTTGATAGAAAGCGGTTACCATCGCCTATGAACATTTGCAACACCAAAGGTGCTACAAATGCGCTGCTGCTCTCTTAAGGGAGACTGGAACCTGGCCACTAATGCCAGAACACAACAAGGTTGTTATGGCGGCATACCCTAGACCAGGGGTGGCAGCCATCCAGTCGGGCAAATGCCCTACCACCTGGCTGTGGGTTGTTTTGTCGCCTCCTATGGCAGGCCACCCGGTCGCAGGAAATTGTATTCTTTCTCCGTTCCTGCACGGATAAAACTAAATACCCCCCACCTCCGACATCGCCAGATTGCTTTAAAATATTTTTCAAGTTAGGTTGCCTGGAAGATATTGTTTTTACCATGACAATATTGTAATAGTGCCTTTTTGTGATTGTTTATTTGGTGAGCAATAAAGTGTTAACTATGTATCTATTAGTATTTCTAATGTTGTAATTTATCAAAGATTCTCAAACATAAATCTCAACAATAATTTGAATAGCCCTTGATATTGTAATTAAATCGGATTATAACCCATTCGCGTCTGAGGAACTGAAGCAGTTAAACTGTAGATTGTCACTATTGTTTACAATCTAAACAATTCAAGCAAGCTAAGCGTACTAAAATTGGCCTGAACACCGAATTGCTGAAGTTTTGATGGCTTGTACCTTCAAAATATAATTGTTTTAACGTCTGTGTCGTATGTTTCGTGTTTGATTAATGATATGGCTGACTTGTTACATTATATGACTTAGCTATTAGACCAATATATTTGCTTTAATTATTATGTGTAGTTCATAATAAATTTTATATACATATTTTATTATAATCCAAATTCCAATGTATTTATTTCCATAAAACATGGTATATAAGTGTAATATTAAATAGTAAATAATATTCCTGTCAGATTCCCATGCAAAAATACACAGTGCAATGAACTTAATAATTCGTTAAAATTATAATATATATTTTTGGTTAAAAAAAGCGTCAGAATTATATTATATATAGATATTCCAGTGGTAACTTTGATGGTATGAAGCTAAATTGTATTACAAATTTGAAATATTTTTGGCATATTGTTAATGAAAATTTGGACGAATATGATGACATTGAGCAGAGGCCGTGGGGGCTAGCAGTATGGGCTAATATGTTGATCCGGAGGTTTGCACGCTGTTCGACAGGAGTCAAAATAACATTATTTATAGTATATGTATTGCCAATCTTTTTGAAGTGAAACTTCTATATAGAGGGGGTATTACGATGTTTCGCTCACGAAAAGGTGTCACGTCACGGTCACGGTGGTCTAATTCTTACATTTTTTAAACTCGTGATATCTTTCGAATGGATTGTCCAAATTGAATAATTCAAAAAGTTATATAAAGGTATTGAAGCCATCTTGAATATGAAGTAATTTATTTTGATAAGGATTAATACCAAAATACAAATAAAGAGCATTTTCTAGCGGCGGCATTTTAATTAAAATTTTAAAATAAAAGAACACTTATTGTGGCATAACTATAATAGTTAGATATATAGTGTCAAGACACTTTTTGTAAATAATGATGTGTTCTGCAAAGTCGTAGTACATTATTTTATTCTATCATCAATAGTTTTCGCAGCGCACGCGATTTTAGGTATTTTTTTACACCTTGGGTTACGTTATTGGAGTTTTAGTAAGGATCTCTACTTTTTTTGTAAATATAATATAGCCTATGCTACCCGAGAATAGTGTAGCTTGCCAACATTGAAAGAATTTTTCAAATCGGTTGAGTAGTTTCGGAGCCTCTTCATCAAAACTGAGCAAACGAAATATTATTGAATTTTTATTTTTTTTATTTTTCTGTTAACATAATTTGACGTCCGAATGAAGATTGATGACGAAAGATGCGCATTTGTTAATGTTCCGTTGTATGTGTATAATTTTAGAGTAGACTGTGAATGTTTTTTTGGTCCCGAATCGAATTCAGTTTTTGTTTGATAAAATAAAATATGTTTAAATAAAAATTGCATTCATTAAAACGTACCCAACCTAACCAAATCATAATTTGCAGTAAACCTGCGAAAAATCTAAATGTGTGCTGGGATGGGTAGGTTGTTAACGTACTTGTACAATTTGAAAACCTGCCAGTAAAACTCCAAGTTAAAATTTTGTTGCGATTCGTTTTGTCACTTGTCAGTTGAATTTTTTCCACTTGTACGTTGCGAATCGTTTTTTCCACTTGTCCGTTGCGATTCATTTTTCCACTTATCCGTTGCCACTCGTTTTTCCACTTGACCGTTGCGATTCGTTTTTAAACTTGTCCGTTGAAGTTTCTCTTCTTATATGTGTCCCAGCACACATTTCGATTTTATGCCAGCAGCCTTTGAATCAACTAAAGAGAGCTGTTAGTGCCATCCGTGTTCAACATAATAACATATTCAGGATGCTGCTGGGGCTGCCTTGATTCTGCAGTGCATCCACTATGTTCTCTGAGGCACGTACTAATGACTTTTTTTGCCATCAGGCGTAAAAAAGCCGTGTCTTTACTGTTCAGAGTCGGGGCTCGAACCAGTAGTGTCCTGAGGCTGTTCGCAGAGAGAATGGACCTCCCTTTCCTTCGATGCTGGGTGAAGCTAATTATCTAGTGTCGAGGGAGGGGTTCTTTCTGCTTTTGTAATGATGTTATATCTGAAATGCAAATAAATTAATATTGTTGTATATCTTTAAAGACCACGATCCATAAAAATGTCCCGGACTATTGGAAGGCTTGCGTGGGGCCATGGGAAGGCCAACACGTAGAGACCCCTTGACAAATATAATGTAAATGTGGCGTGACACTGATCGGCGATTATCCCTGTCTACACCATATAAAAATGCACCCAAGGATAATTTCCTGCCAGTGTAGGACGAAGAACAGTTAGTGGTACTATGGGTCTGGGAATATGGGGACTATGGCGTCTGCCCGTCGCAATGTTTGAGGAACATGGAAAAATGGACAAACGGTGACTCGCCATTCCCTGCATGGGCCCCAAAAAATGCTATAGAAGACAGGGGCAACATGGTTGTGAGAGGCTAAGGGGTGTAGAGAGGTTGGCTACAGGGTCACCGAAGCTACTACCGACTTTATGCCATTTATCACTTCCATCCCTGGAGCTTGAGTTTTAGCTCAAGCTATCTCCACTCCGTGCCGGCTAGCTAAGGCAAGCACGGAGGTTGGAGCCTTGCCTTGGCCCCCAGAGTCAGGTCCGAAGTGTTGCTACTTACTTAAGGTAAGGCTTCGCCACCAATCGCATCCCGGTAATATTATTATTATTAACATAAATTACCAACATTTAAATATTATTAGTAGCCGGTTCCTATGTCTTACCGTCTGTTCATTTTCTTTACTGTCGGTTAAAATTTGACATAGCTCCATACAACTCACGTGCAAATTTAACCGATGGTAGGGCAAGTGAAATAATAGTACGATATAAGAACCGGTCATAAAACAATGTCACAATATTTGACAATATACATATTAATAAGAAAAGAATGTTTCATTCTTTTTGTTCATAGTTATATAATTTAACTTGATAAATATTATGTTGATATTCGGGAGCAAATTATTTTTAATAATTAAATAATCACGGATATACATATATACATACATACATAACTTCACGCCAGGTCCCTTGCGGGGTAGGCATGAACAACAGAGCGCCATACAGGCTTATTCTTACACACCTCACTTGCTTCTTTGACATTCATAGCCTTGTCATGCACGCTCGTCTGTTCTTTAGGCTCCTGACATCACCTTCTGCTACACACATCACGGATATAAATATAGAAAAATATGTGAGCAATTAATAATTGAACGGTAGGGTTTGAATTTGTAGTACATACCTAGTAGCAAATTTATATAATTATAAATACGTCGCTATTTCTGCAAATAAAGTTTTTCTTTCTTTCTTTTCAATAATTTGGTACATAATGGACAAAAAATAAATTATTTTGTGTTACCTGAGTGCAAAGTTATATTCCCTGTTTTAAGTTCATCTCTAAATTTATCCGACAACAGTCAAATTCGTTTTAATAGACCTAACTTTTTGTTATCGTCCACTAGGATTTGTCATAACAAGCGAAGTTTCGATAGTTTGGTTCTGAACCAGAACAAAGTTTTTGGGTACTCATTTAAATGGCTTCGTGCGTCAAATATTCTACTGATCCGACCGTTGGGGTCGCTTTCGTACGATTTTATGTGAAAAGTTTATTTTAATTGTTTATCCCACGAGTTTCAAAAGCTCGAGAAATGCTGACTCTGTAAGATTTTATATTGTTACATACCGACATTCGGAGTTCTTTTGTTTACTTCGTATTTAAAATTTGCAATTATACAATAGCTTATTGTTATTGTTTTCGACTTTGTTGGCCGTTCGCAGGAATAATTAGCCAGGTGTGCAAATTACTGTTTCTCGGAAAACCCAATGCACGCGGTCGATTTTTTGTACTGTATAGTAATTATAAAACAATTTCCGAACGGAGGGATGGGGGAGTCAAGCGAGGATAACGATACGAGCAAGACGTAGGTTCAATAAGTGATATAGTGTCGGACTTTGCGCGTGTTATTGAATCGTGCAGTTTGTATTGGCTGTGTCCAGTTATATTTGTACATACATACATAACTTCACGCCACGTCCCTTGCAGGGTAGGCACGAACAACAGAGCGCCATTTAGGCTTATTCTAACACACCTCACTTGCTTCTTTAACATTCATAGCTCTTGTCATGCACGCTCGTCTGTTCTTAAGGCTCCTGACATCACCTTCTACTAGTACACGATCAATTTGATCATGGAGGGAGTGTCGTGGCCTTCCACGACTTCTGCATCCATCCACTTTTGCATTGTATATTTGTTTATTCATTCTTCCATCATTCATTCTTTGCACATGCCCGAACCACCTGAGCATTCCTTTCTTTACCTTCATCCCGACACTCTCTTTCAGATCAACTCTCTTTCTTACTTCAGTATTACAAACGCGGTCCTCGAGCGTCACTCCGCAGATTGCGCAGTGCTCGAATCTCGACCGCGTTTACTCTACTTTCATGCTCTCTCTTCCATACCCAACTCTCGCTTCCATACGTGAGCTGGTACCTACCCAGCACCGCGTTGTGTATGGCAACAACTGGCACTGGGCCTTCTGACTGAGGTTCTTAGCGCCTAGAAGTTTACCTAACGCTCCATTCACACTATTCTCCAAATTCACTCTCCTTTCTATATCAGCGGTGTACCTTCCATCCCTGCTAAAAGTACATCCGAGATATACAAACTCATTCACTTGTTCCAGCATAGCATCGACCATTATCCTTGCATTCGTTCTGATTGTTTCTCTTTCAAACACCCTGACCTTTGTTTTCTTCGCATTCAAATGTAAGCCTCTCGCCTGACAGTCATCTTTCATCATTGTAACTAGTGTTTGCAGCTCTGATGGCGAATCGGTTAAAAGCACGGTATCATCCGCATAAAGCAAGCTGCTAACAACTAGATCACCCATCCGGACCCCGACGTCCATCAATCTTAATCTCTGGAGACAATCGTCCAGGTATAGGATGAACAGCAAAGCCGACAGCACGCAGCCCTGCCGGACGCCAATATTGACGTCAAACCAGGGCGACAGGCTGCCGTCCACCCGCACGCATGCCACACAGTCCTCGTAAGTGGACTGCACAGCACGCAGCAATAGGCCATTAATCCCATATCCGGGCAATATGTCCCAGAGGTCCTTCCGCACAACCCTGTCAAATGCTTTCTCTAGATCCACAAAACCGCAGAAAACCTTCCGGCCCATAGCCAGCTGCTTCTCCACGATATTGCGGAACGACAAAACTTGCTCCATACATCCCCTTCCATTTTTGAAGCCCCCTTGTGCATCCCACAGTAATCCATCGGATACCACTCTCATTCTCCTTTCAATAATCTTCGCATACACTTTAGATGCTGTGCTGATCAAACTGATGGCCCTGTAGCCGGCGCACTCCATACGTGACCCCTTGTCTTTATACAAGGGCATGATGACAGCGCTCCTCCAGTCCTTGAGAACATTTCCCGTACTCTAGGACAAGTTGCATAAGGACAGGAAAGCGTCCTGGACGCAGGTTCCACCATATTTGATCATCTCAGCAGACACACTATCGATTCCTGCTGCCTTTCCATTTTTCAAATTTCTTATCGACCATTCGATCTCTTCCAAAGTGATCTCGGATGCTGACTCCTCGAAGTCGGTCACAGACTCAGTCGTGGTGCCAGCATCCGGGATATTATCATAAATTTCTCTAAAATATTCACTCCATCGCGCTAAAACCTCTTGTGGGTTAGCAAGAATGTCCCCTGCTTTAGATTTAATTCTTTCCATTCTGGAAGCTGACGAACATCCCCGAGACTTCTTAACCTCTCTCCAAAAGAGTTTGGTATTTACCTCGAAGTTCTCCGTCAGCTTCTCTTCTTCTTTCAATTTTATTCTTTCACGCTTCTCTTTCACTAAAGTTTTGGTTTCATTCTTGCATAGGCGATACATTTCTTTCTTCATCTCTTTCATGCTGTCATTCTGATGCAAAGATGCAATATAATCCAGCCAGGCTTTTCTCTTTCTCTCTACGCTAGATTTAACATCCGCGTTCCACCATTCGTCACCTTTCGTTGTTATATGCCTCTTTGCGCACCCACATGCTTCTTTTGCGCTTTCCACTATACTTTCTTTCATACTATCCCAGTCATTATCCACATCTAATTCGGAGAAGTCCGCTTTTGCAAGCCTTTCTTCGACTAGGCGCGCATACATACTCCTTACACTAACATCTTCCAATTTTTCACATTTTATTCTTTCAACCTCCCCGAAATTGGTACGCTCTCGCCAGTGCCTCCACTTCTTGAAAAGGCCCACAAACCGGCTTATCACCAGGTAGTGGTCCGTTCCAAGAGTGGGGCCTCTGTAAGCTCTTGTATCCATTATTGAGTTTCGGAGGCGACTATTAAAATCAGATCAATCATACTTTTCTGTTCATTCATTCTCCATGTATACGTGTGAATATCCTTATGATGGAATAAGGTGTTCGACACAAGGAAGTTTCTTTCCATGCATACGTCTATGATTGGCCTACCAGCATCGTTCGCTCTCTTGTCGCCATAGGGTCCAAGGACAGCCTCAAAGCCGTCTAGTCGTTTAGTACGTTACAACGTACGTTATATTTGTACCTGTTTTATACGTGTTTGCACAGTTCTAATAAATTATATAGTAGCTCCAACGGTATTTTAATTCAAGCCCTATGTAGCTCGTTAAAAAAATGCACGGCGCTTTCGACCTTTTGGTCGCTAGTGGCTAGTTTCTTAAAGATAGGCTAACAGGAATCAAGTTGTATGAAGTCTACGCCACTGATACCTATAGTAAGAACCTTTACATAATTTTTATAAAAAAAAAACAATAGAAAAAATAATACTAATATAAAGTTCATAAACACATACTATAGAAAGAGTACCATAAAGGGTTATGAGGTATGTGTAAGTCTAATGGAAGGCGGGGGGACACATTTTATATTATTTTTCACAGCAGCAATAAGCTGTCAAGCCATTGTTCTATGGCCAAATGTGTAGTTGTACACAATGCATAATTAGTAGCGGGCCGGCGAGCCCAGCTGTGTTTTCGTCCCTCGTAAATTGTTCAATGTGACGCGTAAAAGCCAAATATAAAGAAACTGTTATACGCCATATTAATCCTGTTGTACAGTTGCTTTTAATTTATACGTTCAATATTAGTTACAAAGAAGTGAGGCTTGAATACCACATGGAAGCAAAATGCTAGCAATGATGATTGCCAGATAGTAATGTAACTGTGAAAGGATCCTCAATCTTACTTGACTTAGTGACGTTATTTTAAAGAGTCTTTTTTTATCTTCTAATGATCACATCAATCATTATCTCTATTCTGGCATACATCTGTCACATCACGAATCATCATCTTATCTTTTATACATTCATCAATCTCCCAGTATGAGACTATTTCAAACCTTTTGTGTTTTGTGACGAAAATGTTAATACAATATTTTTGCATCAGAATTTTACAAAGTAAAATTCCTAGTATCAGAGGCTCATCTTAAAAGAGTAGAAGCTCATAAAGGATGCAAGTCAGAGTTAATATAGAATATTAATAGATTATATGAAGAATCAAAAATGTAAAAAGAAAGGCTGTCTGCCTGTAACCAACTAATATGGAGCCTCGGAGATTGAAGTCATTTCCTGTCAGGAGAATGGGCTTGTTTTTTCACGACATTGGCTACATGTCGATCGACATAATGTTATTTCACTAATTTCCTGTTTTGTTCTCGGAGGTGATTTTAGAAAATAGGATTTTCCCCAAAGTAAAATCGTGTCACCGACAAGGTCGCGTACAAGTATTTATGACAATGCTAAATTTTTGTGCATCGTACATCAAATAAAAATGTGTCTAGCAAAACCCAGTATTATAATAGCACTGGCTGGTTCCTATATCTTACTATTCATTCCCTTGCCATAGCCTTGCTATAAATTTGTCATTATGTGTATCGATTTTATGTTGAATTTTCTAATAGTAAGAGCAATGAACGATTAGTAAGATATAAAACCATCATCATCATCATCATCATCAATTCAAAACGCCAAAACATTTCTTAGGCCTTCCCCTTCGACCGGGACCTGGCGAAGGCGCCATTGCTAGTTGTTCCCCACATAATTAGCCGGTATCCGTTAAACGTAGCCGTACCAGCGTAAGCGACACTTGCAGATTGTCTGCTATGAAGACTGCCGCGGATGCGGGATTTCCTGACCCGGTCTTGTCCACACATCCATCGCAGCATATTCATCTCCGTGACACGCAGTTCTTGCTTTTGTCGCTCAAGTATAGGCCACGCTTCACAGCCATACAAAAAGACAGATCTAATGATGGATTTATAGACCTGTTCTCTTAATTTGACCGGCATTTTGGGGTCATAAATGACACCTGTCACCTTACGCCACTTGGCCCAAGCTGCTGTGATACGGGCCTTAACGTCGTGGTCGATATTCCCGGTGTAGTAAGGTATACAAACTGGCTATGAGTAAGTGACTGCAGAATTGTTGCAGCTTAAATAGCAGGTTGATAATACATTATTTGAAACCATAACGTTTAATTTTATACATGAATAACATAAAATCGTATTTTAGACAAATCTTATTTATTGTCTCAAATAACCTATAACATTAAATAATGCTACTAATTGTAGCTCTCTTAATCTTGGAATTAATATTATAATTCGAAGTTCGTTAGATATGATAACGCGAGATATAGTGTGTTAGTCTTGAATTAAGTGAGGTCCTTGACTCTATAGGACGTTCACTCTACTATTAATCACTACCTTTATTCGAAGAATAGCTTCGATGTATTTCTAAGTATTCTAATTATTCTTAATAGTAGGTAATCCTTGAAAACCAATGAATAAGTATTCGTCGAAAAAAGTATTTCATATTGTTACAGAGTCTTAATAAAACAAGCTTGCACAACGAAATAACTTCTATTAATTAGATATATTATTACAACAATTGAGAGCACTTTTCATTAAGACGAGAGGTAACGGTAAGATTTTGGAAGGAAAATACATGGAGACAAGGATACATTTTAGAAAGGAATACACGATGAACGAAAGTTCTAGAATAGAAGGTTCCGGAAGGAAAAGACAAAGATAGATAGATGTTAGAAAGGGATAGATGATAAGTATAGAATGTTCGGGACGGAAAAGACAGAGATAGATAGTTGTTTAGAAAGAGATATATAGTACATAAATGAATAACGAAAAGAAGATCGAAATTATGGGTTCAAGAAGATTCTTCCGGATATATAAGCAGCGTAAGGCGCGCCTACCGGGCAGTTTAGAGTTATGTTCAGTTCAAGACAGCGAAGCGACAAGTGCAATACAAAAGAGTTATTTAATTTAAAAGAGTGTGTGTTCTGTTCGTGTTCTTTTAAAGAATGTTGAAATAATGCAAATGTTAAAGCCACAGGTTTATTTAAAATGCTGAAATATTTTGAATGTTATTATGTTAACTGTCTCCTGCTTATTATTAATAGTTATAGGTTTATAAGATGGTGGTTCTGAATTTTACACTATTTTTTAATTCGTATAAACGAGTATATATATTATAAATCGTGCATAGTTATGAATAAAATGATATGTATGTAAATATATGTATATCACAAAATATGTTGCTTCTACAAGTCTGGAAATAAAGTGCTTGTATTTGAATAATACGACTCCAAAATCTGAACCTAATTACCCATAAAACGTAAAATAATATCTATCTAGGGTATTATCTCAAGACAATATCATGCTTTACTGGTAAAGACAGCCCCGCGAGTATTCCTTTCGTGCTAACATTCGATACGTCTGTAACTTTTATAACTAGAGCCATTATACTATAAAACTTTTGCTGCAAGTTTACCAAGAAAGTTAACTCGAAGACAGCGTTCAAAGGTCTTTATTAAATGGTCGGTCTATTCATGATAGTTCTTGTAAAACATGTCGATCGCAGCCTGGGGGCCTCATCAGTATCAACGTAAACAAAATTCTGTGTTATTACTTGCATCTTATTTGGCAGAATTGTGTATTATTATTAATATACATATTTTTCTTAACATTAACTTAATTGTCCTATTAATAATAATAATATAATATATACCTGCAGAGGGGCTTTGGGGCGAAGCCTTAGGTGAGTAGCGACACCTCGGACCTGACTCCGGGGACCAAGGCAAGGCCCCCACCTCCGTACTTGTCTTAGCCAGTCGGCACGGAGTGGAGATCGCTAGAGCTCAGACTCAAGCTCCAGGTGTGGAAGTGATAAATTACTTCACGTCAGAAGTAGCTTTGATGAATGAATGGCCATCTTAATGGCCCGTGATCTTGAAAGGCATACAATATAATATAAAGCATTTTTTGGTGCCCATGCCATGGGGAGTGGCGAGTTACCGTCTGCCCATTTTTCCATGATCCCCGAATATTGCGACGGGCAGACGCCATAGTCCCCATGATTCGATGACTGTGATTCTGGGATTCCAGATCCACAGTTCCACTGACAATTCACCTTAATATATTTTGTTCTCATTTTCTGCAATAGCCCTACACTGGCTGGGGCTTATCCCTGGCTGCATTTTTATATGATGCAGACAGGGATAGTCACCGGTAAGGGTCACGCCACATTTACATTAAATTTATCTAATGGGCCTCTAGGTATTGGTCTTCCCATGGTTCCACGCAAGTCCTCCAAAAGTCCTGGTTCATTAATGTTAATCAAGGTTTTCTGGAGAGTCTAATATGTAAAGAGGTTATCAGAATTAATTTAACATACTATGTCATATAAATTAAATTATGTCCAATCGTAATACATCTAATTATGTTAATATTGTACTTATAATTATTATTAATATTTTCATCTTGTACGTCACAATAACCGGTGTGTGAAACCCGTTAACGTTCCTATAGACATATGTATAAATTTAATTTGATTTTACGCATGTTCCTGAAGAGTTTCTTTCGTCGCTTATTCCTTCAAGCCATTACATGTAGCGAAGCGGTGGTAAATTAGATTAGGCTCCCATAGAGTAAATCATAACCATGAACACAAATTAAAACCAAATAAATAAAATGAACGAGCTGGCAGTAGGCTAAATAAAACTTTAACATTACTAATTGACACTGAACATCTTTGTCTTCCGTGGTGCTAACAACCTTTATAACATAGTTTCATTACAATTATCTTAGTTTGATAATCGTAGTTTCGTCAAAGTCAAAAATTATTTAAGACTAATAAAGGTACTAGCAAAATTGCTCATGTTTCTATGACGACGTGTTTGTTAGTGAATTTGAAAGGCAGCATACAAAAACGCGACCGCAGGGTCTTCTTTTTGGCTATATGCCAGCCCACGGAAATGACGTCACTTATCGGGATAAAAAGTATCTTAAATTGACTCGGGATATAAATAATGTTAAGGCGTGTAAATAGCCCTAACACGTAGTATGCGGGCTTATACTCTTAAACTAGTTCTGTGTCAATTTTCATTTAAATCCGTTCAGTAGTTTTCACTTGATGCTCTAAGCGTACGGCCTGAGTGGCAAAGTGTCCAGCGGGGCGACCGGTGGGGCGGGCTGCGGGCAACAGAGCGACAGACCGTCCAAGTGATTGGCCTGCACGCTCGGCGTTCATCGTTCACAAACTGGTTTAAACCTTTACGCGAAGCCCCCCGCTCGACGCACACCTCAGCTAGCACTATAGTAGAATTATTTTGTCCGTGCAGTTTGGGTCATAAAATAAATCGAGTATTTCGCTCTCTCTTCCACTCACGGGCCTTATGGGCGGGCATAGTGATGCGCATTATTGTTGTCGATAAGCGTTATCGATAGTGTATTTAGTTTTGTCATTTTGTGGGTTAGTTATAAAAATGAAAAAAAAATAGATACAACAACAATTAAAATAAGAATAATAATGAATTATAATAAATTATTAATTAGGTATCTATGTTAAAAAAACTATAAGTACAAAAGTTTAGAATGTAACAAGTTATATTAAAAATAAATATAAATACTTATATCTAAGTCTAAAATTAACAGCCAAAAAGATAATAATGATTTTTATAACATTGATAATCTTTCTTTGATAAGAATGAGTTTTTACCGATAATGGCGTTGCGCCCGCGCAACACGCTCACCGCCTTAGCCGGTCTGAGGCCGAGCTTGATTTATAACCCAAACTGCACGGACAAAATAATTCTACTATAGGAAAACTCGTTAGCGTTTAGATATATTTAAATTAGTTTATCTACGGTCTCAGAGCACGCCCGAATCGAGCAGGGCGTGCAGCGTTCCTATACATGATGCGTCGCTCAACTCAAACATGCCCGCTGGAGCCACATTTTCGGAATCTGCTGCTCACAATTAACTCCTCTGATTTTCTTACATTTTTAAACGCATTTAAACGAACTCAACCCCTCTACTGATTTATCTATATATATAAAAATCAATGCCACTTTTCGTTGTAATTTTATAACTCAAGAACGACTTTACCGATTTTGATGAAATTTTGTGTGTGTGTGTTTGAGTGGGTCCCGGGATGGCTTAGATTCACAATTGGAACCGGTAGGTGGCGCTGAGATCGGGTTCTACAATCCTCCTAATCACTTGGAGCGATTTTGGTGATTTTGTTTTTGTGTGTTTGAGTGGGTTCCCGGATGGTTTAGATTCGCAATTAGAACCGGTAGGTGGCGCTGAGATCGGGTTCTAGAATTTTCGAAGTTCGCCGGGTCAGCTAGTTATATCTAAAATATTATACATATAATGGAAGAGAACGGAAAACTAAATAGTTAAAACTAGAGTGGTTTATGTAGCAGATTATTGCCAACAGGGATCGTGCCCACAAGACTGGCGCAAATAAGTATTGTCATACAGTGGCAATGCAGTAAGCCTTTTGGGCACGCTCCCCGCTGACAGTGATTTGTTACATAATCGACTCTAGTTTTAAATATTGTACATAATTTATTCGACAGTAATTAGCTAAATGAATTATGCAATTCTATGTTTAAAAAGCAAGAACGCAAAAGAATCTGAAAGCTTTAACAAGGGCTATAGGTAAATGCAACGTCAAACTAAAAGGTTGCATGCAGTAGCGAAAGTTACAACGACGTAAAACGTATTCAAAGCTTTTCACGAGCAAGTCAACAATTTCCAGTACGACGAGGAATCCAAACAGGACGTAATTCCCGACTATAGAAATTCGTGAATCAAGTTTCATCTTCTTATTTTTCTTCTTGACTTTTCTGGTTGTCATTTAATTTCAGGACCTCAAGACTGTAACTTATTCCATTCAATATTACGCCGAGATAGTTTACATATTAACAAAACCCTTAAAGTTACTATTTTTACTTATATTTTTTATATTATTAATTTTAGTCTTATTTTAAGTGCTCAGTTGTATTTAATGAAAATAAATTAAGGAATTTTTTTATGTGATATTTAAAATTTAAAACGCTAGCAAAATATCATACCATCCATTTTTTTGTAATTTTTAATACTTATACTAATTTAATAATGGTTAGTACTACGAATTTGTGTAGACCACTATGATATTTTTCTACGAAAAAGCTTGTGGTCTACTAACGTTGAGAGAAAATGTCTGCGTACTACACTGAATTTTATACTATTAGGCTATTTAACCTATGTGTTTACCTTAGTGGTCCAGTGAAAACATTTCTTCCATTTTTATTACCACAAGGATAAAATTCCTTTAAGTTCTACTTTCGTCCTGAAACGAAATAACTTGTGTTTAGTTCTTATCAAAAACTACCAACTTTAAATCAAATATAAAAGTAATTAAAATAAATTATTGTGAAGAAAAGATTAATTTCGAGTCTCTCTCTTTTCAATAATATTTTTCCACCCATATACTTGTATATTATTCTGTTAGCCTTAGTGGTCCGGTAGAGATAATAATTTCTTCTTCATCGTAGGAGAAAGATAATTTTATTACTTGGTTTATTTTAATCTTCATTCTAAAACCAAACACAAAACATATTTCCTTTTTTTATTAATATTTTCTAACTGTCGACCAACCACTAGACCGATTTCAAAAATTCTTTCACCATTCGAATGCTACAGCATCACTGAGTAAGTAGGTTATATTTATTACTAGAAAAAAATAGGAATCCCTACTAAAACTGCAATTATGTAATATTAGGTGTAAAAAAATACCTTAAAATGGTTTTCATTGCATGCGCTGCGGAAACTGTTGATGTCAGAACAAAAAAATGTTCAATATTCAAGAATATATCAATATCTACAAAAATAATTTCGCGATACCATATTATGTCCAACTATTCTAGTTATGTCACTATAGCTACTTTTTTACATTTTAAAAGTTGATGAAATGCTGATCAAAATCAGACCATATTATTCAAACCTTTGTATTAATCCTCATCCAAATAAATCATTTTGTATTCAAGACTGTCTCAATACCTGTATATTGCTTTTTGAATTATTCAAATCAGACATTTTCATTTATGAAAGACATTACGAATTTAAAAATGTCAATCTAACTAAATACTTGGCGCTAAAATGGGATTCTAGATTTTTATTTTTTCAGGGCAGGACAACGTCTGGCCGGACCGCTAGTTATGAATAAAACAACTTACTTGAAAAATAAAAAAAGAGTATTTTTGAAAATAATCACTTTTCCTTTCATCTTTTTCCATCTCTATTAATATATACATATTTAAATGCCAATGATTGATTGAATTATTTTTTTCTATATGGGTTTATAAAATTTGTATATAATAATATTCACAGTGTACACGCAACAAAAGAAGTACATATCGGATATTTCTCATTCTAACAATAGAGTATATTCAGTTAAATACTGATCTAAATATTTTCTTAAGTTTTCGCGACTTGTACACATAATAAAACTACGTTTAACGGTTTTAAGCGCGGTAATTTATTTGATTTAGGTTTATCCGACGTTTCGGCCGCTTTTCAGTGGCCGTGGTCACGGAAGACAAAGATGACATTTGTCAAACGTGTATTGTCAAAGTTTTTATTCAGCCTACCGCCAACTTGTTCATTTTAATTATTTAGTTTTAAATTTTCTTTATGGATATTATTTACTCTATGGGAGCCTAATCTAATTTACCACCGCTTCACAACATGTTGTGGCTTGAAGAGAAGAAGCGGCGCAAGAAACTCTTCAGCAAACATGCCTAGTTCTAATTTTTTTTTATATATAATATTAAAATGAGTGGAAGGAAAAAATAAAAGAAATTATTAGTCAAGTTGGTTTGTTTCGTTGCACGCAGAAAGAGCTCACAGTGTCTTGAGGTCTGGCAGTTGGTTTTTGCTGGGTTTGGGTCTTAATAGTTTTGATGATTGGATCCCAAACAGGTGGTACCTGCCAACCATCTTCTCTATTGAAATTTGGGTGTTTTTTGATTTAAATAGCCTCACGCATCATTCTTGGTATGAAACGATTCTCTTTCGCGAGGATTTGTGGGTTATCGAATCTGATGTAATGGTTGGGTTTATCCAGCGTGTGTTCACTGATCGCAGACTTCGTAGACCTTGTGTGTTTCATGTCAGCAATGTGTTCTTTTACCCGTGTTTTTATGCTCCTCTTTGTTTGCCCAATGTATGATAATCCACATTCACAATCGAACTTGTAAACACCTGCATCTTGGAGTGGGATATTGCATTTCACAGGTCTCAAAAATTGGGTTATCTTTTTATGCGGCTTGAAATATGTTTTGATTGAAGCTCGCCTGAGGATGTGACCAATTCTGTCTGTAACCCCCTTGATGTAGGGTAGGGTAACAGGGCACCGCTCAACTGAAAGTGGTTTGGGGCCTTTGTGACGTTGGTGTGGAGTCTTCAGCTGATTGCGTTGTAAGACTCGCTTGACATGCCGAAACGTCGGATAAACCTAAATCAAATAAATTACCGCGCTTAAAACCGTTAAAACGTAGTTTTATTACTGATCTAAAGTTTAAGAGAGCGGCGCTGTGTGGAAGTCTTTAGCAAATTATGAAATCGGTCAAATAATTTCTTCCCAGCTAAGCCAGTTACCCCTGTGTTATTAATAATAATAACAGCCCATAATCGTCCCACTGCTGGGCTCGGGCCATCCACTAAAGGGGGGGAATGAACAGTATACCCGCCACGCCTGTCCAAGGCGACTTGGCAGGTTAGACACATCGTTACATCATGATGTTTTCCTTCACCGTTGTTAGCACGTGGTAAATGTAACAATATGCACATTAGGTCAGAAAAATGCCTTAGTGGTGCATGCGTTCTGGCCAGGATCCAACCTGCGCCCTTTGGGTTTTGGATGCGTGCGCTAACCATTACGCTACCACGACTACATTTTAACTCTACAGTTATTACTAACATGATAAAAGATTACAAAATATAAGGAACTTTTTGGTGTTGCTTGAAGCTGTGTCTATGTGGATACTGCTATCTAATATATTTTTATTAGATTTAATACCAAAACAAGATAACTTTTGCGAAAGTTACCAGACATCGAAACTAAGTTAGCTGAGACCTAATGAGTCAAGTACACCAACGCTCAAGTTAATACACTAGAGGCCGTGAATATAAAAAATAATTGACATTACAAATATCTAAAAATCTATTTAAATAAAATAGATAAAATGCATGTAAAACATGTGATTTATTGCTGTGAACAGCACGTGGGTTCAATAGTTGGAGCGTGAAAGCGCGTACACCGGGAAATCCTTGCCGAACGTCGATCCTAAAGCTCCCACTATATAATAGAAGCGAGTAAATGACGATTTGAATTTCAGAACTAGGTAGATAAGTTAAGCGCCGCGTGACTTGCGCATTTCACACTGTTCTTCGCAAGCTTGGCCACGTTGACGTTGACGAGAATCAGTACCCCTCGAAGCTTTAACTAGGGTGGACGTGGTGCTGCTCCAAATCACGACCCTGACGTGTGTAGTACGCGTTTCGTATTATATAATACCGTGTGCTGTTTTGTTTTGTGCGCCAGCCCTAACTCGGATGTGACGAGCGTTTTAAAGGTAACTTTTTGCTTTAAACGTTCAATTATTAATAATATAAACTTTTAGGGTTGTCATTAAAAATTATCAGGGAATTAACCTGTAACTAAGAGTTTGTATGTAAATAATACATTGGCCCAGGGGTTTTAAGCTCTCTTAAATAATGCAGGATTTTCCCTTCGGTGTTCAAGGGATTTATTAGTGTTACAGCAAACCCTTGTCTGTTTTCGTGTGTTTTAATACTTTAAGCATATTAGGACTTAGTGAGGCGAGTATCTGGGACAATTTGTGCATGTTACTTCACTCTTCGAAAAGCAATTATGCGTAAATTATTGGAGCATTTTGTTTTTTTAGGCATTCCTTATAAGTTTTGAACATACAAAAGTAAATCTTTTATCACACAAGGTATCTAACCTTATACCTTAATGTTTGAAAATTGTATTTCTTGATAACTTCATTTCTTGGATTTACATTTCACGTTTACCGGAAATAAGGATTAAATTGAACATTAAGAATTAAATCGGTCAAGTGCGTCAGTCTACCTTCACCGAAGAATTCTGTGGTGACAACGTAAATCTATAGGTTTTTTTTAGGTTTTTTCTTAAAAATATTATTTTCTCTCTATCAGTTTGATGTGTTTCAGAATTTTCTACTTCATAGTTAAATAGAAGGGGAGACGATTTGTATGTTTTTTGAAGCTAAAATCAGCAGAAGCAGCGTTGTAATTTTTCAAAACCTAACTTACGGTACTCCATACGACTATGTATCTTAAAAAAGGGTTATGAAACCCATTATGCGGCCACCCTTAATCTTTCATTTTTACATATAAATGACACATATTCCTACACAATCGACATGTAAAGACAGACAAACGGACTAAGCGATTTTATAAATATTCCGTTTTTTGCCAAAATGATCACGGACCGACCATCAAGGAACCTCCCAGTTTTTTCTATAGTTACTTCAAAATCTGGATTCCGGTTGCTTTTCCGGTTGGTTTTTCTCATTAATTAGGCAGTATTCAATCTCTTATACTTAGCTTCGTGATTGCTATTTATTCAATTATCAGCGGAATAAATCATAACCTGACTAAATTATTTTTAATTCATGTAACTCTCATTTTTATTTTACTCATTTTATATTTTATTCCTTGATTAACTCTTTCTTATGTGGTGTTGAAAAAATTATCCCTTAAGTTGGCTAATATTATATAGATATGTATTTTAATAAATAGACATGCCAGAGGTACTTGGATTTTTTATTTATATCTTTTGATAGCTGTGATATATCAAAAAGAAACCTATACGACACTAACATAAAATTCCTGGTGTAACGCCTAAAATATTATTTATTTGAAATATTCTGCCAACACACAAAAATTCGTGAACGTCATTTATAATCTACGGTTTGAGGTTGTGTTGGCTAAGTCTTTGCCGGTTTGCTATACTACCTATACCGCGGTCTTCATTCATTGCCTTGTTGACAACAATAAATAAACGAAATGAGATGAGATAAAATAAGAAAATAGTGAGCTTTGGTAACCTCTATAGAATGTATGTGAATGGGCTTACACTGCAAATTTGTTAGAATGTAATCTTACGATACCTTATTGCAAAAGATACCAACATCTAAGCAAATTTGACCTGACCTTTAAGTATATATGTATGTATGGACAGTCGTGGTATGAGAGGTTCGCCAGTTTTGAAATGGATTCATTAAACGTTCTGCGACCACATGTTACCTGTTCAAACTAAGTAACAGAGTAGACTGTTCCGCAAAAAAAATGTTTAACTTTATCACTTAAAAGTTTAAAAATACTTACATCAAAGCTGTTTGATTTTCTATCTGGTCTAAGAAGATGGTTTAGAGATGTAAAACCTTTTTATTCGTAATAAAACTACGTATTAACAGTTCTAAGCCCGGTATTTTTTTTATTTTTATTATTACGACGCTTCAGCCACTTTTAAGTAGCTGTGATCACGGAAGACAAAGATGTCAAGTATCAACGAGTATTGTTAACGTTTTATTTAGCTGACCACCAACTTATTCATCTTAATTTTGTTCATGGCTGTGATTTACTTTACTATGTTGTGGTTTGAAAAGAAGAAGCGGTGCAAGAAACTCTTCAGCAAACATATCTCTAGTAATTTTATATAATATTAAAATGGATGGAAAGTACAATTGATTGTCAATCAAGTTCGTTAGTGTTTCGGTGCACGCAAAAAGAGCTTACAGTGCCTTGAGCTCTAGCAGTTAGCTTTTGCTGGGCTAGGATCTTGATAGTTCTGATGATCGCATCCCAATCAGTCGGAACTTGCCAACCATTTTCTCTATAAAAATTTAGGGATTTTTGATTTCAATAGCCTTACGCATCTTCTAGGTATGAAACGATTCTCTTTTGCAAGGACTTCTAGTTTATCAAATGTGTAGTGGTTGGGTTTATCCAGCGTATGTTCACTGATCGCACATTTTTGTAGACCTTGTGTGTTTCATGTCAGCAATGTATTCTTTTACCCGTATTTTTATGCTCCACTTTGTATCCTCTTTTTATTGGTTTTAATGTTTATGATAAGCGTAGTGATTATGTCGTCATTGTTTCTGATGATTAAAACTATTCTGAACCTCACTGGTTGAGTGTCTGCAGTTGTCAACATTGCAATTTTCTTTTTTCACGTTTCTATACTTTGTAAACGTGGCAAATCGTAACATTGATTAAAATGTTGGCAGTACTGTTACTTGTACTCGTGCAAGTAAAAGTCGACTTTAGGGTGACGAGCCTTTTCATACCGCGACATTACCTACTATACATAACCGCCGCCGTATTAGCCATTGAAAAAACATTTTAAAATCTATCGCCAAAATATTTTCCCATTACTTTTTTTTACAAGGATTGTAATTTTTGTAACTGGGTCGTGACGTGTTGTTTTTTAGTTTCGTAGCTTGTAAGCGTTGTTGCGTACATGAAAAATTGCCACTTTCAAATTGTATTTTTTAAGTTATAACAAAGCACCGTTCTATGAAAAACAATAACACTATTATGCTGGTTTTGAGATCTTTTTAGAGGTTATTTTTCATTACTTTTTATTTTGATTCTGTTTACGTAGAATCTATTATTACTAGCGATCGCTCGTGATCGAAATTCGACTGTAAAAGTTTGTCGTCAAAGACTGTACTTCTATAATCATAGATTTCGCGAAGGCTACACTGTTAATATGACTTGAACAATAAACAAAAGAGTATATATGCGTGTGTGTGTCAAATATATGGTAGTGTGTGTAATGTTTTTTATAGAATTAATGTATTTTTATGAATAATTTAAAAAAATCGCAACTTCTCTATATTTACTATGAGTGTGCGATATAGATATTTTATACGTAACTGATGTATGAAATTTCGAAACCGAATAGCCTTGGACAAGTATGATGGGCATAATGTCTGTTCCCCTATAGTGGGAAGCCCGAGCCCAGCCGGTATGTTTAGGGCTGTTATTATTATATATTATTTTACCCCAAATTTGCCTATAGAATTTTTTCTGTCTATCTGCCTGATAGCTAGTTTTGAATAGATTCTTAAAAGGCTCAACGATTTCACTATTTAAGGATTAAAAGAGCGATTTTATAATTTTTCGCATAAATTCCGTTTCGATATCTGCGTGCAGGATCCAGAAAATATGCAAAGGGCAAAATAACAACTGTAAATCTAATAATGTAATTAATTGTAAATGTGATCAGAAATGCAAAGCATGGCAGCCAGCCTTCTAGGCTCGATCTCCTCTGGTTGTGTCGTAGTCTTAAATCACTTATACTTCCATCATCGGACAACCAGATGCACTGGCATGCAGCATCGGTATATGGTGGATATTTCACCTATAAGAACGAAGCGCTTTACATCTAGCTTCCTGATACGCACCGCAATGGAGTGGAACTCATTGCCGGAGTCTGTCTTTCCCGATACTTATAACCTGGATGTCTTCAAGTTATGTGTGAATAAGTACCTTCTAGGTAAGCGTGCTACATCCTAGACCACATTTTCGCTCCACATAGGTCAAGATTGTGGTCAAAATTGTGGTCAAACGCGAACCACAATCAAAAATACAATAAAAAAATCTATTTATAACTTGGTATATTTGTAGTATTTAGTTTTATTTTGGTTTTTAGTTATATTCTCATTGTTCTAACAATTTTACATATGAAATACATATTGTACTGATTTCTGTATAATATTAAAATAGCTAGTCCCTCTGGTATCACCTAGTTGAATAACAGTGTGCCAATTTGTACATCCCTTTTATTTATCAAAGCTGCAATTTGAACGGACCAAATAAAAATTGAATTACTAAGCTCCAAAGCGGGAATTCCAATCACAGTTCTGTTAACGAACATGAATTAAATCTTATTTTGTACATAACATTATTTATACTCTTTTGCAAAGAACAGGAAACATTGAGACGGCAGGCAATCCATTTCGTCTTAAATAAACATCAAACTCATTTACCTGAGCCATCTCACTTCAGTACCTATTTATTATACACCAACGTGTTTAAACCTGCGAGGGAAAATCCACTCGGATTTTTTATAAAGTTTTCCGATGTAGGCTAATGATGGTAGTCTAATGTTGTTCTCGTTTCTAAACGCGATCTTTTCGATAGAATTGATTTTAAATAATATACTCAATTTGCTTTTTTTAGGCTGAAAGACGGCTGTGAACTGCTTTTAACATGTTGGAATTTTATTAAATAAAACCCGCACGTGTATGTTCTCTCACGATTTTTTATAATAAGATATTTGAACGTATGAAAATTAGTTACGTAATAATTTGTCTGTCATCTGTGAATTCTTTGAGGATTTCGTAACTATTTTAGCAAAAATGAAATTTTATATTTGTTGTAACTCTCCGATAAGTCGAGTCGATCTTTCTTTGTATGTCAATGACTTATACCGAAAAGTATTCGGTATAGAATACTGGACCAGGGTTGATAGCCATCCAAGCGGGCAAATACCCTACCATCTGTGAGTTGTTTTGTCACCTCTTACGACAGGCCACCTGTCCGCACGAAATTATATTCTTTCTCCGTTCCTACACAGATAGCATGGTATGGTGTACTGTGTAGTAAAACCAAAATAAGAGATAATACTATTGCATCTCAGTAAACATATAGGACGCCCTTCAGCCGAAAGGCCCGACGACCTGCGTAAGGTCGCCGGCAGGTACTGGATGTCCTAATTGTGACGGCAGACCGGAGTATGTTACACAGACTTGGGGTGGCCACGTTCAGCAGTAGAAGATGATCGGCTGAAATTGAAGGCTTAGTCTTTTTGTCAAATTCTGTATTCATACGTTTAACAGACAAATAATTTTTGTACTGTACATAGTCGTGTGGTATCATTAAGCAGTTTTAATCAGTCATAGTGATGTTCCCTAGTTACTTTTTTATTGATTCATTAGACGGGGTAGTATTATCTTTTAAAATTGTAAAAATTGTGTCTCTCGTTCACCGTTTTAACTATAATCATGGCAGAAGAACATTTTATATGAAGAGAATGGTTGAAAAAAATTGTAAACACATAACTTCAAAAATATTTTTTTTAATTGCATAAGTGGCAAACAGTCACATGGCCTAGCTCATGGAAAGTGGTTACTGTCGCCTATAGTCGTTTGCAACATCTGGGAAGAAGCCAACACATTGCCAGCCTTGATGATAAGATAGAGGGGAAGTAATACTAGGTGTTATGACATAACCATCAGATTCCCGGAAATCATCTCTTTCCCGGCAAGTTTCCTCTTCCACAATTTTATTCGGCCGATTCTTAGCAGGCGCGCAGCTCACACGCACGCGTCTTATTGGCTGAACCAAACCTGCAATGGCTGCCTATTTATCGCCGCGACGCCACGCTCGTCGATAAGTATGCAAAAAACCGTTCCTCAAAGTTCCAGGTGTGTCCCGGTCAACCCGTGTAGTGTTTGTGCAAAGCAGATGCCCGAATCCGCCCGAAATCCTGCATTATTTCTCACACAGTTCCAGTGACAGCAAGGGTTCATTTATTTCTACTTCGTTCGCTAGTTTGATTTGAGAGGCGGCGTCGGGTGAACAGAGGGTCAGGGTATGCTGCGGCTGAGTAGTCATTCATATCCGATTATTAGGAATGGGCAAGATGGGATATGATAGGAAAATAGAATGGAGGAATGGATTAGGGAATATGGGGCAGGGGGAGGGGTAAGTAGGGATCTTTTGCTGTTCAGCGTGGTCGAACAGATGCTACACAGCGAGAGGAAATGGCTAGCGGTGACCTCCTTCTGCGAGGACGTTATGTCCCAGAAGGAGGCTGCCGAAAGAACAAGGGAGGAGGACGAGCAGGCGGACCCCTGTCGCAGACGGCGAACAGGGGCTCACAGGCGGCGCTTTGCTCATCTCCTCCCCATAACATAGTGGGACGGGGGGGTCAGGGGACCCTCCCGACGAGCCACACCCAGTGCCGTGGGGTGTCCTAGTCTCAGGGACACCCCTCCTTGTCGGCTTGCATCGAGGTGACATGGCAGTCATACCCATGGTTACGGTCCCGTGGCGCCTCACTATGATGCGGAGGGACGCTGGAAGGTTTAGTGGGTAGTCTGGCGGTCGGTGCATGCACCATCAGCCGAGAGTCCCACATACCCACACATACACCCCTTAGTGACATCCCCCGGGGCCTAAGGATATGTGCAAACGCATTCCCCCAGCGTTGACAAAAAAAAGGGGAGGGGTAATTTGGCCATCGGCACTTTCAAAGAAATTATTTATAGACAAGAACCATTACATATTATGAGTATTCTAAATCGTGGTAGATGTTAATAAAAACAATTCTGGACATGATGATTGAAAATGTACCTAGTATAAATATAATAATATTTTTTAAAAATCTAAATGTAGATTCTGTATTAACTTTATTTTGAACCGCTTTGCCTTGCGGCTTTCAGATGACTTTCAGATGACTAAAGAAACTGTTTATCTTCCATTTGAATTTAAAAACAGTCTTTATAAACTCTAAAATAAAAATGAGTCTTTACAAAATAGAATATGAAAATAACTTCAATTACTTCGATTTTTACATTAAAAATATATCACTAGCCCAGCATTAAATCCTGGTTACATTCAGAGTGTCTGCTTTGGAGCCCAGAGACCACTTTCTTCGTTTCTATCTTTATTATATAATTGTATGCTATACCCGGCCTCACGACCTCTTACTTATTTTGGGAAGATATGCCACAATGAATATTACCTATAATAAAGTAAAAAATATTTTAAATTAACTCATTAAATACTTACAATAAACTAACATATAAATAGATTAGTATGTAACAACTAGCTACCAGAGGGAAGCGTGCCCAGAAAACTGCATTGCCACGCTGTATGGCAATTTTGATTCGTTGCGCGAAATACAAACCAGCCTTCGAACGAACGAAACGAAACGCTTTGCCGATGGACCCCACGGACCTAAAGTTTCAACTTCAGCACAAATATGTAACTCCTTCCTATGGATCCATATTTGCGCCGTTTGAGATCTTCAGCTGTTGAAGCAGCGTTGCCAGTTCCTGACTTAATCACTGGAAGATGTGATGCCGCCAGAGAGTTTGATGCTGCTAGAGTTTCAACGCATGTCGCACACAAGCGGCCTTCCCATCTACCAAGGAATAAGTGACATTCCATGCATTCTTTTTCCATAATCGCGAACCAAGCCATTTGGCTCTAGGATGGTTGGTAAGCCGACGCTGACAAGAGCTCGGCGGATAATGTCATTGAGCCCTATGTTTATTGCAATATACTTATTTTATTAAACTTATAAAAAAATTAACTCTTATTAGAAAGGACCCAGCAATTTCGTAGCTAAGATGTCTAATTCCAAAGCCTTTCAATTCCAACCATTGAGCAATACACTGTCTCACGCTTACGTAGATTCTCTGGGTTAACAATGTAAATAAACCCTTGAAAGAGACATTTGGACAAGTTTGACGAATTTGTCGTCTATTGCCTTCAAAAAGCGCGACATGATCTCAGCATTGGGACGGTTGTAGCCTGATATTATTATACATATAACATCGAAAACAATAAAATTAAAATCTTAATGCCCATCATTACGCAAGTATTAGATACATCGTATCTTACGTAATAAATAAAAATAATCGACTTTACTCTTCTCATACACAAACATATAGGTTATTAGGTTTTTCATATTTCAAATGTTATTTATTGCTCAGTTTGTTTTTATGTGTCAAAAACTGTTATCGGATTCATTGCGACCCTGCTATACAGTTTCACTTAGTACAGGAAACAGGTATGTTAATCGCATTTTCTACATTACCTAGATAACATGTAAGTTTTTTAGTTTTATGTTGTAAAATTTTGTATTCGTGCACAATAAAAATATTTTTATAAGTGCTAGTCGTCCATATAAAAGAAACACGGACTCGCTTATAAAGTACATAATGTGAAAGAAAGGGTTGCGTCCCCAAACTTAGGGGTCAAGGGAAAAGTCAGATTTGCCTGACATTATGGCCTGACCTTTGGATTATTTTTTATTAAAAGATACCTCAGATACCATTCTTGAACGATATATTTAACATATCAATATTTTCAATAACATTTTTAGCTACTCTGAATTCCTTTCAAAACAAAATGTTTATATTGTTACGCGATATATTTTCTTTATGTTTTCGTCATACTAAATGACATTACATTACAGATTGTAATTATAGAAAATTATGTAACATATCAGATATTTCATTTGTCTCATATAAATACTGAACCTATCAACACTTTTAACAAATATTTTCCCGGTAGATAGGTAATTGTTTATTGTATAACATTATAGAAAACTTAGAGGGTAATACTAATACTATGCCGCAGTGGAGCACTGATAGATGGTGGTAGATTTCTTGTAACTTTATTTCAAGCACCAGTATCACACACTAGGTTTCTTTGCATGTTGTGTTAAGAAAAATAAATAAAATTTATTATTATTTGTGTGAGTAAAGCGTAAGTTGTGGTAGCGTAATGGCATCCGCGCGTGTCTCAAACTCAGAGGGTGCGGGTTCGATCTTGGCCGGAACGCATGCACCACTTAGGCAGTTTTCTGATCCAATAATAATAAATGTTTATTTGTTCCAAAAGTACATATACAAGAATTTTTGCATATTGTTACAATTATCACGTGCTAATAATGGTAAAGGAAAACATCGTGATGCAACCTGCACATCGAGATAACCGATGTGTCAAACCTGCCAAGCCGCCTTGGATAAGCGTGGCGGGTATATATCCGTTGCCCTATAATGGGAGGCCCGAACACAGCAGTGAGACATTTATGGGCTGATATTATATTTATTTTATTATTTGTGTACAAAGAGCGATCTTATAGTCAAAAACAAAAAGCAATCTCATTTAAAAAATAGGCACAGAAATCAATACGATGGTGGTATACGCACAGACACGACGATGTCATAAAGGTTCCAAAAACAGAACCTTTTAATAATAAAGTTATAAGCCGATCAAGGTGAAAACATACTAAAAAACAATATACATATAAAGGTTCCGTAAATGGAACCTTAAATAAATGTTCACTTACTGACCACTGGACCACCTAACACCATTTTATCCATGCAGTAACGGGGAAAGAATAGAATTTCCTGCGGCCGGGCAGTCTGTCGTAAGAGGCGATAAAAGAACCCACAGCCAGGTGGCAGGGTATTTGCCGGTCTGGATGGTTACCACCTCTGGTTTGGAGTAAACCGCCATAACAACCTTGAGTTGTGTTACACCATTAGTGGTCAGGTTCCAGTCTCCCTTTAGATCGCGGCAGCACGTTGGTAGCTTCTTTGGTGTTACAAATGTCTATAGGCGATGGTAACCGCTTTCTATCAGGTAGGCCATCTGCCTATATATATAGGTACACTAGCTGACCCGGAAAACTTCATACCGCCTCAGAATCAATAAATAATAGTACATTATGGTACTAGTGTGTAACATTGGTGATTACCACCGAGGCGCCATTGAGACTCGAGCCGTAGGCGAGGGTCTTAAGAGAGCCGAGGACGGTAATCATCAATACCATAACGACGTTTTTCAACACACTTGTGAATAAAATAACAACTAAAACTCATTTTATTTAGTAGATAACAGTTTTCCTATGCGCGCGCATTGCGATCGGCCACAGACTAAAGGGATGAGGTTTTTTTTTATTTTCCGCGCATAGGGTTTGCGCCTATTCTGCCACGTACGAAATGGGGAATTTAAAGTTCTCTTTTATTACAGAGAAAAAAAAAAGTTATATATGAGTGAAAGTTTTATTTATTAAACACGTACGAGTTAAAATTATCTATTTAAATAAGAAGTTGCATGAAATGAGCAAGCAATAGGAACATTAATTTATTTGTTCTATAGAACACGATCTTTTTTTTAATAAAAACTTTTTTAAGAACAAAGCAACTCAACTAATAAAATAAAAAAAAGTCTATAACTCACTAGTGAGTTATATTTTTTTTTGTCACAGTTTGATTATGGGTGTCATTCTGTGCCTAATTGCGGTGACCATAGAGCCACTTAATGAGCAAGTGTGTTGAAAAAAACGTTGATTTCTGAACGACGGGACGAATATGAAACGTTTGACATTCAAAACATGATTAAAAAATCACTTTTAAATTTTAGTTCATTTCAGAACGACTTTTGAATTTAATTGATTTCTAAACGACGGACGAACATCAAATGTTTGACAGGTAGGAATAGTCTCTAAAGGAAAGCGCAATTGTTGTTTTTACTATATTCTAAGCATTTTTTTCATATTTACTCACCTTTTAAACCTTTCTTGAACTTCTACAAATAATTAAAAACCAAAATTAGCCAAATCAGTCCAGCCGTTCTAGTTTTATCGAGACTAACGAACAGAAATTGATTTTTATAACTATATATATAGATAATATATATCAGTCAGATTTACTAAAGCCACACAGAAACAAAAGCCAACGTTGTAAACGAACAATACAACTCAAAGATCATTCGCTTACTTCATATTATTGTTATTTACGAAACAAATCCGACAAGCGGCAAACGCAACATAGTCCATTGTTCCTTACGGGTCCGATTAACTCGCTTGATTTATTATTAAGTGGACCTCTGCTGACCTTTATGGGTGCTGAACGCAGCAAATATTTAGGCCGGCTTTTTTAGCATGACCCACCCCTACAATTTCCTTATATTCGCGTGTACATCAAATAGTTGACTTAACCAAGTTTCAGTCGAATACAGTTTGTTATTCTTGGCCAACATAAACAACATTAGTAAGTAACATTGTTACCTAAAAACTTTTACATTGAACACGCGAATGCTTAGTAAATTGAAAAATGAACCCAATACGTAAGTAGGTACCTATTATCAAATGCAAAAAAACAGCTGCTTACGTATTCGTCCGATTTCGGAGCAGCTCGTCGTCCATAATTTGCAATACCTGACATACCTCGAACCGCTACGACAGCTCGTGGCTCACTGTGGCTACCGCACGTCTCCGCTCGCCGCGCCCACCTCAAGCCCCCGTCACCGCGCATTCAGTGTGGACGCACACATACACGTTAAGCGAACACTCGGCCGAGCTACATGGCAGGCGGAGTGGGAGGTGTTAGGTTTATTTTCGTTACAGAATTTCTTGATTCAAAAGCTATGCAGTAACTTAAAAACCGACGTATAAATTATAAAAAAATAAAATAGCTGTCAAATGTGTTTTGATTCGTGTATAATGAAGACTCTAGGAAAGGCGGCGATTATCCAGTGTTTTTTATCATTGGCAATTTTATATTAGACTAGCTGACTCGTGCCCACTTCGATGGGCATCAAAAAAATATTAAAATGTACTTTTTATTAATCACAATCAAATATACCATATATTACTCAGGAATAATGTAGCTTGTCACTGGTGAAAGAATTTTTAAAATCTAAGTATTTAGTAGGTCCAGAGCCTCTACAACAACACATATTCACAAACTTTATCTCTTTATAATATTATTAGTATAGACAATCAAATATACCCTACGTCACTTAAGGATTAATTATAATAGTATAATTGTTTAAAAATTTAAAACTAACAACATAATCTTGTCCTGAAGGGGGGGGGGGGGGGCATCAGACTCAGCAGATTGCTGGTCTTTTAAAACCAGCGCTGATCTTCCGCTGAGCTCTTATTATTAGGTATAATAAACATTGTATGTCTTTAAAGACCACGGGCCATTAAAATAAATATTATTACGTTGAGATGGTGGGTCAAACTTGTATAATTCATACTAATACAACTGGGTATCACGAACAGCCAGACAAAGTCGCTACATTTCATGTCTGAGTAGCATAATGAAGAGAGAAGCCATCAACATAAGTGCATTACAGTAATAAACCATTATTTGCCATGTTAATTAACTTGTGGCATGTTCGAGCACTCACGAAAACCGAGGAATAAACTCAAAGTAATTAATTCAATGAATCTGTATGTTTGTGAAAATATTGTTTTGGTTTAACCTTATTAGATTAAAAGAGGGCATTAAGGCCAGATTCATATTAATTTATATGAAATATAGGAATCGTTAGCTCAATTTTCCGTGTGGAATTTATTCAAACAGCGTTTAGAATGATTTATTTCAAAGCTTGTTGCTCGTGGAGCTTAAGCCGCGGTAGCTTAGTGGCTAGTGTACCAAACTCAAAGGGCGCGGATTCGAATTGTGGCCGAAGAAAACATGTATCGCTTGGTCATATTTTTGATCTAATGTTACAATTACAACCTGCTAAAGGTGAAGGAAAACATCGTGATTAAATCTGCACATCGATATAACCGATATATCAAACCTGTTAATCTGCCATTAACAATCGTAGCGGCTATTCTGTCTGTACCTATAAAAGGTAGGTCCGAGCTCTTAATATTGTATTATCAGCAAAGGCAATGGTAAATCCGCAGATAGAATGTAGGAAACAGGATTGCAAGATAAAGAAATATCTGCTATTATAAAATGAAGAATATTAAATTTAGTATCTATGTGTGCAGAATAGAATGTAGAAAGGGACAAAAGCGTATGAAATTGTAAAAGTGCTTATAGTACAATAACGAAGATAGAAAGAGAAGTAAGATAATCATTGTATTATTTGCTGGTAGAGAGAAAAAGAACAAAAAATAAGAAAAGAAAAATGAAATTTGTTTATTTACTTTTCTCTTCTTTACAACCAATGTAATTAATACAACACGAATAATTAAATTTAAAATAGTAGATTATAAATTCTTTGATGTAAAAACTTTAAAAATCTCTGGCTCAAAATTTATGCCTTAGACATACTCTTTGAAGTCAATGACCCGATTGTCATAGGATATGACGTCAGAGCAATGAAACAAATCTACTCTATACCTCAAACATCAGTTCAACCTAAAAGCAGCACATTACACGCCAAGAACATCACATGAAGCGAAACATTACACTGGTTAATTAATTATCAATGTTTCTTGAAACAGTATAAACTTTCTTAGAGAGGTGTCCCTTGGAAATACTGTGTTTTAACTGAGGTCGTTTTGTCATACTTTACGCTAAGTACTGTTTCTTAACAACTGCTATTGTTCTGTTTATATATTAGAAATTTATTTACATTGAAAATTTTAGGTTATAATTAATAGGCTCACTGAAAACTTGATGTTATCTTGATAGTGTAGTTTTAGAATGTCTGTGGCCGTATTTTTTTTACAGAAGTGTTATTATAATTACAGTAGAGACTGGATTAACCGGACTGATTGTTGTCGTAATTCACTCAGAAAATGGAAAGTCAATCCGGATAATTGATTTGCACATGCATATTATTGACCTTTAAAGATAATTACCTTATCAGCGTGTTTCTTCACAAATAAAATTTAAAAACTTCGTTTAAAAAAACCGACTTTAAAAACGATAAAAACTAAAATGTATAAAATAACTTATTTCTTAATCTATTATTATTAATATATATTATCTAAAACATCTTAAAGTCGGTATTTAGTAATTTTCAAAATATAGTAATTTTTATGTTTTACTTTGCACCGACTTCAAGATGTTTTAGATAATATATATTAATAATAATAGCTTAAGAAATAAGTTATTTTATACATTTTAGTTTTTATCGTTTTTAAAGTCGGTTTTTTTAAACGAAGTTTTTAAATTTTATTTGTTACTTTTTAGTGTCTAGCTATGTATGGGTGGACCTACGAATGGTGCCGCGCTTCTTAAAAAATATAGGTCCCAAGAACCGGGAACAAAAAAATGTTCGTAAAATGAAAACTACTGGGCCAAACTATGTAAAAATTTTAGGGGACCAATTGGAAGCTATTCCGCGTCGAACAAAAAAAGAATCACGTAAATCGTATCATAAATCACGGAGTTATCGGAGAACATACATAAAAAAAAGCAAAAAAAAAAAAAAGATCCCGACGAATTGAGAACCTCCTCCTTTTTTCGAAGTCGGTTAAAAATAACAAGAAAACTTATAAAACAAAATATGAGATTAAGATGCAATTCATCAATTCATCTGTGCAGGAACCGAGAAACAACAACAAGCTCGTTTGGATGGCTACCACCTCCTGATCTAGATAGAGTATGCCGTCATAACAACCATGAGTTGTGTTCTGGCATTAGTGGTCAGCTTGCAGTCTCCCTTTTCAGCGACAGCACATCGGTAGCACCTTTGGTGTAACAAAAATCCACAGGCAATGGTAACTTTCCAGCAAGTGGGCCGTTTGCTTATCTGCTAAATTCATGCAATAAAAAATCGTAAATACGACCGTACTTACATATTTTATTAAATTACTAAAATTTTGCAATCTCAATACCAATCCGGATAATCGCGAATTCACATAACTTAGCTCCAGATGATTGAGTATTACTGTATTATGAATTAGACGTGTAACGTAATATAATACTGCGTGTAATAGCAAAATAATAATAATAATCTGAAACCGCCAGTACCACTAACAGTTCACCCCAATAGCCCGGTACTTTTTGTCCTCATTTCCCACAATAGTCCTACACTGGCCGGGGCTTGTCCTTGGGTAAATTATTATATGGTGTAGACAGGGATAATCGCCGGTCAGTGTCACGCCACATTTAGATTAAATTTGTCAAGGGGCCTCTACGTGTTGGCCTCCCCATGGCCCCACGCAAGCCCTCCAAAAGTCCGGGCCATTTTTATGGCCCGTGGTCTTGAAAGACATAATCTGAAATATTATAATCAAAGTTTATTACACTAGAATTATTACAATTACAATATTAAATACAGCACAATAATACACAGATTTATTAGGACGACTCTAAGAGCCGTCTCCACGTTTATCAGGTATCGAGCAGCAATTTGCCCTTAAAGAATACTGCGATTATCGAACAGTAATCATAGACCACAATATACCATGCGTCTCTTGTCCAAGAATGTCGGTTTAAGACTTGGTTGTAGACTGTCGTTGGTTGAAGACTGTCGTCGGCTGAAGACTGTCGGTTGTAGACTGCCAGTTGTAGACTAGTCCCCCTCTGCCCAAACACCGAGTATTTATAAGACCCTCGTAGTCCAGTCTGCAGTGACACCATCCTTTAATACTTTCGCGCCACTTCACTTCCGTCATTACACCAACTTTCGGTATTACTCCATTTTTGATATCCGTTGGCTTGATAATGAATGCTTCTACGTTGACATCAGGTTATACGACTTCCGATTACTACATTAATGAATACTCTGTCCGGTTATTGACTCCTTCCATCATATGGTTACTTTACAATAACAAATACGATTCTAGCACGTGCAAGATATTGCATGGAAAAAGAATATTAAGAAATGAAAGTGCATAGTCAGCAATTCAGTAGTATTTTATATAATAAACTTTTCTCCAAACTTCTTTTGGAGGAATTAACTTTAATTTTATTAACATAATAAACAGAATAAAGACGCAAATAAAGTATACTATACGACTACAAATATCTATAGCAGGTAATGTATTCGGCACCAATTATACCAAATGTATTCGTGTTGGCAAGCGAGTGCTTATTGATTTCATCGCTAACTTATATTTAACCTGCCAGCTAGATTCTGAATTAAATTTGCTTTCATAAATCATAATACGAAAGAAGGAAAGGATGTTTTGGGCCGATCCCAGACATCAAAATCATAGTAAACAACGGAAAGATTGTTGTTTATTTACTTTACAAAATTTACCATGCCAGAAATCAAAGCCGAAGCCTTTACGTTCCAGTGAGCTTGGGCGGCAAGTCCTTGGCCTACTTAACCACTTACACTGTCAAATCATTTAAAAACTAGTTGCATCCGCGAGTTTTTGCATTGAGCATTGCCGAAAAAGTGTCTCGCTTCGTTGGACTCCCAACTACCCTTTTCTAGAAACTACGAATATTATAGTATTTGTTATACTCTTAAATGTTTAATAAGACGTTAATACCCAAAACAGTTCCAAGCATTCTAGTACTTGCAAATGTTCTAAAATCTAAACGATAATCTCTATGAGAACAAACGGAACGGACATTCACGTAGTAATTTAATAAACGATTAAAGCTTTAAGTAAGCTTGTATTACGATATAAGCTATTTCTAAGTTGTTATTTCATCTGTTATTATGACTGTAACAACCTTACAAAGGTTCTTTGTTATTTTAACGTTGAAAACAGTTAATTTAATTACAAAATTACACAAAAGATATTGTTAAACATTTGTCCTACTAGACCCGAGGTAATATTAAGTCCTAAATAATACTTGAATGAATGTAGGATAAACGCTGTTGAAATTAGAGCTTTGAGGAGTATATGTGAGATTAGGTTGAATAGCAAGGAACAGTGTGATAAGGGAATATTGTGGATTGAAAGCAGGTGTTATTTAATAAGAGTATGAAAAGTAATGTTAGAGTGGTTTAATCGTGTAGAGATTATAAATGAAAGTGGAATCACAAAAGAAGTATATGATAACATTGTGAATGATAGAGTTGGTGCCAGTAGCCCACGACGTACCTACCCTGATCAAATAGCAGCAGTGGTAAAGAAATTTCAGGTAAAAAGCACCTCTAAAAATTTGCATGTATGTAGATTGTAGATTAATGAAAGTAGATAAGGCGAAAAATGTTTGTCAGGATCGTTGCAAGTGAATCCATACTCTATTCTTGCAATCATAGGAAACAAGCCTGATAACATGTATATATTTATGACAATTATATGATGGGTGATGGATGTTATCATGGTGGATGGTGTGATGGGTTGAATATTAATCAATGAGGCGGCGTCGGCATTGAAAATCAGCGCTGTGCTGGAAGGAACTCCAACACAGCTTTATGCTGAGTTGCCGACCTCATTTGTAGGAAATGCGGTGTACAACAAATGCAATTTAATCACAAAAATGTATGTATACATTATTTCTACATCCATGTATTGTTGCTTTCCTAGCAAATAAAGTCTTCTTTCTAAATTATTATTTCTTAACCTGTAAATTGACGGTACGTTTTATTTCTAATGTCCTGTTGTTTAAAAAAATCACATACTTTATAATTCTTATATTCATTTTCGAACAAAAGTCGATAGGTACTTTCAATATTAGAAAAAAGTACAGAAACAATATAGGCCTATAAATTTCTGTTGTGTTCTGATCCTTTTTTTAGAGAATGGACAGTTTATCCATCAGCTCTATAGAAAACCAATTAGCGGGTTTCCTAAATTGATATCCAGTGGATGATAAATATATTTTAAATGCTGTTTAAAAATAATGAATAAGCTATTTGACTCATTACAATCACAACGTCGTAACGCAATACACCAGTAGTACTAAATCAAGATGCAGGTTTCATTACGTTGTTGTCCATCGTTTTAAAAACATAGTAATTATACCAATTAAAATAACTAAATGTTTATTGATATAAAAGTAAATGCTAATTAATATAATTTTAATATGATACATTAAAATTATAAAAATATAAAGCCCAAAAACTAAACTAAAACCTGAAACTACTCTTTTGCTACAAATAAAGTAATTAAAATCGCAAATGTTCCTAAGACCCAAGTATGCAGTGTTTTCGTTCTATTGACATATACATGTATGTCTTTCAAGACCACGGGCCATAAAAATGGCCCGGACTTTTGGAGGGCTTGCGTGGGGCCATGGGGAGGCCAACACGTAGAGGCCCCTTGACAAATTTAATGTGAATATGTGGCGTGACACTGACCGGCGATTATCCCTGTCTACACCATACAATAATGCACCCAAGGACAAGCCCCGGCCAGTGTAGGACTATTGTGGGAAATCAAGACAAAAAGTACCGGGCTATTGGGGTGAACTATTAGTGGTACTAGCGGTCTGGGAATATGGGGACTATGGCGTCTGCCCGTCGCAATGTTCGGGGAACATGGAAAAATGGGCAGACGGTGACTCGCCACTCCCTGCATGGGCCCCAAAAAAATGCCATAAAAGGCAGGGGCAACATGGGTATGAGTGGCTAAGGGGTGTAGAGAGGTGGGCTGCAGGTTCACCGAAGCTACTTCCGACATTAGGCCATTTATCACTTCCACCCCTGGAGCTTGAGTCTTAGCTCTAGCGATCTCCACTCCGTGCCGGCTGGCTAAGGCAAGCACGGAGGCGGGGGCCTTGTCTTGGCCCCCGGAGTCAGGTACGAGGTGTCGCCACTCACCTAAGGCTTCGCCACAAAGCCCCCCTGCGGGACCACAAATTGACATTATTATTATAGACATAAAATATGTACTTCTCACTGGCTTTAAAATAATTTCGATCTACCTTTTAAATTATTATCTTTCTAATTCTTTGTTACCGATTACTTAACTTACTAAAATCGTTACACACTCAAGTCGTAGTTCTTAAGTCGCTGGAAGGAACTAACACCTAAGAGACAGGCTTGGACTAGTTTAGGTGTTAGTACCCAAACAGTGTTAAAATTTAAGACAACATGTAAATTTAATTTTGGTGTCAATAGATATTATTATTAAACCAGGCACAAATAAACATAGTTTTCTACCAGGATTAAAACTCATTTGGAATGAAATACAAACTCTGGACATTAATGCTCTACACATTGAAAAAGCCTTTTTATTTATAAAAATCAATGTAAAAACTGAAATCAAAATTAAACTGATAATAATTTATCACTGTCTCAAATAGTACTAATTACTCTAGTTAATTAAATTACTCTTCAATGTAATTAATAACTAATGTGTATCTTTTAGTTTTGAAGTAAATAAAACATACCAATTCTGTTAAATAAATCTCTGCCAAAAATAATTTTCTTAACGACTTGGCTAGGAATTTGGTAAAACTGTAATAAAAATAAAATATGCCTCTCCTTTGCCTCTGACCGACACATATGGAAAGTCAACGTGATATTTTCTAAATATTTGTTCATAAAATAAAATTTCATGAAGAAATCTAATAAGCTTTTTGTTGACCTACTCAAAATATTTGGGTCAGTGGATTACTAGACGGTTGTGAATAATAAGTAATAAATTGTACGTATATTTAGCGTATAGTTTTTTCTCTCCTAATTATTGTATTGCAGGAAGGAGAAAGAGGATTTTTTGGCGGGAACTGAAAGGAGATGTTGTGCTGTGCAGTTTTATTTTCTAAAAATGTTTAAAATTACTCTAAAATGAACAATAGTTGTAGGATATTGATCGTTTTTGAGTAGTAATTATGTGTTTTGTGAGAAATGCGACCTTTTGAGTTGTCACAAGAACTTCGTTGAATGGCATTAGCTGATTACCTACAGTTCAGCTGTGCTTGCTACACATAGGCTTAAGAAAATGAAGAAACTATATTGTAAGCTAAGATCTGGCTTAAAGGCCTAGCTGACAAGCCATAAACCCAAATAATAATAAAAAGATGGAGAAAGATGACATATTAGAGACACTAAACTTGTGTTAAACACTCTCTGCCTGCGGTGCCATAAATCATCGGTGCGCTAGGGAGAGACATGTGGCCATTGTGTCACTTATCAATAACATTACATACATTTGCATAGTATTAACATCGAAACTACACTGGTCCGTCCCTATGCCTCCCATTATGCCTGTAAAGTTGACATAGGGAGAGGTAGACGCTGTCATAATCTGACATTTTTTTGTTCCACG
This sequence comes from Dendrolimus pini, assembly GCA_949752895.1. Lineage (NCBI taxonomy): Eukaryota > Metazoa > Arthropoda > Insecta > Lepidoptera > Lasiocampidae > Dendrolimus > Dendrolimus pini. The sequence goes on from OX457133.1 coordinate 16,558,578, forward strand.
GGCAACGAGTGGTTGACACGAGGTCGACAGTACATTCCCAGCATTTTTTGTTTTGCAAATGTTAATAGGCAATGGTAATGAACGTACCACGTGGATCGTCGTCAGTCTGTTAATTTCCAGCAATAAAAAAATTATAAACAATTTTCTCATCACATATTTTTTGACTGTCCGAAACATTCCATTCCCCTATATGACATCCTTCCTCATAACTGCCCCCGCCCCATCAATGTAAACTTTTTATTAACATTAGCTCATAGTGATTTTGTGTATGTCCTGTGTAAGTTTTTAACGCTTAATAACATCTATGTTTAATGTAGTTAGTTTAACTTTATGTTTGTGTTGTCCACAGATTTGCAAAAACTCGTACAAATCACCGACCAAAACCTTTTTGCGGATTGCATAGAATAAAGCACCTGTCTTTTCTACTTTGAAATTGGCAAAATCAATGCCCAAGGCGTTGCAGCCATAGCATTAAAAAAAAAAAAAAAAAAAACAATTTTCGCCGGAACTATTTTTTTATCTCTATAACGTCGATATTATTCCGATTTTCTCACTCCATAGTTAATTTAGTCAGGAAGTTAGTAACATTTCAATATTTTATTTTAAACGGAAGCCAAACAGTTTATAGCTAAATACAATACTCGTGGCTTAAGCTTAGTTGTGCATTTATGTCATTACATGCGTATATGATATACGTCAAACTGCTAGCGGTACCAAAGGTGAAGTCCGGAAAGTGCGCAGTAGAGAGATGGCGTGTAAAGGACCCGCTGTGCCACAAGCCATAACGCTACACTATCTGTATGCACTTACACAAATGCGAAGCTGAACTTACTCCTCGAGGGCTATAGATATTATCAAAATATCAATAATTATTTAATTGTTTATAATGTTACGAGTTACAGGACTTGAATTAAAATGGCGTTTGAATTACTATAGAATTTATTAGAACTATACAAACACGTATAACAGAGGTATAACTAACTGGACGCAACCAGTACAAACGTGATGCACGATTCAATAACACGTGCAAAGTCCGTCACTATATAGCATATCGAATGTACACACGTCTTGTCCCGCTGTGCCTATCGCTAGACAGCCTCACCCCTCCGTTCGGGCATTCCTTTATACTAAGCTATACAATATGTCTCGACAAAATACTCGATCGCGTAACGATAATTACCAAGAATCACACCTGACTAATGTCCACCATAAAGGATTACAAATACACAGTAGGTTGTTTTTCTGTTTACAAATTTTAAACACAAAGTAAACAAAAGAAGTCCAAATTCCGAAAAGGAAATTAACTACATGTGTCAATTAGTCTTCGTAGGTCGTAACAATAATATATCTTCCAAGGTATAGAATACACGAAAATATAATCGAAGTTTCGCGTTAAAAAAGCCCCTGGCACAGTTAGTTCATAATACATATATCAAATTCAAACAACACAAACAATGAAGCGGAACACAAGCGAAACTTGCGAGTTTCCAACTTACTAATAGGCGTTTCGGAGTTGAATATATTGAATTGGAAATTGGCGAAAATTATTTGATGACCCATTTGGCTTAAAGCCTGGGCCTGCTTGTGTTGGGCCTCGACCGAATTTACGGCTACTCGTGTTCTATTTAAGTTTTCTTTATTTTGTACTGGATTGGGTTCTACAATTTGTTCAATTGTTTATTTTATTTTATTTATTACATGAGTTCAGCAGACAAGCAGACGGTCCACCTGATGGATAGTGGTTACAATCACCTATAGACATTTGCAACACCAAACGTGCTACAAATGCGCTGGTGCTCTCTTAAGATATATTGGAACCAGATCTGATCTGAATAATATTTCGTCCTCCCAATTAAAATTTTCTTTTCTACCATGCGAGAAAATTCCGTACTTTAATATTATAAAAATATTATGTATGTTTTGTATTAAGTTTTAAAGTGTTGTGCACCTTAATTTTTTTTGTGAATAAATTATATTAATGTTAATATATATGTGTTTTTTATATGTTAGTGGTTTTTTAGTAAATAAGATTTAAAAAAAAATATACCTGAGCGAGCTTTTGAGATATGGAGTGTTTTGATTTAATGTTTTCTTTAGCGTTATATAGCCAACTCAACGATCCTGGCTTCTGTGATGAGGGTGTTCTACTGAATATCCACTATACACCGAGTCGCACAATACCTTACTATTTGCTATAAGTGTAAATATTACTATATATCGAGGGCTTCATAACGTATAGATGTATACGCAAAAATGCCATTTTTAGAATTTAGAAAGTTTTACCAGTATGCAAATATACCTAAAAAGAAGGATATTCCAAATTTCAGCATTATACAATCAACTAGTTTTGTTTTATTCGAAATTTTGTCCCTTGTGTAAAACTGCACTTTTTCTGTACGCCCATTTGTTTTATGAAGCTCTCGATATGTACTACTTTTAGGCAGTAAAGTCTGCTCAAAGCATTTTTACCTTGATATAAAAAGTTGACTAAGAGGCATGTTGTAATAAAATAATATTCAAGATTCCATCCTAACAACTTCTGTTCACATAAATCACACGGAAACTCACGTTCGTTGATATTATGAAAGTTATAACATTAGAGTGGAACTTTCCTAAAGTTTTCGCCTTTTGCATACTTTCTCGTTATTTTGAACAATAACCGAATTTACTTCGGAGGCGTCTCTTAGGGAATTCATTAAAACATTTTTAGGGGCTTTTATTGCAAATCGTTACTATTATAACAATGTGGAAGAAAAATCGGTCAAGTGTATATCATTTCACGCACAATAAAGAGTTTCATTTAGATTACCAACGTCCACTACTTTTCTATTTGACTACAAAATCCATTAAAAATTACTCTAAGTTCTTGTCAACGTGGCAAGCTTCTGGTATAGGACACAATATTTGTAGATACATTTGCTGCATCCTATCGAATAAATACGGCTAGATCAGCCAGTTCAGCGGCAGCAACAGTTGAATACAATTATTCAAGTAACGAAAATATACAACTCCCAGTGTAATCAATCAGAAGGCTGGTGCTTACCTCGGGCAACGAATCAGTATGGCGATTCAGCGAGGAAACGTAGCCAGCCTTCTGGGCACCTTACCCATAGAAGACAGTGATCTAGGCTCAGTATTCTACTTATTTGAGGGACTATGGATAGAATACAATACAAATAAGTTAAGGTCTCTTTTATTGTATTCGATTATATAGATATAAAAAAATCTAATGTATTTAAAGTTTTTGGCCTGAATATTATAATTAATAGAAAATTTAGATGAATTTACCCTCTTACCAATACGAACTGGAGTGATGTTTTCAATTTGCTCAAATCAATAGACACAATTAATTCAATAGATCAATTAATAAATACAAAGTGATTAATGTTTATTAACGTAGAGTATAACATAAATTCGATTTTATAAAAGGAGCGCAATATATTGAATTTATTACGAAGTAAAAGCATTAGTCTGTATAAACTGTTTGTTTGTATTTGTTTTTTATTACATATCAAAATTTATTGATCGATACTTAAGAACTAGAAACTATCGGCGTGAAACGGTAGCTTTGGGCTACTCCTGTTTTGTACGATAAATGAGAATTCCGACGGCCAACTTTCCTCGCTATCCCTTTTTTCATTTTGATAGACGCAGGGAATGTCATTTCTTGGGACACTCGGGACCAGGGGGATAGACTACACTGAGGGATGTGTGGCATTCCCAAACGTGGCCTCCGAGCGAAGACGCGGAGATGTCGGCTGTCAGACTACCCACTAAACCTAACCGGCGCCCCTCTCCTGCCTCCTCCTCCTATTCCACAGGAACTGGACCAAAAGTACTACATCTGTGACACCCCGATGCCTTTCTCACTGCTCCGTGGAGGGTGCCCTCTTCACCAACAGGGGGGGGCGAGTTCGCCGAATTGCCATTAGCCCTTCTACTTATCCTATCTTCCCTATCTCATCCCCTGTACCCCGTCCTTCCTATTCCATCCTAGAGGCTGAAAACTTTACATTTTACGGTATTCACAGTTGAAAAGGTAATAAATAGGAATAAAATCTATATTATAGGATCATACAGGAGTGTGTTAAATTATTTATGTAAATAATTTAACACACTGTATGCATTAGTAATAAGTTAATAAAACGTAGTTACAGTTTTTAGGATTGAATTAAGTTTTCTAAGCATGTAGATAGTAAGTAAGATAAATATGTAGTAGAAAAATAGTTTTTATTGTATCCTGTAGTAAAGTAAGAAATGTATTAGGAATAAGAAAACATAATAGACTAAGAAACAAATGTAGAGTTTTGAAAACGAAAAGAGAAAAAAGGCCCTCTTCCCTGCTCTAAGGAAGAGAAGGGAAGAGGGCCTTTATAGAGGCAATATGTATTAAAACCGCTTGAAAACGCGTTGGGAGCGCCCCTGGTGTTGCATACTTGTAGAGGAGACGTTAAACGCTTTCCATTAAATGGAATGTCCATGTTTGTCAGTTGACTACAATTATTAAAATATTAGTATTTACTAATATTAACAGAAGAGTAATAAATTAATATAAAAAAAACATTTTCAATTCAATTCAATTTAGTCAATCCGATAAATGGGTACATAGAAAGGTATCAAATTAAATACAGTATACAGTTTTCTAAATTGCGCCTTTCAGCTACATTTGTTATAATAAACAGGCTTTTTAAATTACCTTAAAAAAGAAAGAGATAACCTTTGAAGAATTCGTATGTATGTTTTTTACAATTTTCTAACTATAAAAGCTAGTCGAGATATTTTACTGTGTAAAAGAGACCTTTCGTCCGTCACTCGTAGCTGGCGGACATCCTCGAAATCCGTGACCCGTGGCCGGCGGAGGTTAAGAGTCGTAGGGGACAGGCTGCTTAAAAGTAGTAATTGTAAGCAGCTGATTTTAGGGAATCGCTTAATGGAATTGACATGTGTAAGGATCTTTTTATTCCGAAGCTTGTAAAAAGGTAGAACACCTAACGACCTAACCTAACGGAAGCTGGTTATATGAATCTGCGATCAAAGCTGTTTTAAGCCTTCAGTGCACGTTAGAAGAGCTGCCTAAGCGATTTTACCATCAAAAACGTAGTAAATTTTCTAAATACTTGCCATCTTCTTTTTCTTCTGTTTGAACTTGACGACATAGCGCCTATTTTGCGTGCGAGGATAGATGAGGGTTTTACTCCATCCAGCCCAGCTCCTCCAGGAAGTCTACCAGTTTCTTGACGTTGCTGAAGACTTCTCGGAGGCTACCTGGGGCGTCCAGATACTTCGTCATGTATTGGGCCACCTCTCCGCATTCAAGCAGGACATGGGCGGCTTTTTCTTCTGCCTCCAGGCATGCTCTGCACAGGGGGCTGTCGGTGACACCGATACTGAAAAGATGTCTGTTAAAATTCCCATGTCCGGTGGCCGCACTAATAACTAGTCTCAGCCGGCACCGACTGAGTCTTAAGATATTTCTGGAGAAACGCAGGTTTGCTCGAGGTATTGCCAGCTTGGCTTGCCGGTAATCCTCCAGGTTGTCCCAAAGTTGTTGATGTGGTGCTCTTATACTTTACATCATTTAGTTTCACAGTTGCGTGTAGAAATTAACCAACAAACAAATTTCAAGAATATAAACTAACACGTTCCATGGTAAACCCTTTAAATTTCAACTCCCCGCCCTTACCTACCTTCTTTACCCCGAACGCGCGTCTAACAAATCGCGTCTATTTATTGCGGAACAAGTTTCTCTATCAGCAATTTGCTAAAACCATTACATGGATAATAGATTCAACTCTGCCTAAATAACAATATCCTACCTACTTCAGATTAATTCTGGTCTACGAGCCTTGAGGTACAGTTAATAACTTTCACGCTACATTTAACATTTCAACAGTTTGAGTTCTGAAAAAGGGTTTCGTTTTTGATTTTAAAGGGATGTTTATAAGGGTATGCATACTAAGAGGTCTAATATTACCGTAAGTTTAAGAATGGCTTCAGTCATACAGACAAAGAAAGAAAAAGAAAGAAAACGTTTGCAAATAAACGCCACATAGACAAATTATAAAATCGGCGAGATAAAAATATGTTGTAGTTGCCGCTATTCAATAAACGATGTTGGCACTCAGTATATTTGCCGTGTAAAAAGATACAGACCTTAGCTCATAGCTATATGTGCAATTATAATCGTTTGGATTAATATATATATAATATATGTATGTAAATTATTATTACACTGTTTTAAAATTATGTAAGTTGCATTAAAGTAAACAGTATTGGTTGTTTGGGTTGATTCTGGTTGGATGGAGGCTGGAACTGAAAATCAGCGCTGTGTTAGCTCCTAACACAGCATAATGCCGAGTTTCCAGCCTCATTGCCATGAATTTTATGTACATATATACATACATATATAACTTCACGCCAGGTCCCTTGCGGGGTAGGCACGAACATCAGAGCGCCATACAGGTTTATTCTTACACACCTCACTTGCTTCTTTGACATTCATAGTTCTTGTCATGCACGCTCGTCTGTTCTTAAGGCTCCTGACATCACCTTCTGTTAATACACGATCAATTTGATCATGGAAGGTGTGACGTGGCCTTCCGCGACTTCTGCATCCATCCACTTTTGCATTGTATATCTGTTTAGTCATTCTTTCATCATACATTCTTTCCACATGCCCGAACCATCGGAGCATTCCTTTCCTTACCTTCACCCCGACACTCTCTTTCAGACCAACTCTCTTTCTTACTTCGGTATTACGAACGCGGTCCGCGAGTGTCACTCCGCAGATTGCGCAGTGCTCGCACCTCGACCGCGTTTACTCTACTTTCATGCTCTCTATTCCATACCCAACTCTCACTTCCATACGTGAGCGTAGGTACCAGCACCGCGTTGTGTATGGCAAGCTGGGCTTTCTGGCTGAGGTTCTTAGCGCCAAGAAGTTTACCTAACGCTCCATTCACACTATTCCCTAAATTTACTCTTCTTTCTATGTCAGCGGTGTACCTTCCATCCCTGCTAAAAGCACATCCAAGATATACAAACTCATTCACTTGTTCCAGCATAACATCATCTACCATTATCCTTGCATTCGTTCTGGTGTCTTCTCTTTCAAACACCTTTGTTTTCTTCGCATTCAAATGTAAGCCTCTCGTCTGACAGTCGTCTTTCATCATTGTGACTAGTGTTTGCAGTTCTGATGGCGATTCGGCTAAAAGCACGGCATCATCCGCATAAAGCAAAGTGCTAACAACTAGATCACCCATCCGCACCCCAACATCCATCAATCTTAATCTCTGGAGACAATTGTCCAGATATAGGATGAACAGCAAAGCCGACAGCACGCAGCCCTGCCGGACGCCAATATTGACGTCAAACAATACATACATTTCTGAAACTATCAATTCGTTAGTAAAAATCCCTGTGTTTTATATGTGTGCATTTATTTGTGACAATAAATATTTTTTTTCTTTACAATGTTATCTTTATATAAAAAATTCTTTTGTGCATGTGTTTGGACCGATTTTGGTGAAATTATTTGTGTATGTTTGAATGTGTCCCCGGATAGCTTAGATTCGCAATTGGAACCGGTAGACGGCTCTGTGATCCAGTTCCAGGACTTTGATGAAATTTTTATATCAGCTCGAGTGGGTCCCAGGATGGTTTGGATTCACAATTGAAGCCGGTAGGTGGCGATGCCATCGGGTTTCAGTTTTTTTGTTATTTTTTCAGGGCACGCTAACATCTGCCGGGCCCAATAATACTTATATATTTACTTGACCCCACTGCAATGCATTTGATATCAATATATATCAACACACAGCACCAAATACTGGAGCCTAGGGTAGTTAACATTTTGATGTTGGTTCTTATAAATCGTAAGTGCGCACTTATGGTCGGTTTCTGTATTTTACAAACCATTCATTTGACTGACCATCAGTCGAAATTTGACATAAGCTCCATAAAAATAATTTCAAAATTCAGGAGCGATAGTAAAGATAGGCAAGTGAATAGTAAGGTATAGGAACCGGTAATAAAAAAGGAATTTTGGAAATTCTATCCCTAAGGTGGTGAAAAAGGAGCTACCTTTAAACTTATGTTGACTTCTTAGAGTTTGATTATTTTTAATCTACACGAACGAGGTTGAGGGCAACAGCTAGTATACTGGTACATATTTTTATGACTTCAACAGTATTGCAGTATCATGAATATTTGCACCATAAATTACACTCCTGAAACTTCATCATAGTGCGAACAATGCCTCGCTTAATCTCAGTTCCACACGAACTAATGAGCTGACGAGGCGATGTGCAAACAGCTGTGATTAGCACTTATGACTTGGTGTAGATTGTTGGTGAAACTAGGTGGTACATCGCTACTGGAATATTACATTAATATACTTATGTTTCGAACAATACAGCTTTGCGGCGGTGGTAGCTATCTTGTTAGGATGGAACTGGCAAGTTTGGTGGGGATCAAAAATATGTTTAAACTAGCTGGAATTAAAATTTAGAATCTCATTTCACACACAACACACAATTAATGATGACTTGGGCCGCATACTTGATTGGAGTCGAACACACGGACTAAAAGTGAATCCTAGTAAAACCCAGGCCATCATAATTGGGAGTTCACGTATGATCTCAAAGATAAACTGGTCTTTAGTGCCGGACTTGTTATTTGATGGGACGGGTCTTCATATTAGCGATAAAGTAAAAAATCTGGGCGTAATCATCGATAGAGAACTGTCTTGGTGGCCTCACATCACAGAACTCAGTCGTAGGGTCTTTGCTTCTTCTGCATCGCTTAGAAGGTTAAAATACGTTCTACCGACCGCTACCAAGGTTACACTTGCTCAATCGCTTTTACTGTCGATTCTTGACTATGCGGACGCCTGCTATCTTGACCTTACCGTAGAACAACTCTTCACTTCACTTCAAAATTTTTGCATCAGGTTCATATTTGGTTTGAAGAAATATAACCATGTCTCTGAATATCGCAAAAAGCTCAAGTGGTTGTCAATCTCACTTCGCCGGAATGCTCATCTTCTCAATCTACTGTATAGTATATTATTTATTCCTTCTACCCCTTGCTAAGGAAAGTTTTGATTTCCTCCATACATCTCACACCCTTAATTTGCGCTCTTCTCATAATCTTACCTTAAAAACACCTGCACACGTTTCTACTTTCTATACCAAATCCTTTGCTGTGCAGGCTGTTCGGCTGTGGAATTCATTGCCCGAATACGTGAGACAGGCAAAGTCACTCGCCATTTTTAAAAAACTGGTACGGGAATATTATCTCACTTTATAATAAATATTTAATATGATATTACATGTACGTTGTTAGTGTATTAGTATATTAATATTACATATATTAGTAGGTATATATAATATTAATATATTTTGTATTAGTACTATTATTAATATTGTATAGCTACTGTCATTGCTATATACATATTAATGAGCTATATATTGGTATATATATAATATTAATATGTGTTATTGATTATTCTCCTTTTTTTTTTTATTTTAGGTATATGTACTGTGTGATTATTTATATATCCTGTTATATGTGTATTTAATTAGCAGACCACCGTCCTACACTTGCGAATTTCCTGTTCATAAAATCCACAGCCCGGGTTGTCTGGAAGAGATCGCTCTAAAGCGATAAGGCCGCCCATTGCTCCTACTTTTACTGTTTAATGATACTAATGTAAATTGTTTATACTATGTGTATGTGGTGAACATTAAAGTGTTTTCTATTCTATTCTATTCTATTAAATATTGTCTTATTATTATAATATAGTTTACAATATAAAAATCATTTGACATGGAGGAGTAAAGAAAGTAGGGATATCTGATAAGATAGATACTTAAAACAGTAACAGTGAATACAGAATATCCTATGAAAAAGTACGATCATGGCATATTTTAGAACTATAGATAGATAACACTTTATTATATATCAATATAAAAATGAACTTAAGACTAAAATGATAAAATATCTAGTTATGTACAAAGGGCGGTGTTATCGCTAAAAATCGATCTCTTTCAGAAAACCCCAGAACTAAGAAGGACTAACTTGAGAACTATGGTCTTGTCAATAGCTTTTATGGTTACCTTTTTATGTTTTCTTGTAGAAGATATACGGGTAGACAGCCCACTGATACCATTTACAATAGCGACTGTATTGGAATCGACGCGTCGATTACCTCGTTGAGACTAACTATGTACATCACTTGTGAATATCCCTATATTGGAGCATATTGGGAAAACTGCGGAATGGAGTTAGTTTATTCTACAACTTACATACGTATAGCATGATGCAACGGTGGATGATTTCCAAGTATCCAGGAAGTGTTGTTAAATTCCCAATCGCCAGAAATCTCATAATATGTACGAACACCAATCTTACCAAGCCTTTAGACCGCCAACCTTACCAAGAAGACCTTTAACAATCTCAATTATTAGCTATATATTCTCTCTCATCCTTACATAATAACACACCTACCTTATTTACTTGATATATATGTCCAAATGTCTATACTGAGCGCGTAAGAACATTAAAAGGATTCTTAGAAAATCAACATCGACAGTAAACAACTTGAAGGCGTAACAAGGGAATACAATTCATTTTAATTGGGCGGTAAGGGTATACAAGTCAGTAAATATACTTACTTGTGGGCGAACCACCCGTACTTATGACTGAGTTATAATTTGAAGAAGGGTCATTGATACTTTTCCGTGCTAAACACTACGGTACACGCGCCTCTGAAACGTGCATGAGTGCTCGCGCGGGCTACACTCGTAGCCCATTTTAAATTGAAATATACTGAAAGATAATCGTTTATTTTTTAATAAGACACAGTTATTATAATCAATGACTTTTATTAAGTAAACAGTAACAAAAAAAACATCGTTTCTTTCTTATACTTAAAAGTATTAGCAAAAATTCAGACTTCGCAAAAAATCACATAATTTTTACTTATATGATCAATCACTTTTTGGTCTTTCTTACTTACATTTTTTTAATTTTCGTTACACGAAGGACAAATTAAACTTTGATGATCATTACATATACGCCTATAGCATTTCGATCAAGTTTTCCTTGTGCTGCGATCAATTCTGCAAGTGGCATACTATCGTCCGAATCACTGTGGTTTTGTTCAGATCATCACTCTGATCTTCTTGCTCGGTCTCAGTGTCGTGAGGAGAAGGAGCGACAACCAATCGGAGCTTAGCGAGAGACTCGATTTTAAATCATTCGATTTCAAGAAGTTATGAACAAAAACAATACCCTGGGCTACATATGTAGCCCGCGCGTGTACGCTAATGATAAAATTGTGTGGCAAGGAACGACAAATTTAATGATTTCCCTTTAGTTAATTATTTAACTCTTAAAGTTGATATAAATTATGTGTTAATTTGTTATTTTTTTATTGAATGAGTGCAGCAATAATTGAATAATAATAATTGAATTATATGTCAATTAAATGTTAATTGGATTATGTGTTCATTAAACTTTAATTGGTTAATTGATTGTTCATAACACGTAGTCGTTGCAGCCTAAAACAGAGATGGATAGATAATGTCTGTAAAGGATGACGGTCATACTTTTGGTGTGATAATGGACGTGTGCCAGAATAGAGGAATATGGGCGAAAAAAATATATTGTGCCGACCTCAAATGATTGGAATAAGGTAAGGCCTATACAGACTGTACGGGCATAAGCACGGGTACTGCAGTATAATTACACATATACATAACTTCACGCCAGTTCCTTGCGGGGTAAGCACGAACAACAGAGCGCCATTTAGGCTTATTCTTACACACCTTACTTGCTTCTTTGACATTCATAGCTCTTGTCATGCACGCTCGCCTGTTCTTAAGGCTCCTGACATCAGTAATAACGGACAGTATAATTACGCATTCGCATTAACATGGACGGCCTCTGTGGTTATTCCTTTACCTGCCGAGTTCACTGGAGCGCGGCGACTTCGGGTCTGATTGATTCCTGACATGGTAAATTTCGTGGATTTTCCGTTTTTGATATGGCCCCGGAGTGGTCCGTTATAAATTGCCCATAACACAAGCGTAACTAGCTTACCTTAGGAATATATAATTGTATGTTTGCCTGCTGATTAATATTATTTAATTAACGTCTATGCTCATGGTTTTGTTTAATGTATTATACAATATGCTTGGGCAAGAAGATATCATCATTCAAGTGTTTATTTCTGATTTGGTAAATAAAATGAATATAATGTATAGTAAGTAGTTTGGTTGTACTTTGTAGCAGCGTGAAGTGTTATAATACTTCAGAGTAGTATTCACTATCGAGTGCGGATGTGAACTGAAGCATAGATAATACTATGATCTGAAGTGAGCCGATTCATTTTGGAAATGGTAACCCGTATATACAAAAGTAGGCAGCTCCCATGACCTCCTTCGTCTTTTTGTAAATATGGCTTGACGTGATTATTGTATTTATTCATAAATATTTAAGTTTTAATTAAAGTGTACTAAGAGTTTAGTGGGAAATTTAGTGATGGAGGAGTTCAGTGTAATTTAAGAGGAGATCCAGAAGCGAGCTACGCGGTAAATTCGGAGGTGAACACTGCAGCAGCAGAAGGTCGTCTTCACAATATCAGCAACGATATTGTGAGTAGTTTACTCATCGTCGGTGTCGTTAGTTCTGCGTGAACGGACAACCTTGCAGGAAAGAATCGCGTATGGCTGTGTAAGACAATAAAAGCGTTTAATTGAAAAAAATACTAGTGTTTTATTCCAGTCTTAAGTGTGTAGCTCTACTCGCAAGTAATAGTATGTATAGGTAGTGTAACTATTCGTTAATGGCGGAAGATATAATACAACTGTACTGTATAACATCAATCTTCAACCGCCTTGAAATTATTGGCAACCGAACAGCTATGCGAAAACAAATGACCACCGTCCATCCTCCATCTCGCAAGTTACAGCGTTAAATGAAGTTTATTGATGCGTCTCCGGCCTTATAAATAAGCGGTTGGAGCATAACCCGGTTTCCTTTACTAATTTGATATTACCGGAGGGCACAATATTTCAACCCCTTTTAGAGATGATCTGAAATTGTCCGTCTATTCCAACATTGAGGGCTATTTATCGTCGTTAATTCACTTACTTAGGTTTATAATGAAGGATAACGTAGTAAAGTAGAGTTGTAGATAAAACTTTATTGTTTACTAAATAAACAATAAAACAAAATGTACGAGCACAATATTGTCATAGCAAAAACAATAGGCGGTTAACGTTATTGCTCAAAGAAATCCTTTTTAGATGTAGGTTTATAGGTTAAAACACATACTTAAATCTTCTTATATATAAAAATAAATGTTTCTCTGTATGTCCTTTTTAGAATCGTAAACTGTACATTTGATCATGTGATGATCTTTAGCAAAGTTGTTGTGCATGAGCCAAAGAAGGTTTCTGAGTTGGTTCAAAAATGGACCCGGTAAATGGCGCTCCTGTCGGCATATCGATTGAAGGTTTTCCGGGCAGGACGACGTCTGCCGGGACAGCTAGTTACTTTATAAATTAAATACATATACTTAAACAACTTTATATATTAAATACCTGTACTTAAACTACTTTATTGGCGCCGTCTTGGGGAGGCCTACGTTCAGCAGTGGACTCCGAATGGCTAACGACGAAACTACATTATAATTTAAAGATAAAGGTATATAATTACAAGCTTTTATTTAACTTGCAATGGTTGCACCTATGTATGTCTGTAAGTTCGGATGGAATCTTGCAAGTTAAATTTGGCCAACTTGCCGATTTCCGATTGAGCTGATTTTGCACGGATATGTATATCGCATGACAATGCAATAATATGGTACCATGAAGCTGATCTGAGGATGGATTCGGAAGGTGGCCATAGGAACTCCTATACTACACAAGATAGACCACTCTGCTGCTACATGATATCCAGGATCTTAAAAGCTTGTATTTAAAAACCTTTTTAAAAAATAATTTATTTTTATGAATTACTAGAGTTTACCCCACGGCTCTGCCGTAGTGCTAGTGCGTACCTCTTATTTAAACAGCCGGCGCTAAAAAAGGTTAAATTGTTATATATTTTTATATTGGTGCTAATTGCCCTCATAAGATTTACTTTTTATTTATTTATTTATATCGCAAACTATCCCATCTCCCGGGATGAAAAGTATCTATGTCCATTTTCGGTATTCAGACAGACAGATCGAGTTACTATCGCACTTTTTTTTATAGATTATGAATTTTTATATCTATAAACTTGAGAAACGATTAGTCTCTCACACAAACTTTCATCTATTTTAGTTTTGTTTTTGCGATAAAAAGTATGACCAAAATGGTCAAAATGACCGAATTGGCCAAAATGACCGACATGGCCAAAATGACCAAAAAGGCTAAAATGGCCAAAATTACTGAAATAGCAAAAATGACCAAAAAGGCCAAAATGGTCAAAATGACCAAAAAGGCCGGAATGACCGACATGGCCAAAATGACGGAATAGACAAAAACGACCAAAAAGGCCAAAATAATCAAAATGATCAAAATGACCAAAAAGGCCAAAAAGGCCAAAATGACCGACATGGCCAAAATGACCAAAAAGGCCACAGTGACTGACATGGCCAAAATGACGGAATAGGCAAAAACGACCAAAAAGGCCAAAATGACCAAAAATGCCAAAATGATCAAAATGGTCAAAATGACCAAAAAGGCCAAAATGGTCAAAATGACCAAAAAGGCCGGAATGACCGACATGGCCAAAATGACGGAATAGACAAAAACGACCAAAAAGGCCAAAATAATCAAAATGATCAAAATGACCAAAAAGGCCAAAATGACCGACATGGCCAAAATGACCAAAAAGGCCACAGTGACTGACATGGCCAAAATGACGGAATAGGCAAAAACGACCAAAAAGGCCAAAATGACCAAAAATGCCAAAATGATCAAAATGGTCAAAATGACCAAAAAGGCCAAAATGACCGACATAGCCAAAATGACCAAAAAGGCCACAGTGACCGACATGACCAAAAAGGCCAAAATTACCAAAAAGGCCAAAATAACCAACATGGCCAAAAATGTCAAAATTACCGAAAAGGCCAAAATGAAAAGTATACCTTGTCCACCCTCGGTATTTAATTTACATATGTACCGAATTTCAGCCAAATCGGCCCATTAGTTCTTCCGTAAAAGCATAACAAACAGAAAGACAAATATATTTTTATCCCGGAAACTATCCCATTTTTCGGGATAAAAAGTATCCTATGTTCATTCTCGGCATCGAAAATATATATAAACTGAGTTTCATTTGGCTGAAAGTAGTAGTTTTTACGTGAAAAAAATAAAAACTTCGTTTAAAAAAACCGACTTCAAAAACTAAAAAACTAAAATGTATAAAATAACTTATTTCTCAAGCTATTATTATTAATATATATTATCTAAAACATCTTAAAGTCTGTGCTTAGTAATTTTCAAAATATAGTAATTTTTATGTTTTGCTTTGCACCGACTTCAAGATGTTTTAGATAATATATATTAATAATAATAGCTTTAGAAATAAGTTATTTTATATGTTTTAGTTTTTTAGTTTTTGAAGTCGGTTTTTTAAACGAAGTTTTAATTTTTTATTTGTTACTTTTTAGTGTCTAGCTATTTATGGGTGGACCTACGAGTGGTGCCGCGCTTCTTAAAAAATATAGGTCCCACGAACCGGAAACAAAAAAATGTTCGTAAAATGAAAACTACTGGGCCAAACTATGTCAAATTTTTAGGGGACCAATTAGAAGCTATTCCGCGTCGAACAAAAAAAGAATCACGTAAATCGAATCATAAATCTCAGAGTAATCGGTGTACATATGGAACGGAGTGAAAATTATTTTCATGAAAATTTTTCATAAAATGAAAACTACTGGGCCAAACTATGTAAAATTTTTAGGGGACCAATTAGAAGCTATTCCGCGTCAAACAAAAAAAGAATCACGTAAATCGGATCATAAATCACGGAGTAATCGGCGAACATACATAAAAAAAAGCAAAAAAAAAAAAACAAAGATCCCGACGAATTGAGAACCTCCTCCTTTTTTCGAAGTCGGTTAAAAACGGAACAGACAGACACACAGACAGACAGAGTTACTTTCACATTTATAATATTAATAGGGATAGGATTATAAAATTAGGCATAATTATTTAAGGAAAAATTTTAAAACTTCGTTTAAAAAAACCGACTTCAAAAACTAAAAAACTAAAATGTATAAAATAACGTATTTCTAAAGCTATTATTATTAATATATATTATCTAAAACATCTTAAAGTCGGTGCTTAGTAATTTTCAAAATATAGTAATTTTTATGTTTTACTTTGCACTGACTTCAAGATGTTTTAGATAATATATATTAATAATAATAGCTTTAGAAATACGTTATTTTATACATTTTAGTTTTTTAGTTTTTGAAGTCGGTTTTTTTAAACGAAGTTTTAAAATTTTATTTGTTACTTTTTAGTGTCTAGCTATGTATGGGTGGACTTACGAATGGTGCCGCGCTTCTTAAAAAATATAGGTCCCAACAACCGGGAACAAAAAAATGTTCGTAAAATAAAAACTACTGGGCCGAACGATGTCAAATTTTTAGGGGACCACATGGCAGCTATTCCGCGTCGAACAAAAAAAGAATCACGTAAATCGGATCATAAATCACGGAGTAATCGGCGAACATATGGAACGGAGTGAAAATTATTTCCATGAAAAATGTTCATAAAATGAAAACTACTGGGCCAAACTATGTAAAATTTTTAGGGGACCAATTGGAAGCTATTCCGCGTCGAACAAAAAAAGAATCACGTAAATCGGATCATAAATCACGGAGTAATCGGCGAATATACATAAAAAAAAGCAAAAAAAAAAAAAAAAAAGATCCCGACGAATTGAGAACCTCCTCCTTTTTTCGAAGTCGGTTAAAAAGTAGTGTTTTGTTTAATAACGTAATGTAATGAATTATTTGGTGTGAAATACAATATATTGGATTGTTTTTCTGGTTTAACTTATTTAGTTATGCTGT
Source organism: Dendrolimus pini (assembly GCA_949752895.1). NCBI lineage: Eukaryota > Metazoa > Arthropoda > Insecta > Lepidoptera > Lasiocampidae > Dendrolimus > Dendrolimus pini. Next base: position 16,575,664 of record OX457133.1, read on the forward strand.
TTCAACTCAATCGATATTTACAACGATGGATTTACACGTGAGTGTCCTCTTGTTAAATGCAGATTCATATACTATATATTTATGATATACAATTATGTAATTTACATATATCAGTTATGAAAATTATACCTAAATATGTAGTATATATCAGATATAATAATATAAAAAAACTGGATATGACATTAACAGTCTTAAAGATTATTTCCAGTTGTTGGCTGATTCAGTCTAAAATAGACATAAGTATAATAAGATGCTTTAAATAAAAAAAAGTAAAAAAACGGTTTTTGACAATTGCTATCTAGTTGTTAAAAGTTATTTTTAGATTTTTTTACTAGACGACTGTAATTTCTAGTGTTATTGAAGTGGAAACGGAGTACTAAATTTTATAATATTGTGCACATTCAAAAGTCGAGATTCAGACCAACTGGTGTAAAAAAAAACAAATATAGGGGTAGGTAGTTTTGTAGGAAGCTCGGTAATCTTAGGAAATAAAACGTGAATTGAATTTATTAATTTCTCCGATACACTTGATCGTTTCATTTACTGCTAGTTTCAAACGATGATTGACGCAGTTCCACACTATTATGGATGGATACTTATCTCGCATAAGTTTCGACTCCATTCGACTCCATCCACAACTCCATTCAATAAACCAAGCATAACAGCAGCACTATCACAGGAAAGAGAAATTAAATGAAAGATCATTTAAATGATACTGCTTGGTCATTTCATAAAACTGAAGACTGAAATTTCCTTTAAAGGTACTCCTACGTACACGTACTTAGTACGTGCTCCCACAATGCAAGTCCTGCATATATGTATACATAAGTACAATACGTCTCCTAAAGATTGTTTAAATACCCGAGGTGTATTGTTTTATTTCAAGGTAACTTCGCCCCGTGAGACTGCTGATTGTGCGCACGATCGATGGCCTTCTCGAACGTGTTTCGATAATATTACAATTTACACGCAATCCATTTATAGAAAAGTTAGAATCACTCACAAATACCATTCTCATTTTTTCTTTGTTTAATCATGTCTAATAGCATTTCACAAATCTACAAAACATTCGATGACATATAACAATATAACATATTGTTACATGTCGACAAAAGCAAATGCACACCTGCCTGCCATTAAGAACAGTTAATATACCTTCCCGCATTTGGACTTCTTTTGTTTACTTTGTGTTTAAAAATTGTAATTAAGAAAAATAGTCTATTGTGTATTGTAATCTTTTATGGCAGTCATTAGACAGGTGTGTCGAACTAATTCTTGGTAATTCTTGTTTTGCGTCGAGACATATTGTATTTGTACAGGATAAAAGGAATCCCCGAATGGTGGGGTGAGCCAGCGATGATTACAATACGAACAAGACGTGTGTAGTACATTCGATAAACTATATAGTGACGGACTGCGCGTGTTATTGAATTGTGTAGTTTGTACTGGTTGTGTCCAGTTATATTTGTGTTATACATATTGTTCTAATAAATTCTATAGTAATTCCAACGGCATTTTAATTCGAGTTCCGCACTCGTAACAATATGGACAGAAAGTTATCGAGATTCGGACCGAAATGTGTTTGCTAGGTCAGCTAAATGCGCTTTTAATTGCCTAATGAGACGTGTTTGACTTTAAAAAAAAACAACAAAATGTAGGAAACTATTTCTCCGTGTTGACAACATTTTCATAAACTGTGACATGACAAATTATTGAAATTTATTTTTCATTTTGATGAATGGTTTACGTAAAAATATAAGTTCAAACGCATTACTCACCCGTGAAATGTAATGTTATATCTTTCTTGTGTTTTTCCGATGTACTGTGACATCCGTTCACTGCACAAACAGTCATTTTTAATCAAATTTTTGGGAGTAGTTTTCGCTACGTCACGACCTTGAGCACTAATAGGCCGAGTAATGAACTTAGCCAATATGGCTAGGTTTGAGTTGCCTCACTTTACGGAGGCGGACTCGGTTTCTAGGTGTAATTATTCTAAGAATGGACCAAGAACTTTCGTAAATACTGTTCCCTCCTGTCTGTCATGGATTCACATAATAATGACTTGTTGGAAACACATTTAAATAAGTTAATTAAGTGAATACCTACAGAGTATACATAGAAATTGACACTGAATATTAAGCTTAATACTGTATCTTAGAAATGATTTATTTGCGCTTCAACTTACGCAATTTCAAATTATAAATGTTAGTTTAATATACTCTTAACTACGCGGGTGGATCTAACTTCGATAATAACGATATTACATTACGCGTAACGTTTCCTCGTACTGTATAATATATGTAATATTATATTTCTGATACAATTTATAATATTTACCAAGCCCTTATTCAAATACACAATCGCTTTCAGAATATCTACATGCCCTATTATAGCAAACAAGCGTGATAATATATATGTATTGGTAACGTCAACCGTCATTTAAATACGAGCACAAGCATATTATGATCAAACCTCTTCCTATAGGCGTAGATAGAGACGATGGATCTCCATTTGCTACGAAAGTCCTGTCATACACATTTGCTTCATCTCTTTTCATATTATAGGTGCTATTTACCTAACCATTCTTCAAAACATCTGCGATTTGATCATGGTTTACCAGCTGTTACCAACTGTTTCGTCAGTCTCCTTTCATTCATTCCTTCTCTCTACGTATGCAAACTACCTTAACCTTCCCTTTTTCAACTCTTTTTATTACTTGTACTATATATCCACAACCTTGTTTATCAAAATTCCAGTCAGTTCATTGTATGCTAAAATTGTATTGTCAAGTCTTTGAACAAATGTTTTTGCTGACCGTATTATTCTGAAATATCACCAGGAATTCGATTCGCTTCAGCAGTTCATCTGCCCAGATTTTTATTAGAGTCCCTGCGGTCATTACGGCTGCCAAGTCGAACTTCCCTCACTATTGAGCCATTTATCTCCCGATAGCGAGCTCTTGATTTTATCGTTTCGCATTGTTTGAAATCTTTCGAACGTATTACTGCCCAGTTTCCTGCATAGTTCATTCCATTCAATTGCAAGTGACGTACACATTCTTTTCCACTTTATAAAACGCTGTTAGAGCAGAATTTTCGCTTTTTAAGAGCTAGGTATGTATCAAATATATAATCTATCTTTTTATTGACAAAGTCTATCATATACTTTTGGATGGTCAGTGGTTAAAGATTGAAATAAGCTTAATCGCAGTTTCGTCTGGATTATTCAGTTCCAGGTCTACAACATACAACATTTTTTTACCTTCTCTAATTCGAACTGTTTTAGACATGATTGTTGCGAACACTGATACCCATATCAGCGGAGCTCTAGCATTAACTACTGAATCTAACATTTAAAATGTTGTAATTATGTGATACCTAATTAAGCCATCCGTATAAAATATCTGTGTTTATACTTAATATATACCTCCTAAGTTATAAGTTCCTATCCCAGTTCATACACTAATCAAAGACTTGGTCAGAAGTAAGAGTACATTTCCATTGGATAACCCGGTTGATATATAGCAGCTGTACCACATATCTGTGTAAAGCGTAAAGCGTGTTTCATACGATGTCCTGTGATCTACTTCCTCCTCCCTCTCCTATCTTTACTAGCCCATCCCCTGTATCCTATTGCTCCTGTCTGATCCCTCTATGCCACCCTTTTATCCCTCCCCTCTCTGCTTGCTCCCTATTTTATCCCCTTTATTCCATTTTCTTCCATCCTACATGATGGCAACTCATTGGCTTTACCCCAGGGGCTGCATTCTGCTATTACTATCTAATTGAAATCACTGGACCCTGTCGTCTCAATGGTATGTATTATTGCCTGTATTTTGCGAATTCCAATGGCGTGCCATCTACATAAATATTTATAAGAGAAAACTCGCGAATAAATGTTTAAAATTTTGATAGCTTTTCAATCAATAGTAAGATTTAGTAATATCAATTTTTCTTAGTATTATTCCACTGCGACCTGACATCGAGAAGATATTGTGGGTTTAGTAGAATATGAGTTTTTGACACTATCGCAATGCATTCTTAGTTTGAATATCTCCACAACATCAAGATATTGAAATAACAGAATTAGACCCCTGGTGTTGCGAACGTCTGTAGGCGACGCTAACCACTTAGCTAGTTTCATAATGAAAATGTTACACCTGTTGGTATTCCACACAAGCGATGTAACGACCAATGAAGTTCAATGGCTGGATTTCAAACTTATTTGATATCAGCGGCATACTAATTTTTAATGACACTCTTTGTCGCCGCACGATTTACCAAGGACACCGGTACAGCTGAGTATGTCGAGACTCCACACGTGCCGGCCGGTGTACGCCCATTCTTAATAAATTGACTATAAAGAACGGCCATAGTCTAGGGCTAACCACCAACATTCAAAAATTTAGTACGGTACCAAAACCTACCTCCTGTACGCGCAACCAAATTTGATTCCAAAATCGTAAAATACTAAAATACACGCATTTTTTGAGTAAAAGGTTTGCTTCATAGAAGACTTCCTACGCTTTACTCTTTCAGAAAGTAAAGCACTTCGCACGCATTCTAAAGTAAGATGTCCCATCACTTCATCGACTTCTAAAATGATTTGCGTACACGGGACCCAGAACATAAACATAAAAAATGAAAACAAGGACCCCGCTTACGATTTCTTTGTGGCATGAACAAAGAATCTCCCGCAACCCGCATAGGGCCCTATCGACCAACGACAAGCCCTTGGCTTTGTAACTAATAAGAGAAAACCGTCTTTATAAAAATGGAAATTAGAAGTACCACAAAAAAATTATCGAAACTAAATCCTAATATTGGCTTTAATGATTCACATGGTCTGTTTGCACGCAAAAGTTTGAATTTACTACATTTATAATTAAAACTTCGAAGTTGTGAGTTTTCGAAGTACAACTACAGCTGCAATACAGCAAATCGATTACTGCCGAGACGCCCCTCAAGGCTTGAGTCAATCAAGCTCTGGAACAGTACAATTGAGGACAAATTGTCACTATTGTAGTGGTAATGGAGCGAAATATTCGCCGTAAAATCGAATACACTATAATAGGGCCGATGTTATCGAATAAAAGTTATCAATGAAATAAATTATAACCTAGCCAAATTTAAAAGTGACACATTTTAACAGTTTTATTCATGCAATAGCCATTTATTATTGGTAAAATTGTAATTTTTATTGTTTAATTTACTGTCGCTGGAGTACAGCAGACAGGTTGATAGCCCACCCAATGGACATTTGAAACAGCTGCCATAACAATCTTGGTAGCGCCCAAGGCACATAATTCATTTAGACTAGACTTGCCGCGACGTCAGTGTGTTATGTTAGTATCTTAGCCAGAAAACCATAAATATCATGTTGTATATTTTTCTACCAAGTGGCGTCGCAAACACTCTAAATGCATGGCATTAGAATAATTAAAATATAAATAGTTAAACATACGATACACATATTCACATACATACATTCATATATATACATTCATATTTACATACACAAGCTATCACTACATAACACTATTATACATTGCGCGTTATGTATAAATTTACTGTGTGTAAATTAATACGCACGTAGCTGATTTTTATTCTATACCAGCATCGCAATATAAAGCAACAAAGAACTTAATATCGAAAATATAGCAACAATCAACTAGACGGCAAAATATATTAAAATTGTATTTATTCTATTCGCAAACCTTAGTTACAAGTTAACTAACTTTGATCTTTGAACACTTATTTAGTTATTCAAATAATAATTTAATATTAATGGGAAATTCTGTTTCAGTTTATTCGAATAAAATATTTACGTTGAAATATCAAGAGACCTTTAATATCTATTGAAATATACGAATTAATTAATGTTAATGTTAAAAATTAATGAGTAATGATTGAATAAATGTAGATGAATTCCTGCGGCCGAGCGGCCTGTCGTAAGAGGCGCCAAAACAACCCACAGCCAGGTGGTAGGATATGTGCTCGACTGGATCGCGACCACCCCTGGTCTAGAGTATGCCGTCATAGCAATCTTGTGTTGTGTTCCGGCATTAGTGACCAGGCTCCAGTCTCCCTTAAGAGAGCAGCAGCGCATTTGTAGCACCTTTGGTGTTGCAAATGTCCATAGGCGATGGTAACCGCTTTCCATCAAGAGAGCCATCTGCCTGTCTGCTGAACTCCTGCAATAAAAAAGATGAAGTGAAAGATCTTTCGCTAAGTGCATACAGAGTTAATAGGTCTCCAGCCCGTGCTGCCCGCGTGCCCTTATGGGAAACAAACGTGATCATATATGATTATGTATAGGCGAATTTATTCAAGTGAGCCTTTAGGGACAATTCCTACAATATACGAAATAGCAAAACACACTGATAACAGTCTCGCAACCGATTTGATGAAATCTAAAGTCGTATGTATCATTAGGTTTTTAAAAATCAATAACCCTTGTCAATAATCAAAGCAGCTGATTTTGAGAACATAAGCACAGCCTGTATACCAAATAATAGTGTAGCGTGTAAGTCTCAATTTTTGCCAAAGATTACTATATGCAAAACCAAGGGTAAAAGTTGTAAACTCTTGCTCACTATAAACGAAATCGATTAATAGGATTATTATATTAAAATCATTAATATTCAACTTCATATTTATACAGCATTGCAGTAATAAAAGAGTAAGAATATGGAATGCTTTTTATAAATTTTCAAACTTCTAAGTCAAGACTGCATTAATCGGGTAGTATATGTAACTTTTATTGTAGATATTTAATTCATCTGTTTTTGGGAGCTATGTCGGTTACATTCATTCTTTTAGGGATACCCTCATTTATGATTCTATTCACAAGAAAAACACCTCATATAGCATGCTCTTTGAGCGACATTGAATTTGTCGGCCAGTCCCATCATCAATGTCCATGTGTCGGCGCCGTATGTCATGATCGCTCGCTGCTGCTGCTCGCTCTAATGAAAATATTTCTAAAAGTACGTCTATGACGTGAGTGTTTACATACTGCTCCTAGATTCCCCTCACGTTCTACCGAGAGAAGTACGTCAAAATATTCAAAGTTTAATTGTCTTAATGTTTTAAATAGTTATATGATACAAGGAATAAGCACCGTCGTGAAGTAGGGTGAATGATAATAATTTATCGTAAAGAACGTTGTAATTAGGTAATCCCGCTTGCGCTAACCATTTTCGTCTGAGAAGTGGGCATAATGTAAACAAGCATTCAAGAAACTGTCAAATTCTTTAGAAGGAGATTAAATATTATCTGAGACAGAAGAATGTTAAGGTGGTTTGGGCAAGTAGTGAGAATGGATGAAAGTACAATCACAAACAAATTTATGTCAGCAATGTGAATGGTACAATTTGTGTTGGGAGACTGCGACAAACATACCATGATGAAATAATAGACGTGTTAAAGAAAGGTCAGATAAAGACCATATCTAATAAACATGCATCTATGGAGAGATTAATTAAAGCAGATGAAGCTGAAGTAGTTTATCAGGATCGTGGCAAGTGGACAATGTGGAGATCCAATGTCTCTTCTTACCGTCATTGGGAAACAGGGTTGATAATATATACTTTCTTTGTTTCAGAATGACAACAGACTATTAAAGAAAATCTTCATTCAAATGTGGTACGATGTTACTAGGACAGTATAAAAGTGTAGTGGACTCGTGCTCATGTGTGATGTGAGTGCAAGTATGAGCAGCCGGTGGTTGGCGATGGTGGCGGTGGTGCTGGTAGCTGGGGCTGTGCGTGGGTGGGACTGCGTGTGCAACCCCAGGGAGTGCGAAGCACTCGAGCCCAGCGGGTGTCCCGGAATGGGCATCGTTGTTTGGGACCCATGCAGGTATTAATCTACTTTTATAGTTTTATTTCCAATGATAGAGATTTGAATCATTCAGTTCCATAAAAAATCGTCATTCTCTTCAATTTATTTTAGCTAATTAAATTTCGTTTATTACGAAAAATTCGTGATAACATTAGTAAATCCTTTCGGACTAATCTTTCCCGGATTTTGCATAATAATTAAGTATTGAACATTGACATGACAGCAGTGCTTCGAATAGCCTTACCAAATTGCAGGATGCTGCTTTATCTAGCACTAGCTGACCCGTGCCCACTTCGTTAAGCATCAGAAAAAAAATAAAAAATACTTATCATTAATTACAATCAAATATACCCTATGTCACTCAGAAATAATGTAGCTTTCCATTGGTGAAAGAATTTTTAAAATCTGTTTAGTAGATCCAGAGATGACCCCCTACAACGTCAGAAGCTCACAAGGTTTACCTCTCTATAATATTAAGTATTAAATGCAGTGGTTGGTAGTAGGTAGTGCTGTGCTACTGTCCGCCTACTTTCAGGAGAGACGCGGAGAGGCGGTATAGCACGATAGAACAGAAGCACCGGAAAGAGGGAACCGTTGCTGTCCCTCTTTGGACCGATGATGAGTGCGCGAAGTCATCAAAGCTCTGGGAAATGATTTTGGACCCGTGATGTCGTCAAAACTTGGAGTGTCGCAGACAGTATATCTACATGGCTTGTAGAAATTGTCTTCCGTAGTATCTGAAAGTGAGAAATCAATTAGGAAAGTAGGCTGAATCCAAATTCTGATGAGTGACTGTATTTTTTTCATGAAATCTATAATTAGAGTATAACTAAATATAAGAGTAGGCAAATAGATTTGATAATAATTATTAGACTTTAGACTTATATAGAATATTATCACAGGCTGCAATGGAAATTGATAACTGAATTGATAAATTTGTTAGTTATTGAAAATGGTATACAAGACAATAAAAAAAACAAACAGCATTGATTGGATTTTATAGTATTATAATATTAAATACACATTACTCCATTGTATTCTCAATTCAGTCACTCTCATTTTTTAATTTAATATTCTATTCAGATAGGTAGATAGTCATCTATTGAACACTAATACAAAATAAACTTTTTTGTATCACGGAGCTGGCAAATGGGTTCACGGTCCACAAAATAGGTAGTGGTGATTGTCGCTTAAAGACATTTTCACATCAAGGGCAAAGCCAACGTTGGGAATAAGGGGATGAGACAAAAGAATGAAAAAGGAACATGGTATGTAGGAGAGGGCAATGGGCCAACGAAACTTTTGCTCATCGTAGTAAAGGCGATTAGTTTAAGGCCAACCGTTTCAAGCCGGTAGCCTATGAGATCGTGGTACCACACCGATCGAGCTGGCCTTAGACCTGTAATCAAGATAATGATTCCAGCATGGCCCTACCACGTCAAAAATAAATTTCGGGGAGACTGGAGCCATGGGGACGTGAGGCTTATCAACTTTATAGAGACGATTTTAAAGGCGATTGATAGAACTGTCACGTGACAAAAGGGCTGGCCTATATTTAGGGCAACGAATCAGCGTTTCTATACAACGTGGAAATGCGGCCAGCATTTTGGGAACGCCCCCACCGGCAGGATCTGGACTACATTTTTTACTTGTAAATCTGTTTATAGTATTTATTTTTTAAGTTTTTTTTTGGTAGTGTAGTTTAATTTTAATTACTATTAAATAGAATAGTCAATGCCCCAAAAAAAATATTTAATTATATTTAATTGTGCAAAAAGGTCAGTGTTATCGCTAAAGATCGTTTTATTTCAGACAAGCCGATGCTATTTTTACAATAGCCGTCCTTCGATATCTTAAACATATTTATAGGATGATAAAAGTCCATTGTATTGTGTGTACAGACATATTTTGTAATATCAACGCAAGTGTTACATACAATGTAGACACTTGGTTCTACATTTAAAAGCTTTAATTAAACTGTTCTACAACTCAATGTTGGATAACAAACAAATGCTCTCATAACCTGCGCAGGTTTATAACTTTCATAAACGTTTTAATGTTACGTCTACACATAAATTCTGCTATATTAAATGTAAAAGATTAAGAAATTAATTATTTTTAGAACATACTGGAATATTTAAGTTCTGTTGAGCTTTCAGTAGTGATATCACGTTACAAAATTTGATCCCTGCTAGCAACATTACGCTACGATAGTGCGATATTACTTATAGATCTGTTTTGTCAGAATTAATAGATTCCACAAACGGATGAAAAAATTTATTACTAATCGACTTCCGAAACGAAAGGTTTTCAATTAGACTGTAGTTTTTTGTATGTTTGTTACTCATTTCTCCATCAATTGTGGAGAAAAATTTTTTTACGCAATAGAGCATGTTCCTGACATGATCCCATTGTCACCAAGTCAGAATCTGATGAGTAGAATCCAGGAAAATCGAGGTCACCCTTGTTGAAAAGCGCCTACAGTCACCGAAAGGCAAACTTGTTTACGCGTGCCAATAGTACAACTTGTACAGGCACTTTATATATTATTTGTAAACCTATTCAAATATTTGAGCGAATATATATTTTTAAGAAAAGCAAAAGCGACTTCAAACTGAAAAGCAAAAAATAAATATTCTCTATAACATCTTAAAGTCTGTGCCCATAACAGAACATAAAAAATAACAAATTGAAAAAATATAGTAATTTTTTTATTTTACTTCGCACTGACTTTCAGATGTTGTAAAAATATTTCTTTCTGCTTTGTAGTTTAAAGACAATTTTGTTTTTATTATGACTTTTTTATTAGAGACACTAATATCATTGCAAATTTAGCTTTCATCAAAATTAGGCTCGGCACTCATTTGCACTTACAATTTTCGTTTTGGCCCAGAACATATGATTAAGATACCCACAGTATAAGATAAAAAATACTTACAATATCAATATGATCAAATTCTGATGAGATTTGCGACCACTGAGATCAAAATAAAATTATAAAAATACTGTTACGAGTTTAGCGGGACTCGAAATAAAATGCAGTTGGCATTATTATAGAGTTTATTAGAACTATACAAACACGTATAATACAGGTACAAATATAACCGAACATAACGACCCAAACGTAATGCCAAGAAGGTCGTAATTCAATAAAACGCGCAAAGTCCGTCACTATTAGATTCCCGATTGTAGTACACACGTCTTGCTTTGATCGTGGTTCTCGCTCGACTGCCCCCCTCCCTCAGTCAGTCCATCGTTTTATACTGCACAAATGCAACGTGCCCGTCCGGGAACGTGTACCGAACTTCCTAGAAACAGCTTGTACTTTAAAATCCATAACACCTGGCTAATGACCACAGTCGCAAGCGGCTTTAAGCGATTACAGTAGGACAATAGGCCGCTCTAGAAATGTATGCCAATAAATAAGTAAACAAAAGAAGACGATCATAAAAGAATTAAAATAGTTTCAATGTTATTAGTTCAAATGCCGACGGATAATAAATGTGTTTCTACAAATCGGTACGTGGAACCTGTCTTTGTCAGCGCCTAGGTTGTAACAATACTATCAGTCATAGTTATAAGATAGCTTGTATCGGTTATTATAAAAGTTACTAACAATATTACAATAATAACTATTTTGTTCTAGATGCTGCAAAGTATGTGCGAGAACTTTAGGCGAAGACTGCGGTGGTTTCAGTGGGACTTGTGAACCGGGACTCAAGTGTTATGAGGGCTCGTGTACACCAATAACGTGAACTGAATCATGCTAAACGAAATATGTATTATATGTGTATAGTGTTGATTAGGTATCGAAACATATCCCCGACAACATAGGAAATGAGAGGACCAGGCGGTATGCAGACGACTGCTCGAAATATGTCACGTATTAATAGGTAGATATCAGGTAATCATGATGTATAAACATTTAGTACATATTTTGTATATTACGTTCCTAAATACTGGCCTGATAGTTTGGACAAATTCATAGTGTTTTAAATCATTCGATTTTGAAATCAATAGAATGGATACGTACCTTTTCAATGTGACAAATAAAATGAATGAACTATAGAAACTAAAAACGTTATTAAAAGTATATTATTGGGCTAATTGAACGATATAAAAACTATTTGTGTAAATATTCAAACAAAAAATTAGATCTTATCATGGAAGAATTAATGCTAATGCTGGGACTTCATCTGCGTTAGTGTAAAAAATTATGCTGTGGCAGAATGAGTTTTATTTAAAGCGTTAAAAATGACGTCGTTAACGTATAGCCATTAGCCACATTAGTGTTTATATGTACATACATTATCTGTCAATATTTAACGTCATTAGCAATGTCGCATCTCAAATTGTGCATTACACCCATCGCCACATCTGCGTGAAACGGCCTATACCTTTAAATTTAACCCAGATGAAGCCGCACCATAAGAACGACAATTGTCCAATAAAAAACTTAGCTACGAAACAGTCTATCATTCTCATTTAATCATAGGGCACCACGAAAATATGTTTCTCTCGCTTTTAACAAAGAATATCATCACTAAAACTTTCAACTAACAAGACTTTCTTAATTATTTAAAAATAGAAATTTGTAATAAATTTACTTACAGTTTCATATTTCAATAAAATAGTAAACCACTAAGTTTCCACGACTGCTATACAACAGTAAGACATTGTTCATTTCTGTTTTTTCTTTAATTTGGATGAATCGGCCAAATTAATCTAAATATATCAATATAGAACTGAATGATTCAATATCATTGAATACCATCGTGTCATTTCAGTTCTGTACCGTTCAAACAAGTTGATTCAATTCAATATATTTAATATCAGCATTACGTACATAAAATTACAATGAATCGGTACAAGCAGCATCTAGCGAACCGAGGGAAACTGTCAAGAAAACCCATTAATGTACTGAGCCACAGTTCTGCTATTACAATAGTACTAGAGTGGTCGACCACTGGGGTCATAGTTGTTTTTGAATAAAACGCCAGCCAGTGGTCGACCATTTTGACGCTATTTTAATAACAGAATTGGGACCCAGATATAATCATGCCCAGCATTCTTCTATGATATTTTAACTATATATATATATATATATATATATAGTTAGGTTGTAACAATATTATGTACTAGCTGATGCCGGCGAGTTCGTCCGCGTGGTGAGGTTTTTAAACTATCCCTCGGGAACTCTAATTTTTCGGGATCAAAGTATTCTATATGCTGACCATGGATATAAGCTACCACTATACAAAATTCATTTAAATCGGTTCAGTCGTTTCGGAGATTAGCCCGTACAAACAGAGAAACAAAAATGTGAAAAAAATCTTTATTAGTTCTATTTCACATTTTATTTTATTTCATATTTTTCCCCCTCACTTTTTTTAGCATTTTTTATTTATTTATTGTACAGAAATTCGATCTCAACAGTTTTATTATATGTATAGAATTATTTTTGAAACTTGTTTTCACTAATTTTAAGACAATATTATCTATTATCTACCTACAAATATGAAGGACTGGGTGACAATAAATGGCTTGCTGATGACATTACAGCAGATTGAACGTTAATGTAGGTTGTAAGTATAGTGTTTTTGATATGGTATACAGGCACATTATTTTCTTGAACGAGCACAAATTTGATTTTAATGCTCGAGTCAGGCGTCGAGGGCGATAAAACCACTTTGGGAATTTCGCTCGTAATGTATTTACTGAAAGTTGTTTGATTACTTTGGGCTAAGTTAAATGTATTGTAAGTAGAATTTCCAATATGTAAATAATTTAAAACTCAGATTGAAAAATTATTCTGAAGGTTTTTTTATTAACTTTTTATTTAAATTACTAACATTGTGTAGGTACATGCTAGTGATGTGACGAATACCCGCACTGCCATTCGCATTAGCGATATTTGTATTCGCAAGAAACATTGCGAATTTTTGGCGTATATATTTTAAAAAGAATGAGGAAATTGATATGGAATGTTAATGCATTATTCCATATACAAGGCACCCAACGGCTATGGGAAAAGGAGAAAATTATATAATGTTTAATATTCGTAATCTTACTTAACCTTTGGTTCCAATAATACATTTTTAATCTCTATTTTATTAAAAGAATATACGTTTTATTTCAAACGTATTCGTATTCGCATTCGCGAATGTAAAAAGTTCGACATTCGTTACATCACTAGTACAAATTGTTTATTGAGTTTACTTTCGTATTTCTGATACTTCATATAAATTTTAACTTACAGGACCTCGGATATATATAAATAATTATGTATGTCAAATAGTATTTATATGCTTTTAATTGCATCGAATGCTGTAAAATGACAAGAAATATATACAGAACTGTTATAAACAAGCATACATTAATTTGGAAATTTAATTGTAATCAAGGAATATTCATTAATGCCCATATAGCGTACGTAGTCCAATATATAGAAGCCACAGGAAATATTTGGAAAATACCGTCGGTGGCTGCTCTGTATTGTCAGTGACACAGGCTCGGAGTTTTTGTGGCCTGAAAGATAGTGAAAGATATAGTAAATATGTTATAGTTTACATTAATAAAACTATCTTTATTACTAGATAATTATATGAGTCACTTCAACATATTTCTTATTCAGCAAAAAAGTTTTTTCTTTTGTAGGATCTATTAGATATTCTGAAAACAATACTAACATGTCCCTCATTATGCCAATTTGGCTTTGAATTCTGTTCAACAAAAGTACAACTTGCGTATGAAATTAGATATGAAATAATGAGTATCCTTTATACAATACATATAATTACATGTTGATAATATCTACTTCGTTATTCAATATTACCTTTTGTAACTTAACAAAAGGTTTGAGGTATAACAGAGCCCAAAGAAACAAAAAATATTTTTACATTATAAACTAGAAATAATTTTAAGGTAAATTTAGGGCAGTAACTTTTTCGATATTTATGTTTCTGAGAAAACCTTTAATGATAAGACAGTTGTTTATTGTAAAATTGTATTTCTAACAGTAACAAAATTTTAAAACAACAAAGATATATATGATATTCCCATGTTAATAAATATTACCCACTGTATAACATGTTGTTAATATATTCATTATATACTTTAAAAAATATGATATTTAACCATAACGCGACACCGCGTGATTGTATGTTTAATGATAACAAACGGTAGCGTAAAGACTCGAACTCGCGCGATTAGCGGTTTGCGATTCGTGGACTAATCATGTATTGGGTTCATGTAAAGAGATTATACCTACACTTCAATAGTAGAGCAGATCAAAATAATTAATACAAAATTAATTTAATAAATAGACTTTTGATTTTATTAATTACGTATGCGTTCTAGTTTTTAATATGTTTGGTAAAAATGTTTTATGCATGTATAAAAGCTTGATTAATGTAAATTATATGATATTTGAAAGAAAATAACATAAATGTAATTAATAAAATGTATCTATCTATATATTTCTGTGTGCTTCCAGGTTACATGTAGATCTAAGGTATAATTAATGTTTACATACAATAGAAATACTAATTTTCGGTTCTGTAAATATAACAATATATTTGTAGTCACATTCATAAGGTTTTTAACTTATATCTATAAATGCCGCTATGAATTGTATAAATAAATTCATATATTAAACCAATGGTAATAAAAATAACTTTAGTTCAACAAATTTAAGAATTAACATTTTTTATGAGAATACTATTTCCATTGTTTGAAATAGTCACGAAAACGAGCAATATATTAAGGCACTATTCACATCTGTATTATTTTGTATATCCTATTACCGATTAGTTGATGAATGTATATTTGAATTATCGATGAAACAGGCCGTTGCTCCCAAATAATTATGTACATTTTGCTTCGAAACTGCAGCCATGCAACGCGACGTAGAGTGAATAGATATGAACTAAATTTATACAAATGTATATGAAGGTAAATTCTATTATCATACCCTTTGTTTGGTAGTTCCTCGAGACTACTGCTTGGATAAATAATTTAATAAATTCAATAATTTGACTGAAAGTAATTTTAAATACAATATTGTTTATGTACACGGAACAGTAGACCTTACCTATCTTATTTTCTGGGTCAAACTACAACACTACACTAAATTATGTAATAATTAGATATTTTCAAAAGCTGTGAAGAAGAAACAAATCATGTAAAGATAGCTACTTTCGCATTTGTATATACGGGTGGTATGAATTACCTGATTATTTCGTATACATTTAATGGCTGCTGGCTATATTAAATTGTAATATAGATATGTTAGGTAACTGATAAACTGGAAAACCTGTAAAAGGATTCATTGTTTATTTCTTGTGTATAAATCAAGTCTAATAAAATAATGTATTCCAGAAAATATACTTTTCATCGTGTTAATGAAATAATCAACTAGAATTGAATGTGTATAGTTAAGTTGAACAAGAACATAGTAAAAATATAATCAAACTTAATATACATGGCATGCTTTTTAAGACCACAGGCAATAAAAATAGCACAGACTTTTCAAAGGCTTCTATGGGGCTGCTGTACAGGCAAACACGTAGAGGTCCTTTAACTCAACAATTTAATCTATTGGTATGTATGACATTGGCCGGCGATTATCACTGTATAAACTATGTAAATATTCGCCCAAAGACAAGCTCTATAGAACTGTTATAGGACATGTATGGGAACAAAAAGGTCTGAGCTATTGAGATTTACTGTTAACGGGGGCTAGGGATTTAACACCCTGAAAGGGACAATTGTGATGTGCACGATTATAATTTTTTCTTGCCCTAAAATGAGCAAACAGAGATACCAGCCACCGATAAACAGTTGTATATATTTATATGCAAAGCCAGGAGAATCACTGACACTGTAGAGACCTTGAAGACATTTCTGTAACTTCATAAACAACAAGATATAGAAACGCAGAGTCAAAATCTCATCTTAATATTTTTCATTGTAGTGACCAAATTTAGAACATCATAAATTATTTTCAAGTTAGTTTTAAGCACTCTTTAGACGTGTGTCTTTATCTTTACAGTTAGACAGCTAACATTGTCTAAGACCTTTTAATTGTGTGATAATCTGTGATTGAGTGATTGAATTCACTTAAACTCGGGTTTAATTGTCTAGTAACTAAATTTCGAATTCGTAATTCGGAATTTGCCTCAATTCTTATAAATACAGTTTTTGTAATTTATTGTCCAATATGCTTAAGCATATACATTAGAAAATAAATACATTTGACTGTGTAATATCAAAGATGGAGCAGAGGCGAGTAACTGTTATCATCATTCTAGTATATTGTTCTCTTTTAGTCCCAGGTCTGCACATAAAGTATTGATGATGACATATGGTTAATTTCGTATTTAAAAATCCAAAACTAGAGTTAAGAAATTATCGCAAGAAAACCGGCTCATCGAGATTACAAAATACTTTTTATTCAAACTAAGTTCCACTGGAGAACAATTACGTTTAGCTAGAAATTATTGTACTTCATAATTGTCTATCTCAGTTTTCTTTATAGGTACCTATACTAGAGTACCCCGTGCCTACTCCACGGCTCAAATGCTATAAAGTAGCTTACTTTACTTACATAAAACAATATAAACGATGCAAAACAAGATGCAAAGTTTTTAGATTTCATGTCTGTTTGTTCGGGATTCTCGTAAAAACGACTGAGCCGATTTCGATGCGGTTTTCGCTGATCGATAGAAAAAAATTAACTTAAAATCTGCACTACTTTTTATCCCGGGAATTCCGAGAGAATTTTCCCGGGAGCAGTTCTAAGATGTTCGAGTGTGTAAAAATTAGCCTATTCCGAGACAGTTTTCACTAAAATGGTTTGTCTCCCAGGAATTTCAAGTCAAACGTAGACTAAGTCTTATACAATTACTTTTGTAAAATCAATCTGTGTAATTCGTACTGGAGAAGCGTTTTGAGTAAGTCGTGTATTATCCCAAAACATATAAATCCGAGCCCAAGCCACAAAAGTACTTTTGTGGTCTGATATTTTTTATTTGTAACTTTAATATTCGTAAATAATTTCATATTAGTTTTAGGGCCTGTTTTTCAGGCATAAAATAAAATAACCAGTCGGATCAATTATAAACCCGACTGAATTCAAAAGTGAAACGATTCAACTGTAGGTACTATTCATGCAACTTTCCATTCAATTTTCGCCATGTTATTGTATTCCGTGAATAACTTTTGTCTGGTGCCTGAAAAATCATCCCTTACACAAATTTACTAAACAAATATCAAGCTAAAGAAACCTTTACGGATCACAAACATTAAAATATTAATTTTGCGCATTAGGCTTAGAATTCAATTCAATTTTCGAGGCCACTAATGAAACTTGTATATTATGAAAGAATAGCATTAAGCCATCAATAGTTACTATGGGCACACTTCTCTAAACCATATCGGAGCGGAAATATTTGGGTATAAATGGACCTTTAAAAACCGAAGTAATTATTATAATATGTTGCACTGTTTCAGTTAATTGTCATATTTCTACTACTCTTAGTAAAATAAATCATTTTTAAACAGCAGAAATCTATTAACAACCTACGCACCACTCAGTGTTTGCTGTGGAAGAATATGTAATAGTATAATTTGAGTTCAAATACCATTTACGAACTTAATAGGTCTACAATGACTAATCTATAAGCTTGACCTTTCTATTATGTTTGACTGGAACAAATGAGCTGTTAGTGGCAACAGACAAACGTCATTAATTACACCCACTTAATTTATGGACTCACAACCGCACGCGTATATATCGAATAATGAATGTAACCTGTAACTCAAAACTATTTTGTAAGATGTATAAATATTTCAGAGCTACTTGTTAATTGTGCACACATTGAATAAATAAGTGAGAAAATATACTTGACTTGTTTCATTTTAAATATGACCTCCAAATAGAAACTCATAAATAGTATTGCAGTGGAAAAGTCGTGGAAGAGTAATGCGTAAGGCGCGGGTCTGGACCTAGTGAATTGTAAAAACAGATTGCAGCGTCATCTATTTTGCTAAACCGTCTATTCCCAAGGAAACGACTTCATTAATCGGGATAAAATGTGCCTAAGTGTTAAATCGGGTTAAAAGCCAGCACTATGTCTAGTTTCATGCTATGTTCGATCAACAATCTACGTTCAGTAGTTTCCAAAAAACATGCGATCACAGCGTCATCTTTTTCGCTATTTTCGTCTATGCCACGAAAACGATGTTATTTATCGGGATAATAAATATTCTTAGTTACGCCCCGGGATATAAGCTAACTTTATGTCGAGTTTCATTTCAATCCGTTCAGTAGTTTTCAGGTGATGCTGTAACAGACAGACAGACAAAAATTCTAAATTTATTTGGAATCTCCTGGTCCAAATTATCCCCCCTGATTTTTTCACATTTTAAAATGCTTTATATAAACTCGAACCATTAACAGATTTATTATAGTATAAAAAAGATAGATAGATTGAATAATGGAAGGTAAAATTTTCAATACGTTAAGCTAGTTTACGGTCGGCTTCTAAATTATTGTTCTTTCTATTTAATGTTCATATAAAATTACAACTTATTGTTGCAAATTAGCTCTAAAGCTATAATTACGGTCAAGTGTTTAGGTTTCAGATATTAAAAGGGTTAAAATTAATTATCATAATTCAAGACTCCAAAATATTGGTTTACCACTTAAATGTTATTTTCTTATAAATAATATTTTGTTTCTCTTATCATTTAGTAATGTCTGTACAAGATCATGCCTATTAATTAAATTACCCAAGTTTCTTTGATTTTTTTTTAATCAGTAGACAAACACATACGTCGTATATCCCCGAGCTAAGCAAACTACGTTTGTGTTACAGGCATTATACAACGGACCCTTTTGAGGCCAATCCGTGACATCTAGACTATATTAATTAAAAGAAAATTTCATTAACCAAATTTACAGGCAAAGAAAGGCAGGGATAGTGATTCATAAAACATGGACTACAATCCCGCTCGAGAAGCATGTACCACTTAGACAGTTTACCATTACCACGACCTGAAGGTGAAGGAAAACTTTTCGAAAAAACATCTACATAGACACAATCAATGCGTAAAATTCACCAACGCGCCAATCCAGAAATTTAAAAGGTGTGTAGTTAAAGTTACTCATTAATGAAGCGGAAATCACTGTAATATTATTGTCAGTATTTTTAACATTACTTGTATGAATTTCAGAACATGTTTTTAACTCATATCATTTAAATATTAATTCTAATGCTGCCTGTACACTCTCCTCGAGACATCGTGAGACATGACGAGTGCGAGAATGTACATGGTCCACTTGCCTCGTCTCCCTTTATCTCGCCAAGCCTCGTCTGCTGTCCGTTCCGAGTGAGTTTTTTGTACGCTAGTCAAAGCGTCAAGGGTCTCGCTTACCCTCGCGACGCAAGTGTATTACTGTACATTCCCGCTCTCGTGACATTCAATACAGCGTTACTGCGCAAGCTTTCTAACCGCGTAGACTTTTTTTTATTGCCTGAAGCAGGCAAACAGGGGGACGGCCCACTTGATGGAAGGTGGTTACCGTCGCCGATGGACGTTTGCAACACCAGGGGCGTTGCCAACGTGTTGCCGGCCTCTAAGAAATTCTCCTCTAAGAAACACCATTCTTAAACGACCCCCTGTCGTCGCGCAGACGGAAATCCTTGAAATCCTTGCGGGAAGTTCTTACCAGATCATTTTTGTACTCGGAATAAATGTTCTAGAGAACTGTTGGGTAGTTTAGCGTGAGAGCTCCAGGAAATGGATGTGAACATCCTGTCGATCAAACAGTTCCTTTCACTCTCCGTTCTACAGGCGGTAGAATACGCAGAGGGACGCAGTCTCTCCGAAGGCTAAGCGATTCTATACCGCCGTAGACTTTTGAAATTTGGCTTGACCACTATTATGATATGTAGAATAACGAAGCTGAACTTATTTATTTTTATATGGTACATTTGCACATAATTATAATAACTGATAGCACATAGGGTAACAGCAGCGGTAATTTGTAACGTGCTCATCCTCTCGAAGTTCACAACCCTTACTGAATAAACGAGAGTATACAAAGTCGCACTCCTTACTCTAATTCGCGCGCGAGTGCCCTCGGTGAGACATGGCGAGCGTACTGCATTATTGGTGAACAACACAATTCTGTTGAAGATATGTGTGTATACTAAAGAGTTTAACAAGCTCATATTGTAATCATTTAGACTTAGTAGTTAATTTGTGTTGTATTCTATTAATATACGCATAAATAAATAAATCCGCTTTAGACAAGCGTGGCAGGTATACTGTCCAATCCCCTTTAACAATGGTGAGCCACGTCTCTAACAGTGGATTTCTTGTGAGCTGATATACGTATACACAATATTTACCTATATATATATCTCGTGATGCAATATACATATTTTGTTTATTAGAAAACGTGCCATATTGACGGAAGTAAAATTCCTTTTTTCTAAGAATTAAATAGTTCTTGACAAGATACAATCAAAAGAGGCTTCCCAGGGTTGTGCGGCTTAACGTACAACCCTGAAACTCATTAACAAGTTATTACCATGAACAGGATTCTCCAGGGAATTATACCGGAAGGATAACTCAAATATTGCGATATATTTAGATTAAATCTGGATTTTACACGATACTGGGTAATTATGTTTTTGACATAAAGAATAAATACCAACTATTATTATAAAAAGTTAAGTTGATATCTGTTTTTCATTTGTGATAAAGCTTTAATAATAATTGTTTATTTTAATGGTGCGGCTTTATTTGGGATAACGCTAAAAGTATATGCCGTTTCACGCAGATGTGGCATGGGTATAATGTGCAATTAGAGATGCGACATTGTTATTACCGTTAAATATTGACAGACAACTGGCGTCTATATCATAGTCAAATATTGAAGCTCTGGCGCTCCTAGGTTTGACTAGTCAAACCTCATTCTGACATAAAGTCTTACTCAAAGTCCACATGAATGACGTTTTTCTGTCTTTAACAAATTTCTATCTAACCTAGGAGATACTAATTTTACAGTCATTAACCGTGTAACACGTGCAGTACGATTTGACGTTTGACCGAGTGTGCCTTATTCGCTTTTAGGATCGACTAGGCAGATTATTTTACGTTTGACGTTTGATTAAAAAGTTAGGAACTTTTAGATTAGACTGAAAAAACTTTACTTAAAGGCCGAAATTGGTATTTATTTCGGGTTTTGTCGAAAGGCCTTCAATCCTAAGATATATCAGTAATTCCGGAAAGTGGCTGTTTAACGACCTTTGACTATAACATATACACTAATGTAGCTATGCGTGAACGACGTTATTTAGTAACACTTTAAACAAGACATAAACAGCCTAAAACTTTTACACTATCGCAGATAAATCCGAAGCATAAGGTATTGTTACATACCGACAAAGAAATGCGCACACCTGCCTGTCGTAAAGTGCAGTTTATTACCTCCCCGCATTTAGGATTTTTTTGTCAAAGTCAAAGTAATTTTGTGTATACAGGTTTGAATATGATGTCCATAATGATAACAAATAGGTATCACTGTATCCTGCCACATATGTAGCTTACAAAATAATATAATTTAAAACTAATAATGTCTAGATTAAGAAAATACTGTTTTGAAACAAAGTGGTTTTCGAAGGAAGTGAAAGAAGGTAGCTGTTATGGCGTTTACTGTTGCATTTAGTGTATAAATGTAGATTATTTTTAACAAACAAAGCAACTTCATAAATGTGTAATGATGGTAATGTCAGTAGTTTTAGGGATATAAAATATAGTTTACAAGAATCTGTTTTCATTATATGACATATAGCACGTATACAGCGTTTTTGCGCTATAAACACGCGTTCTTTACCAGTGCTATTGCCCCAAAATATAAGAGCATATCGTAACAAAGAAACAACATAGCCATCATAAGCCGTTATAACTGCTTTTTAGTCGACAATTTTACTTAAGTTATACAGGGCATAAGAAAATCGAGATATCCTGTTGCATAAGTCGTTAATATGAGTATTATATTTTAAATCACTATCAATATGAATACCTAAAAATTTTAGCACTAAATTTTTAGGTATTCATATTGATAGCTTGCTTCTTCAATTTTTTGTCCACAATACGTTACAATAGGATCGGATGTATATTTATTAACTCTTTGTCTAAAGTGCAAAATTTTTGTTTTTGTCAAATTGATTTGTAAATTATTATTATTTAACCATGATTGTTTACTTTGTGTTTAGAATTTGTAGTTAAGAAAAACATCCTTTTATTATTGCAGGAGTTCAACAGACAGGCAGATGGGCCACTTAATGGAAAGCGGTTACCATCGCCTATGGACATTTGCAACACCAAAGGTGCTACAAATGCGCTGCTACTCTCTTAAGAAAGACTGGAAAATGGTCATTAACGCCGGAACACAACACAAGGTTGTTATGGCGACATACCTTAGACCAGGGGTGGTAGCCATCCAGTCGGGCAAAAGCCCTACCACCTGGCTGTGGGTTGTTTTGTTATTCTATTGTTATCGTACTTGTTTTATGCCCGTCATTAGTGTCGAACTAAGCCTTGTTGTTATTGTATTGCGTCGAAGCAATGGCCCAAGGCGGAGAGGGGCAGTCAACATTTGATGAGCGATATAGTGAAGGACTTTGTGCGTGTCATTGAATCGTGCAGTATGTACTGGTTGTATCCAGTGATATTTGTACCTGTTTTATACGTGTTTTTACAGTTCTAATAAACTGTATAGTAATTCCAACGTCATTTTAATTCGAGTCCTGTATAGCTCGTAACAGTATGTACATTATGAATTGTGTATCTATTTTAGATTCTATTATTAGAATTAGAATAAAGAGCTAAAATTTACGGTGTCTGTAGGTTCAATTATAAATAGACCTGGGTGCCTAATCTACAGACCCAAGATGATTATTAAATATAAGAAAACACCGTCATAATTTCAAGAAACCCGTTATACTTTAACACCTGATGTTTATCCTTGGGGGATTTTTATGACATAACCATAACTCGAGATGCGAGCGAAATTAAAGCTTCTATACCCTGTTCTGGGAATACAGCAGGTAATTGATGCTATGAAATTACAAGCTATTAATGTTTAAGTTACAGCTAGGATGAAAAGCTGGCAGATGTTTAGTTTATAAATAACTAGATGTTGTCAGCGACGTCACTCGCGTAGATTAAAGATAGTCATAATTTTTGTAGTCAAAAAGGTTAAAAGGTTTTTCAGCCCTTAGGAGTTGAAATTTCAAAAACTACCGATATTCGTATACATTTATTTCTAACCAGATGCAGGTAGATATATAAAATTTTGTGCTGTAACTTTGAAAATGAGAGCTTTTTATACAAACTTTCATTCTTTCTTTAACCCCCTTAAGGGTTGAGTTTCAAAAAATACTGATACTCGTATATATTTATTTCTATTCAGAAATAGGTATATAAAATTTTGTACTTTAAAAAGGACGGGTTTTCATACCAATTTTAATACGCTTTTTCACCCCTACAAAGAAGAAAGAAAGAAAGAAAAAATATTTAGGACAACATATAAAAAGTCATACAAGATAATATATCTAACAATTAATTGAATTGCTCAGCATAATGCTAGTTTAGTTTTTGATGACACTTTTATAATACTACCTATGTATAAAAACTTTAATCTTCAGTCTAACATTCAAATTCAAAAGTTTTTATTCAAATTAATTTCCACTGGAGCACATTTTTTAAAGAACATACATAATCTATATTATTCAAAAATTCTAAAAATGCCGTGTCTGTATATTGAAGCTACTTAAAAAAACAGAAATAGACAGACAGAGTGCATATATATATATATATATATATATATATATATATATATATATAATTTTTTTTAAACCTGTATACACTCAACAAAAATAATCGTCGCGACAGTAATAGTGTGGGTTCAATGCGAACTGCAAAAAGTGTCGTTACAACTTTTGGTCTTAATTTTTTCCGTCTAGCCCCTTTTCGCAACGCGCGATAAGGAACTTCCTTCCAATACACTTATGTAAACGACGGAATGAACAATGAAATTTTTCAATTTGTTTGTTCGGGATTCAGGCAATATTACGAGCCCGATTACAATGCGGTTTACGCTGATTGACAGCTAATTCTTAGACTTAAAATCTGCGCTACTTTTTATACTGGGAATCCCGCGGGATTTTTCTGCGAATGATTTATAATGGCTAGGTAACAAAAAATGTAATTCCCATATTATGTTTTTACTGAGCGATAGTAGATTTATGGAGTAAAATGTATTTTAATTATTTTTAATTAATTTTCCCGGTACCGCTTTTTAGTTGATGCATAAAAAATCTTTTTTTTAATGTTACGATACTTTGTATCCCAGAAACCCCGTGGGAATTTAAGTCAAGCGTGAACAAAGTCGCAGAAATATCCTAGTAACGTATAATTTGAAAATTAGTCTACTTGCTATTGTATGTACACTGCTTTGCAATGTGATATCATTGTTTCAGGAGAAGTGACAAGATAAAACAAGTCTATAATAATTTGATTCTTATATAAATATAATACTAGTTAATATTGTTACACGCCGACAAAGTAAATGCAGACCTGGTTTATTACCTTTCCCGCATTTGGATTTCTTTTGCTTACTTTGTGTTTTAAATTTGTACTTATAAAAACATTCTATTGTTATTGTACTTGTTTATGGCCGCAGGTGTGCAGATTACGGTTTCTCAGAAACTTCAGTCCACGCGGTCGATTGTTGTATTGTACAGTTTCATATTAAACGATGCACAAGGCAGTCAAGCGAACGATTACGATACGAGCAAGTCGTGTGTAGTACATTCGATAAGCGATATAGTGAAGGACTTTGCGCGTGTTATTGGATCGTGCAGTTTGTACTGGTTGTGTCCAGTTATTAAAAAAAAAGTTATATTTGTACCTGTGTTATACGTGTTTGTATTGTTCTAATAAATTATATAGTAATTCCGACGGCATTTTAATTCGAGTCTCGCACTCCTAACAATATTAACATAATAAGGTTATAACGAATAACGAGAATACATTTATACGCAATAAATATTTCATTGTAAGAAGAAATTAGACAGGAATAATAACAGCAACCTTGGGCCAGGAGTATTCGTTACGCCTAATAAAGTCAATGAATCGTGTGATTCGCATCGGATAGATGATATTTTTTCTCGAGAGAAGTCAGTGATTTGTGTAACCAAATCTGACTGCTGCGCGTTCTATCTGTGCTATACCAAATAATATTGGCTGGTGTTATTGATATAAATAATAGAGTAATATTGTATCTATGGATAAATAAGGGTCAATCTCAGATTAATTACTAAAGCTATTATTGTTCCGAGGGATCAAATGTCTGTACAATTATTTGCGGATGGACGAATTACAATTTTTGCAAGCGGAACTTCATTTTTTTCAAAAATCATCTACATGCCATTCCGAATCGAATGACACCTCATTTATAATTTTCGGAGACTGCTGAAAAAAGTTGGTCCAAAAGGCACTTGTTTACTAGTTTATTGTACTTTCTTATAATACTATTGAAGTTCCATCATAAACTCTAATCTCAGATTTTCTAAACAAAACAGGGTCAAGAACCAACCATGCATTTGTGTGATGATGGACGGCCTGTCGTAGGAGGCGACAAAAGCACCTACAACCAGGGACGGTTTTTGCCTGTCTGGATGGCAACCACCCCTGATCTAGAGTTTGCCATCATAGCAACCTTGAGTTGTGTTCCGTTTCAGTATTTTGTAATTTATCTAAGTTAATAAACTAAGTAAATAAACTGCCTAAGCACTGTATGTTTTGCAACCAAAATTCTAACCTTTTAGACCGCTAACCTACAAATAATTTTTACATAAATAATGATACTTTGCATATCATCATTCATAAAATATAAACTGCCACCAAGCATATGATTTGGTATTATTGCGAACAAGGAAAACGGAAAACAAATATAATAATTTGGGATGTCATGAGATAATATGTTACGATGTATTAATATTTAGGAACATGTTGATATATTTTATAATAAATTTTAAACACGGTAATACAAGTATATTTGAACTAGCTCGTCCGCGACTTCGTCCGCGTGGAATAGTTAAAAAAAGTAAGTTAAAAAAAAACCCCGATTTCGAAACATTCTTCATTGGTGCTCCGCTCTTATTGGTCTTAGCGTGATGACATATAGCTCAGCCTTCCTCGATAAATGAGCTATTTAACACGAAATAATTTTTCAAATCTGACCAGTTGTACCTGAGATTATTAACACATTCAAGCAAATAAACAAACTTTTCAGCTTTATTATTATTATAAGGTGATACATTTGACACAAATGCATGGTTGCTTCTTGACCCTGTTTTGTTTAGAAAATCTGAGATTAGAGTTTATGATGGAACTTCAATAGTATTATAAGAAAGTACAATAAACTAGTAAACAAGTGCCTTTTGGACCAACTTTTTTCAGCAGTCTCCGAAAATTATAAATGAGGTGTCATTCGATTCGGAATGGCATGTAGATGATTTTTGAAAAAAATGAAGTTCCGCTTGCAAAAATTGTAAAAGTTATTAACAATTAACTTAAAAAAGGGGGGTTTAGTTTTTTGCAAATATCTCAAAAAGTAATAAAAATTTTCAAAATTGAAAAAAAGATTCGAAAAGAGGAGGAAATTTCCTAAAAAAAGTCTCGACTCCCGAAACTGTAAGATCAATATTTATAATTTTAACCCAGAGGGATGAAAATACGGCCGAAAACGGGTACTCTGGCTTACGCAAGCCACACCCACATCGGCCCTTTAATGAATAAATATTATTTAAACATACTAAATATGAAAATAAAAAATTGAAAAAATTCTAACTGAATAGACGAATGAATAATAATCTGCTTGAAAATTTTTTTTATAACAATTTTTCATTTAGTTATTCAATAGTTAATGATTTTTTTTTTGCTTGAACATGAACATTGCAAGTGTGATAATTGTTAAAATATAAATTTAAGATTTTTTTCCTTTCTTGGAGCAATTTTTGAAAGGCATTAGAATAGAACCCCGTTGGAAAAATGAGAAAATGTTTATTTTTCATTTTTTTATTAATAATTTTCGTTGTTACAAAATACGCGGAGGCCGATTGTGCCTCGTTGTCGCTCGTTCCGCGCTCTCGCTTGCACTTCAAGCCTTAAATGGAACGCCTCAGAGCGAGGTAACGCCGCATGAGTCATGTTTTTTCGTGCGTGCAGCCGGTTCCATCGAATTATAAGACGTTGTCACGTCAATAATTTTATTAAGTACAGCACCATCGTCTTTAGACATTAACACATGGAGAGAAGAAAGCGATACCAGTGCCACGGGTAAATGTAGTAATTTTTATGTTTTACTTTGCACCGCCTTCAAAACGTTTTAGATATTATATATTAATAACTAGCTGTCCCGGCAGACCTCGTCCTGCCCGAAAAATAGGGGTTAATCGTAGAGGGTTGAAAATTTAGGGTTGTATGTATGTGTATATATATACATGTGTAATGTATATTTTTTAATATAATAAAAATTAAAAAAAATATCTAAAATTAAAAAAAAATTGGGGTGGACTACCCTTAACATTTAGGGGGATGAAAAATAGATGTTGTCCGATTCTTAGACCTACCCAATATGCACACAAAGTTTCATGAGAATCGGTCTAGCCGTTTCGGAGGAGTATGGTAATTAACACTGTGACACGAGAATTTTATATATAAGATAATAGCTTTAGAAATAAGTTATTTTATACTTTTTAGTTTTTGAAGTAGGTTTTTTTTAAACGAAGTTTCTTTATTTTATTTGTAACTTTTTAGTGTCTAGCTATGTATGGATAGACCTACGAAAGTTGCCGCGCTTCTTAAAAAATATAGGTCCCAAGAAACGGGAACAAAAATATGTTCGTAAAATGAAAACTACTGGGCCAAACAATGTTAAATTTTTAGGGGACCAAATGGCAACTATTCCGCATCAAACTAAAAAAGAATCACGTAAATCGGATCATAAATCTCAGAGTAATCGGTGTACATATGGAACGGAATGGCTTTTTTTCATAAAAAATGTTCACAAAATAAAAACTACTGGGCCAAACTATGTCAAATTTTTAGGGGACGAATTGGATGCTATTCTGCGTCGAACAAAAAATAGAATCACGTAAATCGGATCATAAATCTCGGAGTAATCGGTGAACATACATAAAAAAAACCAATAAAAAAGATCCCGACGAATTGAGAAGCTCCTCCTTTTTTTGAAGTCGGTTAAAAATGAGGAATATATTATTTTTATTATATTAATAGGCAATGGGTGAGTAATGTATAATACAATAATTATCCGTAATATTGTTTTACTTCCGAGCTTAAAATGTCATTGGAAGATTTTTTTTATTTGGCAAACATTTTTAATAGAAGGAAAGAAAATGTTTATTTGAAGAATTAGCGTTGTAATTACATATTATACTATATATTCCCAATTTAAGCATGTTGCACGTAGGGTAATATACAAATCAGAGTACTGGGCTCAATTCCATAACCCAAACTAGACTAAAAAAGTTCATTTCCCATATAAATCCGGTCGGGATCAAATCAATATTTTTATTGAACTAATTTATTGTACATTTTTTATGTGAAACTTCTCTAGAATACGTTTTGATTTGAAAATCGATAAAACGAAAAAGTTTCATAAAAATCCTATTAAATTTGAAATAAAACACATTTCTCTTTACCCGTTAATATTAATTTTCAATTTAAATATAACTTAAAAGATATTCAAATGAATTTTAGTTCTATCTCTACAACCTTAGGGCAGATATTCTCTTATACGTAGACCAAAGAAAATTGTACGTAACAGCACATTGAATTTTAAACTTCATCGTAATGATTTAAAGTGTAATTTAGATTGAATATTTTTAAATTATAACATGTTGACAGATGTAGGCTAAAGGACTTGTGTTTATATTAATAGAAGTTAGAGAATAATTATCTGTGAGTATATTCTCTAAGGTTTCACCTCTACTGCGTGTGAACTGCATACACATACACACAATTATTTTTCTTTAAAAATAACACATAAAATCATCATATTATTGTTACGAGTTGCGAGACTCGAATAAAAAAAAGGCCGTTGGAATTATTATAGAGTTTATTAGAACTATACAAACACTTATAACACATGCACAAATATAACAGAACACAACAAATCCAATAATGCTAATGAGCAAATACAATAGGATAATAGGCTATTCTCCACAATAATTAGAAATGTATGCCATTAAATAAGTGAACAAAAGAAGACGATCATAAAAGGATTACAATTAGTTCAAATGCCGACATGTAATAAAAATGTGCTTCTACATATCTGTACGTGTAATTAGTCTTTGGCGGCGCCTAGGTTGTAACATTATTATCATAAAAATTGCAATATGATTGAATATTTATTTATAAGAAGAAATATAAAAGGAAATAATAATTTCGCAGACGTGATTGTCGTTATGGGCAAACTCTCCTCAATTCCGGAGAAAAAACACAATGAACGTGAGATAAGCAACGCAAATGGTGGCTTTGAGAAATTGCTTTCTTTCGATGTACCTATACATAAGGATTTGTTACGGCAAGAAAGTGCCAGCTGTGAAAACAGTATTATACAATTGGTTTTGGGTTTTTTTTCTATAGATTTCGTAATTAATTTTGGTAAAAAAGGAACCCTTAACTATCGTGTTCATCTGTGTTTCTGTCCTTCCGTCTATTTACATAAAATCATTTTCCTTAAAAACTATCGGGTCTTTATAGAGCACATTTCGCAGTGAGATGTATTATATACGTACATATATGCCACTACACGATGGTACAGTAAAACAACAGATAAGTCAGTATTTTAAGCGCGGTAATTCATTTGAATTTTATTATTCTGATGTTTCCGCCACTTCTCGGTGGCCGTGATCTCGGAAGACAGAAAGGATAAAAAATCTGTGACGTGAACCACGTGGCTGCAGAGTTTCAGCATGTCAGGCGAGTCCTAAACGCATTCAGCTGAAAACTCCACACCAACGTCACAAGGGCCCCAAATCACCTTCAGTTGAGCGGTGCCCTGCCCTACATCGAGGAAGTCACAAACAGAATTGGTCATATCTTCAGGCGAGCTTCAATCAAAACATGTTTCAAGCCGCATAAAAAGATTACCCGAGAAGTGGAAATTCTCACTCCACGATGCAGGTGTCTACAAGCTTGATTGTGAGTGTGAATTATTACCCCGGTTCCACGCGGCCTTTGTGATGGTTACAAGAAGAGTTGCGAGTAGCGACACCTCCGACCACACATCCGTTTCTAATGGTTTGAAGAGCCTAGAGCTTAAGCTAATCATGTTGTGTACGAAGAGTAAGAGTTCCAATGTCCCACTTTGCTCCCACTCCCCCAATTTCATGTTTCCCTATCCTATCACTCCAATCCACCCCATCTATCCTATCCTAAAGGCTGGCAATATGATGACCCTACAGCTGGTGTTGCAAACATAAAGAGATGACATAGCGCGTTAAAAGCGAACCTATACCATGATAAAAAAAATCTTGCAGTTTATCTGCTATCATACAGGTATGAAGATAGCCGTATATGCGGGATATAGACAATAGAATCTCACCAACTCGTTTCGTAATTTTTCCCTACACATGTCTTATATCTCGTAGGTCATTAAACTCGTACGTGCCGGGTCTCGTCACGTAGTATGCATAAATCGTACTCTGAAGTGAAACGGTGGCTTTTGTAAATTTTGCGCTAAAGCAAATGATGTTTAGGTAGGTTGTGATAACATGATATGATAGGCTCGTCCTCGACGGTGCCGCGCTACGAAAATGAGTGCCATATATATTACGGGTATGTTGTATACGAACGGTGGCCTATTATATACTTGAAATCACGTGGATAACAGAATCAAAGAAGTTGTAATTTTTAGTCGAGACCAGATTCCTTATTATTTTTTAGAGTAGCAATGTAAACATGCTAGTTGTCAATGTCACTGTGACACAACTCCGGGCGCTAGTGTGCTCTATACCTAGACGGATAAAAAGTTCTTAGTAATGCATATACACAAAACCTTTTTGGGAGAAATTCCATATTCGAATTAAAGAGTGTCAATCACACAATATTTTTACCAACTTTCACTTGTTTTTGTCAATTCGTTCGCACATAATAAATTGTTTTGTGAAACGAGTTGCTAAAGACGCAAAATTATGGATAAAAGTGAGTTACGTGCGGTGATAAAATATCTCAGCTAGAAAAGAATGTCTATGAAAGAAATGTTTTTGGACATCCAGCAGACATTAGGGGAGATGGTGCTGTACCCTATTTGACGGTGGCTGAATTTAAAACAGGTAGATCAAGGTGTGACCCGCGTTCTGGGCGACCTTAAAACTCCGTTACGGAAGAAAATATAGGGAAGTTAGCAACGCATTATTTTATTTAAGCTTTTGCATTTTTGGACATTGATTCCAAGAAAATTTTATTTACTCTTGTATAATGTCATAGAGAACAAAATGAATTTATAGTTCTCACCACGATTCTTGATCGGTCACCTCACAGATCATAGAAACACACTGTGTTTCTATGATCTGTGGGTCACCTTGACCCACGGACAGACATTTTGCGGATCTTTTTCGCAGTGTGATGTATTGTCCTTTTGGAGTAAATGGACAAAAACTTAATAGTTTCGATATGTTCATAAAATATAGCACCACATTGGCGATGCTCAATGCGTGAAGCGATTTTTACTATTCCGCCAATCACTCAAAGTCCGATCGAAAGACGAATTTTATAGATCGGAATCTACATATATAATTCGTTTTTAAGGAGAGAATTCGTTAATATCCTACTCCCGCATTACGTTTTCGATGGAGTATCGTTATATTGGATAATTCTCGCAAATACGCACTTGTATTATTGTATTCCGTCATTTGTTTGAATACTGGAGATAGCATGAACACCATGGTTTTATTGTCATCACCCGACTACCCACGTATTCGCAAAGTATAATATCCCCCTTGACCAGAATTTGTATACCCAGTTACTCACCACATGCCAACATACCTGAAGCATAATTCGTATACAAATACTGAGTATGTTTGAAAGTGATTTTCTGGATAGTTGTTTGATTCATTATTTATTATATATCCTTATGACATTAAAAATAAATTAATACTTCAACGAAGTTCAGAATATATAGAATAAGCTTTAATATTACATAACATTGAGACACAGTTCAAGAAGTTTAAGTACAAAAAACAATACGTGGTCTTCTCACTAAAAGCAATTTCTTCCACACAACCCTAGGATGGATTAGAAAAATTTGTGAATGGATTTTGCAATATAATTTTGAGATGGGAAATAAGATAAACATATAAATGAAACAAAAATGTACATTTTTGTAAATGTAATGTAGTATTTTAAGATCCAATACCAACCGTGAAACTATATTTATATGAAATCCGCTAGTTAGACTAATAACATCTATTCCTTATGACGCAGGTAGTTTAGGGCCTAGATATTACATTATTATATGCCTTTGCATGAAGTACTTGTAATAGAAGTACTCGAAAGTTCTCACTTTATGTTGGAAGTGAGAGGATCGTCCGTTTATTACAAAGGAGCGCTTCAAAGGAACGTTTAACTATCTCGTCAAAGTTTTGTCTTTTCTACCAAGTACTTACTTTGAGAAAAGTTAAACAATAGGCAAGTATTTCGACATCTTGCGATATTAGGAGAAGATTAAAAATGAACGACTGTGTACTATGTCAATACAACGAGGAAACAATATCCGAGTGTTCCTTCGAGGAATAATATATTCTTATAAAGGTACATAGGTATATATAATATCGTTTTGACACCTGTCTATAGCACGTCAGATAAAATGAAGAGTTGTTTATAAATCAAATATTTTGTGGTTGATTTCTGTTAATATGTTTCATTTATACTTTTTCTCTATCTTTCCTGTCTAGGAGTGACTCAAGGTGTTAATGTGGATAAAGTACTTTTTACTTTATTCATACCTTAAAATCCCAAACCAAAATTTTTTTTTTGTTAAATATTTTTTTATAGTTATAGCACTTTTATTTTTTAATTTTCACCGCATTGTTTATAAGTTATTAAGGCTACCCCGTTGTATGGAGTGACGCACCACTGCGAGAGCCCATGGTTCAATCGCCGTGAGGGTGAGTACAAAATAAGACGACGAGTCGTTGTACTCTTGCAGTATATTAATTTCTTAATTGTTCTTTATTTAACATAGACTATAGATAGAAACCTTATCGTTTACGTGATGTGCACACCAATATTCTAATCAATATTAATATTATATTTACACGTTTATGAGATTGGACATTTTTGATGATAAAGACAAATGCCCAATTTTATCGTCAGCTTTAACAGCGATATCAATACAGTAAAACCTCTTGAAGTTGAACCACGATAAGTCGAAGACTCCCTAACACGAAAAAAATGGTGTTCCCTTTCACTCAAACCTCCGTTGCTCGAAATCTGAACCTTCAAGTCGAAATAATTGGAGACTTCCTTTAGGCAAATTCAGTTCTTATTTTCCTTCTATAAACCCGAAAAAAAAATCGACCTCTGTATCTCGAACATAGCAAAATTTGATTTTACAACCTTTACAGCTCGATTATTTTAATAAATCTTATCCTCAAGTTGAATGTTTCCTTACTAAAATACGCTTAAGTCAAAATCCTCCATCGAAAACTCTATAAATCGAATGTTTTGGCGTTTTCCATCAAGTTCGACTCAAAGAGGTTCTACTGTAGCTGTATTTATATAGCATCACGTTCATGTATTGACGATAGTCTGTAAGTGCGCTAAATTATACATCATAAAATTAGTGGGTGAAACGTGACGCAAAAGACAGATATATAGATGACGTCATACAGAATTATATTTCATATAGGTACTCCTCCACCAGGACAACGAACAAAAAGGAAAGTCATACTTTCAATACAATAAATAATTTCTACTGCCTTCGGTGCAACGAATCAAAAGCTCAAAATACTAAGATGGATCTCCGATCTCCCGCAAACGTAATTGGCCGCAATAAATTTTTATTTAAATCTTATAACTTAAAAAAAAGAACTTTCGAGTGCCTTGTTGATAACAATAACAAGAATATATGACCTAGCATGAGTTTTAAATGGTTACGGACAATGATGCGCTCAGAAGATTCACCCTTCAAATTCCTAAGTAGGACAGATGGTGCGGTGCACGGTCCATGGCAAAAGGTCCTTTATTTCATATGGGTATATATATTCTTTTCATGCTTCGCTTTTTTTGTCATTACCTTTAAGCTCAAAGTCTTTCACACATATCTGAGTTGTCTCTAACCAAAGATTACTGGCATATTAGATGATTAAGCATAATAAGTTACTTAAAAAATATTTTGATATAGAAAACATACTCTGCATGTCACTTTCAATTTATCACGATCATGTTTGGCGTAATATTATAGCTTTGCACCAATATGGCGTATGCTCGGTTAGGAAGCAAATTTCATTTTAATGACCCCGCCCAGGGTGCTTGATACGATCTACGCTCGATATACCCCACACAGGGTTCACAGCCCTTATCTATGATTGCTAATGTATATTAGATTGTGTTTTGTTTCATACTTGAATTGAGTTTAATGATTTGTGTGGCAATAAGGGCATATTAAGAATGCTGCGTTAAAAATATTAATCTTTACTACGCTTACCCATATTTTTTTAAATATAAATTCTTGATTTCTTTTGTTACAAAATCGATGTGATCATTTGAGTAAATTCGTCGCAACAACCCATTGATTATTTATTTGTACTACACTGGATTTTTATTATTACTTGTATACTTACATATAAAAGAATATGCGTTAAACTATTATCTTACTGTAATAATTATGTTACTTATAAAATATCAGTTTAGATATTAATTTTATTATTATTTATAGAAGAATGCACTGTTTGACTTATTTTACTTGTAAATATTTCCATGTCATAAGTACGTATAAAATCGATGAGGTAAACGGTTGGACCGATTTTGATTATTTTTTTGTTTCTGACCAAATAGGTCCTGGGTTTAGACACACAGTCTAGAGTTACCATTAGACCCGGTAGGTGGTGCTGCAATTTGGATTCTAAACTTATTTTTTAAGGCAAAACAAAGTCTGTTGAGCCCGCTAGTATCACCATAAATTAAATAAATAAAGCTCTTATAAAAGAGGTGGCGTTCAAATACCATGTCATCGTCATAACTTTAAAGTATCATAATATGATATAATGGACATAATTTTAATAACTGTCCAAACAATAATTAATTAACCCATTATAGAAATTACGTCATAATATGTAAAGAGCTCTATATAATATAATTAATAAAATCTACACGAGTTCGCCGGTTTGTAAGATTACAAAATGTATCTCAGTTGATTTGACTGTCCACCCCCCCCCCCCCCCCGCCCCTTTCTATAAGTATAGATAACATACCAAAGGTCCCACAATTAGGGTTGCGGAAGACTGTGTGACTGTGCGTCGTAGGATTGAACCGGGATTGAACGCTTGGATGATAATGGAGATTCAATCATTTCGTACAACCCTAATTCTATGAGCACTTAATATGTGGGCTTATGAAATCCATGGCCCGGCACGGTATCAACGTATCACATGATACTCGATCACTGTTTTACGGGGAGTTGATTGCTAACATTCCTAACAGGCAATTAGTTACGTGGCACGGAACTAATGCAATTTCCATGACTTAGTTACGAACTTTCAGCTGTGCGATGCTCATACATGCCTACCTATTTTAGTAACTATGCTTCATTCATTAATATTTCGGGTGTAACGACGATGAAGGGATTGCTATAATTCCGACGCTACATCTAGAAGTCGTTATATACATAAGTAATTGTAAAAGTAGAAATAGAGGAAACAACATTTATTGCCAGACAATAAAGCCGCGCAATGTAAATCATCAAACTCGTATATTAATTAAAACAAAATAAAGTATAGAAATATTACAATGCTCGTCTCATAATCCATCTATCAACAACTCGTTGCTATGCAACGAGTTAACGAGTTGTTGATCAACCACCACCCTACACTCGGCCATCCTGAAAAACTAAAATGTTAACTATAGCTAACTTCAGGGTGTCGGTTGACTATAGCTAACTTCATGGTGTAGCTTTTTCGTGTGACGGTGTGCGCGCGCATCGTAAAATTTACTCTCATCGCGCCTAAAGAAGTATAACTTCAATAATGAAGTTACGAAGAACATTTCATTGTTTAGTACCACTCTCCCACAAGGCCGTCTGCTTATCTATGTGAAAACAGACTTATATTAACAATACAATATACTGCCAACTGGTTTTATGACCAGGGACTTTCTTGTCTTTGCCTAATTTTACGTTGTGTGCTTCCCTGTAATGGTGCCCATTTTGTATACAACACTTGTCTTTTGTTCTCAAAAGTTGACAGAAGGCCCGTTATGCTCAGATTGCGCTGATTTACGACCATGCTCCTGGCGTTTGCGCTCGTAATTATACTATCATTTAGACCGGGTTTTGCGTTGCTAGTTATTAATCAGTCAATGCACATAAATGTGAAAGCAACTTTATTTGAACGTTTATTCTTTCTTTCTGTTTAACTTATCAATGGTCAAGTTTATAAAATAAAAACTAAAATATCTTATAAATAAACCTAACTTAAAAATATATATACAACAGTAAAAAACGAAAATTAAAATAAAAACCTATATTAAAGCCCGTCCAGCCCCACCAGACCACTGTCGCTGGGCATCGTACCTAGAAGGCTGGCAGCATTACCTCGCTGGATACAGAGGCTAATCTTTTGAGCGAGGTAAGCTCCAGCCTTCCGGTCTCCTGTTGTATTGACCAGGCGTTTTTTAATTTTTTGAAATAATTTGTGAGCACTTGGCCCTCATGGGCTCAAAGTCTCCACTCACCATTCTTTCGTTTCTGTATTATTTCTTTATTTTCTTCTTCGCAACTTTGGGCATTGACTGATTATTATGAAGTTTATGAATAACTAGCTGTGCCCGAGATTTCGATCACGGGAAAGTTTTTTCGCGGAACCCTAAGAACGTTACTCATAAGATGTAACAACATCAGCTATCTGCCAGCGAAAGTCCTGCCAAAACCAGTACAGCCGATTAGTCGGAACATCCAAACAGACAAAAATGTTAAAAACATTTTTTAATATAAGTACCGTGTGTCTTCTATGAGCACAACCTTTTCATTGATTACAACCTCATTTTATTACTACATAATATTGTCATAAATGACACAAGGCACTCGCCCTATATACGCCTAAAAATACTTAATATCTCTGTATAAATCTAAAACCACATGAAACGTGTGAAATCACGAAATAAACACAAAGAAATCGAAACAGACTATTAATTTTAATATATTATCAAAACACCGTGTATACTTATATAATTCATATGCATTTAGTAAAAAGCTTCTATTCAGACATTACAAACAGACACTTCAATTTTATTTATCTGTATAGATTTGTACGTGCAGGAACGGGAAAATATACTAATTCTTGCGTCCGGGCAGGTTGTCATATGAGGCGATAAAATCAGCCACAGAGCCAGCCATTTTCCTGCCTGGATGACTAATAAACCTAGTCCAGAGTATGCCGCCATAACAACTGTGAATTGTATTCCGGCATTACTGGTCAGAACGCAATCTCCTCTTCAAAGCTGGCAGCATATTAGTAGAGCCTGTGGTGTTGCAAATATCCATCGGCGACGGGCCTGTACACCAACTAATAACAGTAGAAAATATCCATCCAACTTCAACAGTAAAAAATAGTTTAACACACTTTTAATAAAAGGCACGAGTACAGTTTAGTACGGCGTAGCAATTTGTTAAAATGGATTTTTCGTCAAAATTATGTACATGTATGTATGTATTATATATATTATTACGTACCGACAAAGACCGCACATCTGCATGTTGTAGAAACGAATTTTTTTATGGCTGTAATTAGTGTCGAACATTTTTATTGCATTGCGTCGAAGCTTGCCAGATGTGCGTACGACCCCTTTGTCGTTATTATACAGTTTAGTATAAAACAATGTCCGAACGTAGGGGTGGGGAAGTCAAGCGACGATTACGATACGATTAAGGCGTGTGTAGTACTTTCAATTAGCGAGAAAGTGAGGGACTTTGCGCGTGTTGAATTGCATTGAATCGTGCAGTGTGAACTGGTTGCATCCAGTTTTATTTTGTATCTGTTAATACCTGTTTGTACAGTTCTAATAAACTCTATAGTAATTCCAACTGTATTTATTTTAATACGAGTCATGTAGCTCGTAGCAATATTTATGTATATATGTGACACTACCTATTTAGTGTTAATACTATCAAACTAAAAATATAGGAAAATCCGACCTACATTTACCTGAGACATGGAAAGATAGTTCGTAATCCTGTGGTGATCGTTAGTCATTTCTGAAAAATATAATAATAATGTTTCTTAACGTAAAGAGTGCGTCTCTGTCTTCTAACTTTGAATTGTGAAGTCGAAAATCAAGGTACAGCTTATAATAAACAGAACATTTAGGCTACGTTCCATTAGAGACTTACAACGACCACGTTCACGACCGCGATTTTTCCCGTTCCACTTGCTTGCCGGAGTTACAATCGTAAACCCAAGTGGAATGGTTATTCGACCCACCGCTTGACATGGGTTGTTGTGAGCGTTGTGAGATCGAAAATGATGACGTTATTAGTGACGTTTTCGCCACGACCACAACGACTGCGGTCGCCTTGTGGAACGGCTAACGGAGTAGTAATTTTTAGAACATTTAGTACCGATTGATTTCGATTATATAAACTTTGTAGTGGTAATTATTATAACCGAATGACAACCAAACAGTTGTTTTCGTCACCTTCGGAACTTTACTGGGCGTGGCGCGTGGCACTTGGCTTAATTTTTACGGTGTACCAGTGTACGACAGCAGAGCTGCGGGAAAATATCTAGTAGGTAACTAGCTGTGCCCGCAATGTCGTCCGCATGGAATTTGTTTTCAAAACCCGCCGACTCTGCAACATTCTTCATTGGTGCTCCGCTCTTATTGGTTTTAGCGTAATGATATATAGCCTTCCTCGATAAATGGGCTATCTAACTCTGAAATAATTTTTCAAATTAGACTAGTAGTTCCTGAGATTAGCGCATTCTAGCAAACAAACAAATAAACTCTTCAGCTTTATATATTAGTATAAGATAAATAAAGATCATTGTATGTTAAACAGTAAAATACAATGATTATATCTTATCTTTATTTAGTACTCTAATTTGTTGTATATTTAAAGTTTACAATGGTATTGTTTACTTTGTTTCTGTTGAGATTACAAGTCTCAAGAAGTTTGTAAAGAGATTATCCAAAACATAATTATTGAAGATAATAAAGGATAATTTATGCGCAGAGTCTTCACGTGTCATTTTAGGATTGTATTCTAGAATATAGCTCAGTTGTGTACACTTAATCTAGTTCATTAACCGAATTTTAAAACCACTTTATTTTACAGTTTAAGTACTTTTTTAAATGCTCCGGTACTTTATATCCCAAGAATCTCACGGGAATCTTCCCAGGAGTGGTTTAAAGTAGTTAGGCTGTATTAAGATTTGCTGATTTTAGTAGAAAAATAGATTAAACACACATAGACAACAAGAAAATAGTCATTTGGTTTGACCAAGTGTAGGACTATTGTGGGAAATAAGAATAAAAAGTACCGGACTATAGGGGTGAACTGCTAGTGGTACTAGGTGTCTGGGAATATACGAACTATGGCGTTTGACCCTCGCAATGTTCGGGCTACATGGAAAAATGGGCAGACGATGACTCGCCACTCCCTGCATGGGTCCTTAAAAATGTCGTAGAAGACAGGAGCAATATGGATGTGAGTAGCTAAGTGGTGTAGAGAGGTGGGCTGCATGTTCACGACAGCTACTTCTAACGTTATGCCATTCATCACTTCCACCGCTGGAGCTTGAGTCTTAGCTCTAGCTAACTCCACTCCGTGCCGGCTGGCGTAGGTAACCATGGAGGCAGGGGCCTTGCTTTAGACCCTTGAGTCAGGTCCGAGGTGGCAGTACTCACCAAAATTAAGCGCAATTTAGCTTCTTAAAGACATGACGTTAGTACAAAATATAGGCGGCTTCGGTGTTTTGCTATATGATGAAAAGTAATTCAACTGTTTGAAATATCAAATACCATCCTTTTAGCTCATTTCAGGAGTTTTTCAAAGTTAGATTATTTGGTTATGGTGCAGCTTCATCTTCGTTAAATTTACAAGTATAAGCCGTTTCACGCAGATGTGGCGATGGGTGTAGTGCATGCACGATTTGAGTTGCAAAATTGTTAATGACATTAAATATTATCAGATAACGTATGCATATACTTGTACACTAATGTGACTATGCGTAAACGACGTTATTTTTGGCCATGGTCTAAAAGTCTAAATCTTTAATGATAACACAGGTGTAGCCCCAGCATTATGTAGACTCAATGATAGTTGTTGATGTCATAGCGATTATGAACATGTGGTTCATACTATATCAACTCGCCTATATTATATCGATTGTCAGTAATCGACTAGACAGTAATGACTCCACGAGCAACTCTTCTTTTCAGTACACCAAAAGGGTGGGGACAAATAGGGCTACGAAGCGAGATACGGGTTTACGTGAGACCCGTAATTAATGCGAAACAAGGAGAAATAAAATATATATTCTCGCCGAGATATGTAGCCGGCGGGCCGTGTAATTAAAACATCACTGTGATAGAATCGAGTGAATGAGTTTCGAACTTCACGATTCATTTATTTGAAACACTGTGATTTGAATTTGCATTAAGGTGTTTATTTTTGCATTAAATACACCTTTTGGTAATTCTGCCAGGAGTTAACAATTTAGTATAATTCACACTATAATGCTGTTCATTGCACAATCACATTCCGGTCTCAGTGCGGTCAAAGCACATTGTGTCGGAACCGGTACCGGCGCGATATAAGAAAGGAACTAGTGCGATACGATACTGAGGTTTCTCCGATTCTTTCTTGTTTAGCAATATTTGATCGGACCGTTAAAGAACGAGAGTGAACCGTGAAACGCGTCACAGTATGAATCGGGGTTAATTATAACAGTATGTTAAGATAATGATTAAAATGATTCGGAGCAATACTAACAGTGTGCAGAAGGTTTGCCGATAGCCTCATGATGTCACGCGTCGATAGTCAGTAGAGTTGACAAAAAAGGTTACATAAATAGTTGTTGCAATAAATTTATTATTGTATTTATCCGCAAGGGACCTGGCGTGAAGTGTTGCTTGTATGTGTGTATGTACTCGGCAAATCGGCAAACCTTCTCCGCGCAGCTTATAAATCGATTAATCGTTTTTGTGATTTTGATATTGACACTTATTAAAAACTATATTGATAACCGGTCAATGTATGTATGTAGCTGTTTATATTAATTGACAAAGACTTTATTAGTTTTTCTAGAACTATTTTATTTTTTAGTTTACCTTCTCAATTATTGACAGAACAATCTCAGCTTCCCGAAGTCCTGATAATAATACTAGTAAAGCATTTTAGTTGGTAGAGCCGAACAAGTCATTTGAATTGTAACATTTCCGAATTTACTTTAAGGAGTTGATGAAACATTAGTAATATATCGCAAAACAAAAATTTCATATTAATTTCAAATTCTTGTTCAAATAAATTCCATTGGAGAACAGTTTTGAAGATCATATACGAGTAAGTAAAAATTTAAATCTACTCCACCTATTCTATGTACACCACTTCGCAACGTGTTATCACTATTTTAGGAGAGGCTGCAACGAACTCCCCAGCAACACGTTTAACTAAAAGTTCTTTTTCTTCGTATTTATTTATCTCAGGTTAGTTTTATTAATCCCTATTAATATTATAAATGCGAAAGTAACTCTGTCTGTCTGTCTGTCTGTATGTTCCGTTTTCACGTAAAAACTACTGGACCAATTTGGCTGAAACTCAGTATATATACGTTTTCGATGTCGAGAATGAACATAGGATACATTTTATCCCGAAAAATGGGATAGTTTCCGGGATAAAAATATATTTGTCTTTCTGTTTGTTATGCTTTTACGGAAGAATTAATGGGCCGATTTGGCTGAAATTCGGTACGTATGTAAATTAAATACTGAGGGTGGACAAGGGATACTTTTCATTTTGGCCTTTTTGGTTATTTTGGCTATTTTAGCCTTTTTACTCGTTTTGGCGATGTCGGTCACTTTGGCTTTTTCGGTCATTTTGGCCATGTTGGTCATTTTGGCCGTTTTGGTCATTTTGACTATTTTGGCCTTTTAGGTCATTTCGGTCATTGTTGCCTTTTTGGTTATTTTGGCCTTTTTGGTCATTTTGACCATGTCGGTCACTGTGGCCTTTTTGGTCATTTTGGCCATGTCGGGGATTCGGGCCTTTTTGGTCATTTTGGCCTTTTTGGTCGTTTTTGCCTATTCCGTCATTTTGGCCATGTCGGTCACTGTGGCCTTTTTGGCCATGTCGGTCATTTTGGCCTTTTTGGTCATTTTAGCCTTTTTGGTCGTTTTTGCCTATTCCGTCATTTTGGCCATGTCGGTCACTGTGGCCTTTTTGGTCATTTTGACCATGTCGGGCATTTGGGTCTTTTTGATCATTTTGGCCTTTTTGGTCGTTTTTGCCTATTCCGTAATTTTGGCCATGTCGGTCTCTGTGGCCTTTTTTGTCATTTTGGCCATGTCGGTCATTCCGGCCTTTTTGGTTATTTTGACCATTTTGGCCTTTTTGGACAAGTTTTGTAATTTATGTTGTTTACAGATAGACGGGAGATGGTATAATTAGCGATAATGAAGTGAATCTTCCGTGGGCAAATACATAAAAATTTAATATAACCTGTAGCGCTTGCTCTATAAACAAGAGACACGCACTTGAGGTTAACCCGCGGCGCGGGTAAACTCTAGTAATTAATATAAATTAATAAATCATTTTATAATTTTCAAAGAATTAATGGCAGCAAGTTGTAGCAAACAATGCATACTAATAAGTATAATAAGGAAAAGACGTAATAAGAAATAGAACAGCACGTTGGTTATGTATTGTGGAAAACAAAACTTGTTTATTACACTAATAGATAGAGGCCAAGTCAGAAAACTAATAAATTATTGTTACCCATTGGGACAACTGGACCTAAGATAAATCAAGTTTAAAGTTTATTAGCGGAGCTATCCTTTTTCAGCCTTC
This sequence comes from Dendrolimus pini, assembly GCA_949752895.1. NCBI lineage: Eukaryota > Metazoa > Arthropoda > Insecta > Lepidoptera > Lasiocampidae > Dendrolimus > Dendrolimus pini. The sequence continues at coordinate 16,619,902 of OX457133.1, forward strand.
CCTAATAGCCTGATCTCCTTGTTGCCCGTTTATATTAGTTTAGGGATAAGACAAAGCTGAATTGAATATAAGATAGGTGGATTTCTTTGATCTAAATATTTATAATTTTGTTTTTATATGTTTATTTATTTAATTAGTTTAACTTTTTTTTGATACACAACTTGTTTATAGGTATACAATCATGACTTATTTTTAAAAATCCAAATCCTTAAATTGTATCCTCCTAGCAGGCGTCACTGGTTATTTTTCTTTTGTTCTTGACTTTTACTTTTAAAAAGATAAATGTAGAAGATAATTATTTAAAATAAAATCCGTAAAAATTAAAAGTCTTATCAAAAGGCTAATTAATAAATGGAGGACAGGATAATATTGATAAAAATGATTAATTGATTTTCTTTTAAAAATGATTTCGGGATATTTTTCACTAAAATACCAACGTAATAGACTTGTAGGTGAGTTATCTCGAAGTGAATTTTCGCTGACTTTGCGCTATTAGTAAAGAGAAACGTCTGACTCAAGTCAATTGAGTCAGTATGCCACACCATAATTATTATCTACAAGTATTTGAGTCAGACAATTTTTTTAAATCAAGACTATGCAGATGAGTCTAATTGAAAAATAATAGGACCTCAGGTATTTTTATTTTATTTTATTTTATTTTATTTTTATTGGAACAACAAACGGCTACATTATTAAAATTAAACACAACATTACAACTTAAATGTTAATCAATAATGCAGCCCACAGCGCTGTCCACAGATTAAAACATGAATATATTTTTAAAGCGATTTTGGCAATTTTGGTAATCGCTAGGCTTTAATATTAAATATGTATATACTTATTGATGCAGGAAAGGAAATGAAAGTTAGTAAAAAAAAAAAAAAAAAAAGAAGAAGAGCAAGGAGAACATAGAAATGGAATTAGTGTTCTGTTAGTGTTTTGTGAACAAGGAATTTAAATTTAGAAGTTGAATTGGCAAATATGTCTATGTGTTCAAAGAGTTTATTATGTGTGTCGACCATACGTGTGAGAGGAGTGCGAAGGCCAGAGTTCGTACGGCAGGCACTTATAGCAAACAGTCTACCCGTGCGCACCTCTCTCCTGTGGACAGTTCTTGGAACAGCATAGCACAGAGTGTTACTTAGCTCTATACAGTCAAAAACATTATTTACGATATTATACAATGTTACAGCTTCAAGGTATATGCGTCTACTCTTTAGTGTCAATAGGTTATATTTACTTAGCAGTTGTTCATAGGTCAAATATTTTCCGAAGCATCTAAAATGCATGGCTCGCAGGAATCTTTGCTGGACTTTCTCAATTGCGTCTATATATTTGGAGTAAAATGGGTTCCAGATAGTTACAGCGTATTCTAATTGTGAACGAACTAGTGTTTTATATAAGTAGAGATATGATGACGGTCTACGGAAATCGTCTGTCGATCTCATTATAAATCCATACATTTGATAAGCTTTGCCAATAATTTTATCCACATGAAGGTTCAGGCATAATTTATTATCAAATAAAATACCGAGATCTCTTATAGAGGTAACTTTATTAAGGGGTGTGTTGCACAACGTGTAGACATTGTTGATGAGGTGTATGTTTTTGGTAAAACTGAGGCTACTGCATTTTGGCAGACTTAATTGGAGTTTATTAAGACAACAGTATTCAGAAAATCTATCTAAATCCTGTTGAAGAAGCGAGCAGTCATTAGGCGTTTTTATTTTTCTGAAAACTTTGAGATCATCGGCATATAAAAGAAATTTGGAATGATGATAACAGCGATGAATATCGTTAATAAATAATATAAATAGTAAAGGGCCGAGTATAGATCCCTGTGGAACGCCAGAAGTAACATTCACGACCTCAGACTGATAACCGCTAACCACCACCATTTGAGTTCGATTAGTTATATACGACTGGAACCATCTCAGAAGATTCCCGTGAATACCATTAAATGCTATCTTCTGTAGTAACAACTCATGATCCACTTTGTCAAATGCTTTTCGAAAGTCCGTGTAAACGGCATCCACTTGAACGCTAGTGTCAAAATTTTGAAATAGAAAGTTAGACAAAACCAAGAGATTTGTAGTTGTAGAGCGGCGTTTCACAAATCCATGCTGCTGCGGTATTATAATATTGTGCAGTATAGGGTATATAGCGTTATGGATAAGCTTTTCGAATAGTTTTGACAAGGCAGATAGAATTGATATTGGACGATATTGCTCAACATCACGCCTTGATCCGGTTTTGTGTACAGGTGTGATAATTGCTAATTTCCATTTCAAGGGAAACACACCTTCGGAAATGCATTTATTATATATAATATGAAGTGGTTTATAAATATAGTATGCTGTGCTTCTAAGAAAAATTGCCGGAATGCCATCAGGTCCCGGACCTTTTGATGGATCTAAACATTTTAACTCATTAAGAATTACGGTTTCAGTAAGTTTTAGGTCATGAATGTTAATAATGCTAGTGGTATCATCAGGAGGCAAAAACTGTACATGTGATAACTGTGTAGAGGCTGGTTCATATACTGATAAGAAAAAATTGGAAAACATAGTGCAGATTTTATCAGGGTCGTTTGATGTAATATCTTTGTATTTTACTATGTTAGGTATTCTTGGCTTATCTTTACGTTGGGATATGTATGTCCAGAAATGCTTAATGTTTTTAGATAAACTGTGTTCAACGCTGTCAATATAGTTCTTAAAACATAGTTCACACATGTTCTTGGCAGCGGCTCTATAATGTGAAAATGTTTCGTAATCGGCAATATTATTGTATTTCTTCCACTTAACCCAAGCTTTCTGTTTCTTTTTTAAAGTTTTTATGAGAGAGTATGAATACCATATAGGAAAGTTTGAACATCTATTACCAGCGGGAGGAGAGTGTAATTTAATTATATCATATAATTTATTATAAAATACATCAAGAGCTTCTTCCGGGTTTAATTCAAAAAGAATTTCCGACCAGTTGATGTCTTTAAGTTTGAGATTAATATTTTCGTAGTCTGATTTGTAAAAGTTATATTTTAGCAAAGGGCGTCTCGTCATTGATGTAATTTTAACATCAATATAAACATCACAAACGAAGGTAGGATGGTGCACGTCAACTGGCAATAAGGGAATCAAATCGTAGATCATTTTGCAAGGATTGTTAGATATTAATAAGTCTAAAATTTTTCCATTAGGATTTACTTTCTCATTATATTGTGTAGCATTGAGTATTGACATGAGGTTGTTTAAACGAGCACAAGTATCTGAAATGCCATTGCAGTATTTATAACCTATGCTATTTGTATTAATAGGTGTCGTCCAGTTCGCCTCAGGAATGTTATAATCTCCAAATATGTAAAAACAATCAATAGTCGGATCCAAAAACACTTCATGTAAGATATCAAAGTGCCTTTCATACACTGACAATGGAGTTTTAGGTGGGATATAAGATACGCTTATAAAGTGCCGTTTTGTATTTACAACACTTGGTATCTGCACTATAATGTGCTCAATGAGATCACACGTAGGATAAACCGAAGAAAAAGAGGTAAGATTAAATTCGGTGGGATTGAGTGTTCGTAAAACGGCAATTAATACTCCACCCCCATCGCGTTTGTTAACAGCAATACGATTGCGATCACACCTGTACACTTCGTAACGTTGATCTATAAATTCATTGTTATTAATAGCGGGTATCAGCCATGTTTCTGTCAATACTATTATGTCATAAGTATTATTAAGTATATTTAAATACAAGGAGCGCAATTTTGTTCGAATACCCCTACAATTTTGGTAGTAGATAGTCAGTTGCTTATCCATTTGTATAGCGAGTAAATTTCATATTGTATTTTTGGTAAGTATTAAGACGTTTCATGGATGAACGCTGATATTCTATCGAAAAGTGTTTTAAATGGCTGACTTGTAAAATCATAATAACCATGTTGTGATATTTAAACATACCAGATGGGATTTCTTCTAATAACATATTTCTATTTGTTATACAGTAAGGATAGAATACAGGGATGTGTTGTATACAGATAATTAAGAGAACTTTATTTTCGTGGAGTAACATATGTTTAGGGTAAGGTAAGTAAATAGTTAAAAATTCTAAGCATACAAAACGACAAATTGTACAATTACATACGAGAACCCTATAATTAAAAATATTTGACCTGTAGAACAAAAGTGTTCTTAGAGTATTATAAAAGCTGCAATGTATGATAATTTTTTGACGAGTCGTTTTACCGCATAGAGATATGACTTTAACCTGCCTGCTATAGAAAAATGGGTAAACATGTAACAACATAGAAAACAATAAGCAATAATTATTTACAAGTAGAACAGTAATATAAAGAAACGAAGATAAAATAGTTATTGAAAAGTATTTACGGGTATGATTACGTAACGATTTAATATAATAAAGTTTGTTATGAGATATTTTGATTGAAGCCCTGTTCATTGGTAGATTTAATTTTAGATAGATCATCTTCATTGCGTACGACAAGAGCGGGACTACCGTCGCGTTCACGGACAAGAATTGAAGCATTTTTACACCAAACATATTTGTACTGATGTCGTTTAGCCGTTTCCCGACATTTCCGAAATAACTGCTTATTTTTCAGGGTGAGATGTTCGTTCATATAGATTGTAGTAGGTGTACCAGAAATTCCAATCTGATCACTTTTAAGATGTTTCTTCTTACGAAATGCAGCAAGCAGATTGTCTCGTAAAATACGCGTTGATAATTTAATAATAATATTTTTGGGGTGGTTGCTTTGTTGATGGGCGTGTGGGACCCTGTGTAGTGACAGTATATCATTGTAGGAGAGCGTAGCTCCAATCTCTACACAGATAGTATCTATAATCTTAAAAAGATTCTCTCCCCGTCTTTCTGGAACATTACATATTTCAACATTTTGTTGTCTTGCTTGCTGTTCTAAAGTGTCAATTTTCAACTCAAGTTGGTTAATTGAGGTACTGGCTTGATCAGAATTTCTGCTCTCTAGAACTTCAATACGTTTTACTAGTTCCTTTTGTTCATCAGCATGAAATTGGGCTGAATTTTGTAGGCTAGATACTTCGGACGATATTTCCTTAACGAGTTGCTTTAGTCCAGCTTGCTCGTTGTGTAAAGTTTTGATATCCTGTTTTATTTCTTGCATAGTGTTTTTTATACTTTCATTAAATTTAGACATACTCTCCACAATTTCAGATCGCCAATCTTGCAAGTTACTGGCAATATTTTCCTTAAAAAGTGTCATAGTACTGCTCATTTCATTTTGCCATCCTTGGAGAGTGCTATTAAGTTCGCGTGATAATAACAGATAATTTTCGCCAGAAACACAAACTGAGCTTTCATTTGCCGCGGTACAGTTCGGGCCGGTTGTACCACACGGTGAAGTGGCACGTTCCTGCGAGTCATAAGACATGTCCATTGTTTCGTCATTTAGTTGAAGGTGTGAAGAACGCACTGGCGTGTCTGAGTTCGGACGAGTGCGGCGTGTAACATTAATACATGAGGGACATTTCCATTTCGACTTGTGATCTTGAGTTATAGATGAGTGCTGGTGTGGTTGTATGTTCAGGCATTCATAGTGGTATTCATCAAAACAGAAATTACATTTCATTAATAAATCTCCCGATTTTGTAAGCGTTTTACACCCACTACACTTGTTCATTTTTAAACTAGTTTCAATTTTTGTATAAAAGCAGTTATTTAATATAATAGGCTCCCTCTATTGAGTAAGCGAGCGGAGGTCAAATAGCTGTAGTGATGGCGGAGTAATTATGCAGAGCTCGCACTTGTATTAGTATCGTTTGATCAGTTGAGCATTTAGAAAGTTGACAGGCCGATAGATGTCACTAGCTTCTATGGATATTAAGACAGGCGCACGAGTTTGTAGCGTAAACGCGAAAAGTGTGAACAGTTGAGGGTATATTTACCAAAAGACAAAGTTCACTATTATTTAGCACTGTTATCCATAATACACAAATTATAGGATAAAATAAGCGTGTATGGATCTTATGTCAACGGTTCTATTAGAAAATAGAATGGACACAAAACACTAATAATTTGCAGTTTCGAGTAATGATAGTAGGGTGTTCACAGATAAATCTACTTTGTTAAACACAAAATTATGCTTCCTTTATCAAGTTTGACATTCACAACACAAAAGAGTCACTAAATCCTTAATGTATGTGCACAATTAACTTGTTTTTATACACAGTAAATAATTTTATGAATTTATATAATGAACAGCTGTGAACAGTAAGTCAACACGTTATAGCGCCACCTAGCGAATGAAAGGGGTATTCAAATATATATATATATATACAGTCAAATATAATAATAACCTTTTTCAAATCCACGTAAGTCTAATCGAATAAATAGACGGATAACCATTGTTCAACAAATTATATTAAGAAAGTGAAATCGTAAAGAATTTGAATTTAACCGACTATATATATAGACTTAAGTTTAAATCAAGACTAAATGTCGTTTTACCAACAGAATATAGATTTCAAAATGGATTTTTGGTTTGATTCTAAAGTTTATATTCTGACATGATTGTTTCACAAAACTTATGCGTGATATTTAAAAGTTAACGCTGAACCTCAATTCGAAATAACATTTTTTGTTGGATAATAATCGAGAACAAGTAAAGTAAAATGTCAAGTGTAATTGACATGGCTTTAAAATATATTTTTTACTTTACTTTTATATTAAGACACAAAAATGTTTTATTTAAAAAAAAAATGGTTTTAGATGAGTAGCAACTCCTCGGACCTGACTCCAGGGAGCCAAGGCAGGGGCCCCGCCTCCGTGCTTGCCTTAACCAGCCAACACGGAGTGGAGGTCACTAAAGCTAAGATTCTAGCTCCAGAGGTGGAAATGATAAATGGCTTAACGACGGAAGTCATATCCGTGAACTTGAAGCCTACCTCTCGACACCCCTTAGCCTCTCACACCCATGTTGCCCCTCGCCAGTGAGTGGCGAATCTGCCCATTTTATCCATATTCCCCGAACATTGCGACGGGTAGACGCCATAGTCCCATAGTTTCAGATCTTTAGTTCCACTAGAAGTTCATCCCACTACCCTGCTACCTTTTGTTGTCACTCCTTACAATAATCCTACACTGACCGAGGCTTGTCCTTGGGTGCATTTTAATATAGCGTAGATAAGGATAATCGCCGGTTAGTGTGACGTCACATTTACATCAAATTTGTTAAGGGGCCTGTACGTGTTCAGGGAAGGCCTCCAAATTTCCGGGCCATTTTTATGGCCCGTGGTCCGTAGAGACAAGCTATTACATAATATTAATAGAAAGCGTAAACTTGCTAGTGTTGTTCTAAAATACGAGTCTAAAAGCACCTCGGTGAAATATTCACTTGTTTTACTAGTATATAAGTATGAGTCCCATCACTAACTCGGGCATCGTGCTGGGCCGACCCTGATAAGGTACCCATTTTCTTTTTACGAAATCAAACTAATAGTTTCCCCGAGGGCTTATAGAACGTAATAAATTTTATTTCATCTCGACGTATCTAGGCTTTTCTTTCTATTAGTTCCACAGTTGAGGTCTACGTGTGATTTTACATTCTAGAATATAAAGGAACCGAATCGTAATAAAACTACGTTTTACCGGTTTAAATGCGGTTTATATTTTATTTTTATTATTCCGACGTTTCGGCCCCTTTTCAGTAGCCCTGATCTAGCTGTATACTACTCGCAAAAATTTAAGAAAATATTATGTGAATCGAATTATATTGAAACTGCAATGATCAAACTATGTAGCAGTATGTATAATACTGTAAGTACAGTATTATACATACTGCTACTGTACTGTACTGTACAGTAAGCGGGGGTTAAAAGCTTTGGAGGGGTTTTAAAACTTCAAAACACGAAACTTCAACTATTAACTAAAAACTTCAAAATATTTCCAACTCTGAGTGTGATAAAAAGTAAGTTAATCGATAAAAAAACTAAATACAGAGCTGTTGTTTTAATTGAATAATTTCTTGATGTTTTGCAAAATATATGTGATGTCACACTAGGTAGGGAGGAGTCTCACAAATATGACCAACTGTGACAAAGACGAGGGAGGGATAATAAATCATGAAATTCGTATGACATAAAGAAAGAAAAGATTTATTGTCGTAAATGTATGTACACACAGAAAACAGAATACGTGTAGCAAGACGTTGTACATTGAAATAAAACATATACAATTGCAGTTTACAAACACACATTTGTGTGTGTTTGTTACACAAAAAAACGTAAGTAAATAACATTTACGCCAATGAGGCTGGAACTCAGCATTATGCTGCGAAAAGGGCTGACGCAGCGCTGATTTTCAGTTCCAGCCTTTATAAAAAGAAAACAGTGACCCAAACAAAAATAATAATGTAACTTCATACAGAAGTATTAATGCACTAAACTAATAACAAACAAACAAAAATCATTTATTGAGTAAAACGTAATTCACAATTTTTGAAACTCATTGGTCCCCAAACTAGGTCGACCTGTATCTCGGGGACTTCCTTTCTAATGGTACAATTCTGATTGTGAAATAAAATATATTTAAAAATAACAATAAAATATATTTTAAAAAAAACATAAAGACATAATTTGTGGATGGTCTCCAAACCCTTTATTCTCTTGTTTATTAAAAGCCGTCGGGATTATACAATACATAGCCATAAATTTGCAACAGACAATAATCGAACCTGACCCACATTCCTTTTATAATAATTATTCGACTTATGGAAGAACCCGGCATTCTTATTTCATTATAAGGAAATTATGTAAATATGAGTTCTAAATAATTGGACATGTGTGGAAAACTGTAATCAAAGGGTTATTTCACTAGGATTAAGTAATCTTATACTAACGTATAAAGCTGAAGAGTTTGTTTGTTTGCTTGAACGGGCTAATCTTAGGAACTACTGGTCTGATTTGAAAAATTCTTTCAGTGCTAGATAGCCAATTTATCGAGAAAGGCTATGTATATTATCACGCTGAGACCAATAGGAGCGATACACCAATAAAGAAGAAGATGTTTTAAAATCGGGAGGTGTTTTTTAACTTACTTTTTTTTACTATTCCACACGGATGAAGTCGCGAGCAGAAGCTAGTATTATATACACTTGGTTTTTTGGTATTGAAATTCTATAAGATTAATATAAGCGCATTTAACAGATTATGAAATCGTGAATGGTTAATTTATACTTTTTTTACTTTACTATAACTCATACATTGGGTAGGTATAGTTTGTACTAAAACATTTTACTAATTTGATATTCATATATTCTGAAAGTCAGAAAAAATCCATAACTAGAGAAAAATTTCCTTACAAAATGTAAAAATAATATAAAATGAGTTGTGATTAAAATAACATTAAACCATTAGTGTCTAAAATATTTTACAAAAATACAAGTAATCTCATTAGAATACCAAATTGTCTGACATTATTATTTCTAAGACAGACAGGCTCTTATGAATACAGAATTAAATTCAGCATAAAATATCTGAAACATTTTTAAACATTTACAATAAACCTATACTTTTTTGCGTCTGTTAGAGATAATTAAAACTACTTATATTTAACATATTTATTCCATTATCTAGCAGTGGTGGTAGCGTAATGGCTAGCGCATGCGTCCCAAACTTAAAGCGCACGAGTTCGATCCTGGCCGGAACGCATGTATCACTAGACAGTTTTCTGACCTAATGTGAGTATTGTTACAATTACCACGTGCTAACAACGGGGAAGGAAAACATCGTGATGTAACCTGCACATCGAGATAATCGATGTATTGAAACTGCCAACCCACCTTGGGCAAGCGTGGCGGGGGTATACTCTCCGTTCTCCTATAATGGGAGGCCCGAGCCCAGCAGTTGTTATTGCATATTGTAATTGCACTATTTTTGTTTTTGACAAATTAACATAAAGGTTATTGGAGTAAAGCCAGTCTGTTATTGATGTAATACTGCTGGTTATGTCATTATAATACGTATTTATATCAGAACTAGCTTCTGCCCGTGACTTCGTTCGCGTGGAATAGTTTAAAAAATAAAGTAAGTTAAAAAATCCCCGCGAATTTGAAACATTCTTCATTGGTGCTCCGCTCCTATTGATCTTAGCGTGATGGTATATAGCCTATAACCTTCCTCTATAAATGGGCTATCTAATAATGATTTTTTTTTCAAATCAGACTAGTAGTTCCTGAGATTAGCGCGTTCAAGCAAACAAACAAAGAAACAAACTTATCAGCTTTATATATTATATATATATAAGATAAAGCTCTCTCACCGACACCACACCCTGTCAAAATATCCGTTTCTATTGTGTTAAGTTGCATAGAAATTACTTTCAGTCTGTTATAAGCTGTTTAAGTAATTAAAGCTTTTTAACTATCCCACGGGAACTTTAATTTTTCGGGATCAAAAGTATCCTATATGTTGACCAGGGATATAAGCTATCACCGTACAAAATTTCATGTAAATCGGTCCAGTCGTTTCGGAGATTAGCCGGTACAAACAGACAGACAAACAGAGAAACAAAAAATTCTAAAAAAAATCTAAATTATCTATTTCACTTCTTTCATCCCCCTGACTCGGTTTTTAGCATTTTTTTTCATTGTACAGAAATTCGACCTCTACAATTTTATTATATGTATAGATGTGTGAGAGAAGTCAAGATTACAGAAATATCATGGGCAAATAAAAAGCACTTATTCGTTATAACTTCTGGTAAGTCATTAATATATATAAGAAAGAGTAGTGGACCCAATACACTTCCTTGTGGAACGCCGTAACGATTATATCTTTGTTCCGAGTTGACACCAGTTAAGTGATTTTTTTTATCCTCACATAAAATTTCTACACATTGTTTTCTATCAGCTAAATAGCTCTTGAACCAGTTTAAAATGGGGCCTCTAATGCCATAATTGTCTAATTTATCCAGAAGTAATGAGTATGCAACAAAATCAAATGCCTTAGACATGTCAAAGAATATCACTGAAACACAATTTCTATCATTAATATTGTCCATAATATTTTTAACCAGATTAAAACAGGCTAATAACTGTATTTACCCTTTTGAAAACCATATTGTTCAACCCTTAAAATATTATTTTTATCTAAATACTCTGACACACGTTTCATCGCAGTTTACAAGAGTTATGGGTCTATCCACTTATATATAGTTATGTTTAGTTATCCACTTTATCTTTGTCTCCTTTTTTAAAGAGCGGTTTTACAATGGCCATTTTTAATGCATCCGGAAATATACCCTCTTCAAGTGATTGATTAATAAGGTATGTGATTATTGGAGTAAGTTCCGTAGCACACTCTTTAATTATTTCTGTAGAAACCTCATCATAACCCACCGCATTCGTGTTGTTTAAAGATTTTATTATCTTATACATTCCGTAATATTTTTTTGTAGTATATTTTTATTTTCCTTATTGGTTAGATCTATCCAGTAATCATTAAAGGTGTTTGCAATTTTTTTTGGGTTATGTGTGATTTGTCCATTATCTGTACATAATGATTTAATTAGTTCATATGTTGTTTTAGCTTCTGATTCTTCTTTAATTAAAGACCATGCAGCTTTACATTTATTTATAGATGTGCTTATTTGCCTTTCATTCGTAATTTCGATTGCGTTATCAATACATTTTCTAAGAAGCCCTGAGTATTGTTTCAATCGAGCTTTATTAGTGCTACTTTTGTCTCTGTAGTATTTGAAACGTAATGAGCGTTTGTGTATTGTATTGTTATTGTACTTGTTTACCCGTCGCAGGTGTGCATATTACGGTTTCTTGGAAGGCTCAGTCTACGCGGTCCTTTGTGATATTATACAGTTTAGTATAAAACGATGGTCGAGCAGAAGCAGTCTACTGAGAACCACGAAAACAAGACGTGTACATTCAATAAGCGATATACTCGTAGTGATGGACTTTGCATGTGTTGTTGAATCGTGCAGTTTGTACTAGTAGTGTCTAGTTATATTTGTTATACGTGTTTGTATAGTTCTAATAAATTCTATAGTACCTTCAACCGCATTTTAAATTCGAGTCCTGTGTAGCTCGTAACAATATATCATTATCTAGCTTTAGGCGCAACTTCCTTCGAGCCAGAATTGGACTTAAAATCTTTATTCGAAGAAATAGCGACGTACTTACCCTAATTCTAAACCATAGTAATAAGAAGGAAGTTTTGAGAACATGTAGACGTAGGAACGGCAAAATGATAGATTTTTTCTAATTCATTCGTATAATTCGTTTTTTACGATAATCGTTTAAATTTAAACGTATATATAATAAAGTGACATAATAAGTTGAGAAGGTGACATTTTATCTGTCACTGTTAATATGACGTTTACGTATGTTGAATGTCGTTGTTGTCGATGGCAACTATCCATAAAGACAAAGGTGTAGGAGTCAGAACCGAAATACGCGAATTGTGTCTGAATGTTCGCAAAGTAAAGTTGCGCAAAAAGGGGTACAAAGTTTTTGCTTCACTTTTGTATATATAGATATTATTTGTTCGGATTGTTAATTTGGTATATATTAATACTAGCAGTTTCGGCAGACGTTGCCTTGCCCTGAAAGATTGAAAATCTGGAACCCGATTCTAGCGCCACCTACCGGGTCTAATTGTGAATCGAAGGCATCTCCGGACCCACACAAATACTATTTTTTTACACCTTAGGTTACATTATTGAAGTTTTAGTAGGGATCCCTAATTTTGTCTTGTAATAAATAATTCTAATAATGAAAGAATTTTTGAAAGCGGTCCAGTAGTTTTTGATTTTTTTCGTTACAAACATACAAATCTCCTTTTTATAATATTAGAACTAACAGAGAATACCTTTACTGGTCTGTATACATAAAACGTGTACGTAAATATTGTGTAGGTAAAATAACAAAAGAATATTACATAAAAGGAAGACTCGGTGCAAAAAGGCTTTTGCTTTTTGCAAATAATGTATTAGAAGAGTAGGCTTTCAATAATTTAATTTGCATTTTTCTAAATGCTAATAATATTCTCGATACAAAGACTTATCAGAAAAACGCTTTCAAGAAGAAAAACACCCATCGCGCTTTGTCATAACAATATGTACCAAATTATACACTATATATCACTAGTGGGCAAGAACATTACATTGTATCCGTAACAACGTCACGAATCGTCTCGCCAGAAGACTTGACGAGTTCCAACCACCGGAGCAGGCTGGGTTTCGAAAAGGCTACAGCACCGTAGACCACATCCATACTGTTCGGCAGATTATACAAAAGACCGAAGAGTATAATCAACCGCTGTGTATAGCATTCGTGGGCTACGAGAAAGCCTTCGACTCCATCGAAACTTGGGCTGTTCTGGAGTCTTTGCAAAGATGCCGTATTGATTGGCGATATATTGAGGTGCTGAGATGCCTGTATGACGCCGCAACGATGACCGTTCAGATCCAGGACCGGAGGGCGAAGCTTATAACCCCTACGTCGCGGGGTGAGACAGGGGGATGTGATTTCCCCGAAACTGTTCACCAACGCGATGGAGGATGTCTTCATAACTCTGTACTGTTCTGGACCGGGCATTAACATTAACGGCGAGCACATCTCTCACCTCCGTTTTGCCGACGATATCGTTGTATTTGCAGAGACTTTGGAGGAACTTGCCGAAATGCTGGGCAGCTTAAATGAATCTTCCCGAAGGATCGGTCTCGGCATGAATTTGGACAAGACGAAAGTCATGTTCAAAGAACACGTCATGCCGAGACCGGTAAAAGTCAATGGCGTCCCTCTGGAATTTGTGCAGGAATATGTCTACCTTGCACAGAAAATACAGATAGGTAGGCACAACTTCGAGAGGGAAGCCAATAGGATTCAGTTGGGCTGGGCGGCATTCGGTAAGCTTCTTTAAGTATTCTCGTCGACCATTCCGCAATGCTTGCAGACAAAACTCTTCGAGCAGTGCGTCCTCCCCGTCCTGACCTACGGGGCCGAGACATGGACACTGACGGCAGGATTGGTCCACAAGTTCCAAGTGACTCAACGGGCTATGGAGCGAGCTATGTTGGGTGTTTCTCTTATGAATAAAATTAGAAATGAGGATATCCGTAAGAGAACCAAGGTAACCGACATAGCTCGCAAAATTAGCAAGTTGAAGTGGCAGTGGGCCGGTCACGTCTGCCGCGGGACCGATGGCCGTTGGAGCACACGAGTCCTGGAGTGGAGACCGCGTCTCGGTAAACGTAGTGTCGGACGCCCTCCAGCCCGATGGACGACCTATGCAAGATCGCCGGTAGGCGCTGGATGAGGAAAACAGAGGACAGGGATGAGTGGCGCCGTCTTGGGGAGGCCTACGTCCAACAGTGGACTGTGAATGGCTGACGACGTAACAATGATTTTAAAATAGACAGTATGAGATCTCAGTAGATTTAAAGGAATTAATCATATTGATTTTTGATGAAAACTTTGATGAAAAAAAAAGGTAACATCGGTACTAGTAGTACCTACTTACCACGATCAAAGCGCAGATTTCTTAAAGAATGACAGCATCTATAATAAATGTGTATCTATGAATGGATTAATAAATTGAAGTAGATGAAGCAAAACATATATGTCTAGATCGTAGCATATGTAAATCCATCGTCTCTGGCTACCCCTACGAAAAACAGACGTGATAATATGTGTGTATGTTATCATGTCATATCTTTATACTGATCAACTTGGTATATCATCCCTTTGGTATCGTCATTTCTTTCATCATAAGCGTTATAGGTAGAAATATAAATACAAGATTTTAACCAGTCGGCTCTTAGCGTTAAACTTAAAAATGTACAAGCATTTATTACTTTTCTAAGAAATTCATTTAATATAAAAGAACTTTCATCTGCGAAAAGTCTCTGGAGATCAAAATTAAAAACATCTGATGAAATGCTAAAGCTGTTCGATAATTAATTCTACAAGAACTCTCTTTTATAAATCCATTATTATAATAACAACAACAGGCACACCCTAAAATTTTAATAACATCTTCCAAAATGCGAAAAGCTTCACAAAATCGAATGTCATGGTCAACGAATTAAAACTTCCAACTAACGAAGCAATTTGTTAATTACTTTATACTCCTTCACAACGTTTCAAATAATGAATCTGGCTGTAGAGAAAAACTTTAATTTTAAAAGTGACAATAAATTTACCAAGTGTGCCAGACCACCTAGGGTTCTGTAAGAGTAATTAATATCTACTGATTTTGTTATTTGGCTACAGTCCTTTAATATCATATCTCAAAAACTACTCAACGGATCTTGTTGCTTTTGAGTCAATTGTCGTCTAAACTGGGTATTTTTGAAACTAAACTTTTATTTTTTTCAAAGATATCCATCTCGTAATTCAAAAGTTAAAAGAAGGGACACTCATCCGTGTGATGATGATGTGATCCGATCCATTTTATCTGTGCAGGAACGGAGAAAGAATACAATTCCTTGCGACCGGGCGAACTGTTGTAAGAGGCAACAAAACAACCCACAGCTAGGTGGTAGGGTATTTGTCCAACTAGATGGCTACCACCCCTGGTCTAGAGTATCCAGCCATAACAACTTTCAGTTGTGTTTCGGCATTGGTGACCAGGTGGCAGTTTCCCGTAAAAGAGCAACAGCGCATTTGTAGCGCCTTTGGTGCTGCAAGTGTCTATAGGCGATAGTAACCGCTTTCCATCAAGTGGGTCATCTGCCTGTCGCAAAAATCAACAAAACCATAACTTAGTATGACCCATATGTGCACTGTTATAATAAATTATCCTTGGGTAACAAGTATGAGAGCCTCCTAATGTTCAGTTTATTCGCAATTTGACTGCAGCACTCTTAATACACTATAACATACTGTTACGAGCTACAGGACTCGAATTAAAATAAATGCCATTGTAATTACTATATAGTTTATTAGAACTGTACAAACACGTTTAAAACAAGTACAAATAAAACTGGATGCAACCAGTTCACAATGCACAATTCAATGCAATTCAACACGCGCAAAGTCCGTCACTATCTCGCCAATCGAAAGTACTACACACGTCTTAATCGTATCGTAGTTGTCGCTTGACTGCCGCACCCCTCCGTTCGGGCATTGTTTTATACTAAACTGTATAATGGAACAAAGGATCGCGTTCACTGAGTTAATCCCGCACACCTGGCAAGCTTCGATGGCCATAAAACAAGTTCAATAACAATAGCATGTTTTTCTGGATTAAAAATTCTAAAAACTAAGTAAACAAAAGAATTCCTAAATCAAAGAAGGCAATAAACGGCCTTTTACGACGGGCAGGGGTGTGCGCATTTCTTTGTCGGTATGTAACAATACCTTCTTGATAAATTTCATTTAGGTATTTTTTTCTAAAAATAACCTTAACATGTGTAGACAAACGAACAAATGACTACATTATAAGGGTCCGGATTTTCAATGGCTACGGAATCCAAATAATATAAGTTAACTTTCTACTATAAAAATTAGTATCGTCTAGACAAGAGGCAGTAAATCTGTGGCTTACCCAAGACAAAGCTGATATTATTAATTTTGTCAAGTGAACTCTCGAATTGTATCAGTTTAAGTGAGAGATTTAATTAATAAATATATATTATAAAATCAGTTTGATATTGAAATGTCTTTCACTGAAAAACAATGTATTTATTTCAAAATGGAATCTTACAAATTACTTGTTGAAGGCCATGCATGAATCTACCACCGCTTCCAAAACAATTTTAGTTACTGTGAAATGAGAAGAAGCGGCACAACTAACTCCCCAACAACACACAACGCAATCTTTACTTCATTGTATTATGTATCCCTTGCATACCTTATTTAGTAGAAGTCGCTGTCATTTATAAGGCCATTTAATTAATATACTAGTAATAATTGTACCTACTGTTATTTGTGTGAGATAGAATATTTTATTCTTTCTATAATTAGGATATGATTCCCGGGTCACAAAATACGGATGCATTTAAAAAATAATTAATGCTATTGGTAGTGAAAATTATTGCGGAATAAGTTAATTTTTATGCACCCGAAAAACTATAAACCTTTTTTTTAATATATTTCGATCTACTGCTAGGTTTAGCAAAGTGATTTTTATGAATAATTAATGATAGAACGTGGTAGTGGTCGCATTATTCCAATTCCGTGCGGCCGTCTAGAAAATCTTTCATCGTTTAATAACCTTTTCGCACAAACGTTGCTTTACCAAATTTTTAAACTTGTTAGGTGAAAGATTTTGAACCTTATTTGGGATTTTGTTTATGGTGCCTACACGTGGGAGTTTCTAATATTTTTTGTTCCTAGTATTTTTACAATGTACATCACCTAATTTGGAAAAAACCGAGATATTATTCTTAAGCTAATAGCATGAAGCAGGATGAAAATAGTACATATTTATGTCAACTAGACCAAACACGACCATATAGCACTGATATTAGCAGGCAATAAATTTAGTAAGAGCGTGGTAGCCAACGCAATACGTAAGGCTCCATAGAGATGAGAAATGTCCACAATTTTTGTTATCTGGCAACGTTGGTACCATTTGGGGCAACGCATTGGCGTTGCCATACAATATTGAAACGTGCCTGCATTTTGGGATCGTTTCCCTCATAGATGTTTCTTTATTACAAAATGAAATAGTAATGAAGAGACTAAATGCCACCCAGTAGTAGCCGAACATGAAAGACGACTGTAAGCACTGAGAGACGGTGGTCCGTTAGGGTCTTTTCAGTACTACCTGATGGCAAGCGACGAGGCCTGCCTAGCTTACGCTAAGCTGATGCCGGCGGCCCCATATGTACTTACCAGGGTCGCCGGTATTGAGTCAGAGGGGTACTGGGTTTTCGTCCTGTCATGTGTCCTGGCATTGGGTCCTGTGATTACAAGAGTAATCGTAATACAGTGTGAGTACCGTACGTACTACCTCAGCACTTGCCTCTGTGAGATGAAGTTGCGTAAAATGTTTTATATACACCACACAAATCACCGTCCGATCAGCCTACTGAGCGCACTCAGCAAGCTTTACGAGAGGGTCATCCTCTCTAGACTTAGAGATTTTGCCATCAGCAAACATCTACTACCCGACGAGCAGTTTGGCTTTCGTGCCAGACACTCATGCGTGCAACAGGTGCACCGCATCACGGAGCACATACTATCTTTGACTTTGCCCATCGCCCCCGCTCTATAGGAACAGCCGCCCTGTTTCTAGACGTAGC